>QPKB01000011.1:22326137-22538155 GCA_003546025.1 Camphora micrantha
GTAAACTCCCCTTTGTGGTCCCAGTATGGTAATGCAATTTCGAACCTACAAACTCTGGGTGCAAACCGTGGTCCTAAGCCAACTGAGCTACTCCTGCGGTTATTATTTTATGTTATTGACTAGAATAAATCAAATCTATCATCATACCTATGAATCTTCAACTTAACCTTCACATATCAAATACTAATAGTTGAACCTGTTATGCTCCAACAGGCCTAAACATTAAACATCATGTCTGAATGGTTCTTGCAACATACTAAAGTTGAGAAATGGGTTTGTAAAAATAAAATAAATGCAAACTTCACAGTCAATCCATTTGAAGAACATAAAGTAATGTAAAGTTGCATCTTTTGTAAATTGGGAGCCTTTACCTCCTTTAGAGCAGGACGGTATCAACTATCTTTTAAAAGAATATATGTGATAAGAATTTATGAGGCCCATTGTCCCTATCAGTTGGAATAGCTAGGATTCTAAATTCTAGTCATTTGCAGAATAACAAGTCTATAAAATATTTCAATCATCTGTCTAATGACCTTAAATTGGACGGCAGACAATGTTTAATAGCCCTTTTTTTCTACATGGCTGAATTCCAAGACCCTCCTATGTCCAAGTAGGGCCAGGACCTCTACAAAATCTTACTTGTCCTACTTTAAAATGAGTAAATTGCAGCCACTGTAAAGAAGTAGAAAACCCTTTTATAAACTGGACCATAGCCATCCTTGACATGGTCCAAACCAATTCAAGAGTCAGCTTGACCTGACCCAACTGTGACTTGGATGCAATGATAAAAACTAATAATAAGATCTAAAGAGGTTCAACCACAGGGGGCAGGTTCAAACCAGTGAAGTCCGGTTCGACCGGATAATTAACCCAGGTCTTGTAACACCAACCAAGAAATCTTTAATTAGAAAGACTCTTAATCTTGTGATGCATAAATAGATAAACAGAGAGAAGAAATTTCTTCCAAGAACACATAACAATAAGTCAAGAAGCAAAATATGAAATTCAAAATAAAAACTAAATATCAAATCGACCCATGTTTAATTTTCATACATAATGAAAAGGAAATCAGAAAATATGAGAGAGAGAGAGAGAGAGAGAGAGAGAGAGAGAGAGAGAGAGAGAATTCTCTTCCAATGGCTTTTAGATCTTTTAATAACAGAAATAGATATTGGAGTCTGAGATGTACCTTGAAAACTTTCAGTACAGGAGTTGTGGGCATTGGCGTCCCCAGTGTCCCTTAAAGAGGTTACAGCTGTGAGAAGAGAGAAAGCAAGAACAAGAACCAAACCCATGGTTCTAAACCTCTAGAGGTGGTGCAGTACCTCCAGAAGCTTGCCTATTTTTATAGAGAGAAGGCACCACAAAATAATATGATGAGATTCCCAATCAAGGAATACGACCCATCAGCTTTGGGGAAAAATAGACAGGTTATTGATTTTTGGGAAATTTTCAAAAAGGCCCTTAACTTTCGGATGATTTTAAAAAAGGGATCAAAAGCATTCAATATTTCAAAAACGTTTGGAAGTTTACAAGACTTTTTTTACTCAAGTCCGATCAGGGAATCCATACCCACTGCCGGTAATTTTGTATATACAAAAACTCAAAAGGACAAAAGTGCCCCTAGTGAGCGCAAGCACTTAATGACTAACTGAAATTTTAAGACATTGTCAAGTTTGGAAGCACCCATATTTTTCTTTCAACATTTAATTCTTGTTGGGAAATTATTGAATACAGCCACAGGTAGAGGTATGGTCCAACTCGAGCAGGCTGGACCTGTTATTGAGACACCCAAGCCCAGCCCAAACGGCGTGTGGATACTGGGGCTTTGGCCCAAGCCTAGATGATATTACCACTACGAAAGATACCCGAGAGTCGAGGCCAGCCCACATTCAATTCGGGCCTTTAAATCAAGGCGCAAGCTCAAGTGTGACCCTGAGAATTTCCACGCCTTGAGGGCCTTTTTCATGTTATTGAATTCATAGGAATTCTTAAACTTTTTATTTCTAAAGATGGTTAAAATAAAGAATTAAAAAGGTGAATATCCAAATATGACCATCAACTAATCTCTCTTTTGGATGACAATTGAATGAAGGGAAGATGAGCAATGAATACCCAACCATCACCTGAGTAATTCAAATCCGAGCGAAGTCAAGTCCCATCTACCCTCCTATCTTATATCCTTCGCTCCATCGCCTCTTTAAAAATCATTCACGCAGCATTTGACCAAGAATTATCATGTATTCTTTGCAAACAAAAGGACCCTAAATTGGGTTTTGATGCTCTGCCAAGTGATGAGAGATCGGACTTGGCAAGGCCCAAGTTGCACCCCATATCTACAGGAGATAGAGACAGAGAATAACCCTAGCAAATCCTGCACCATGTAAGACTCCATATCTGAAGAAAAAATAGATAGAGCCCCTAAAATTGTATTTCTTGAGGCACACTGGTTAGATGGCATGACAGCAACTTGCAGCAATTCCTCTCTTGTTGCTTTCAGCATAAAAAATAAAAAATTCCTCTCTTGTTGCTTTGCATTTATTTCTAGATAATTTATAAAAAAAAAAAAAACAAAATAAGAATTGTATTTTACTCAAATAGAACCATTTTTTGGGGGTTTTGCATTTTTTATATTGGCCCAGTTGACAACCTATATCCTGAAAGAATCTTCTTCAATAAAATCAATCAAATATCATGGTGTATAAACTATTCTTCTTGTGTAAAATCTGTCACATACCAAGAAACATGCATGGCCATCTAAATATCTGTTATGTAAAAAGCTCACATGGCTGGTAGTTGTGGTTAGTGTCACTCACAATTATTTCACTTTTGACTTGGAGACCCAGCATATCAATTCTAAGTAGAAATCCAATGATTAGGACAAAGGAAGTTGCAATTAAACCACATCTGGTGTTTTAGCATGGTTACTAGGTTTGGAGATTGTCTTTTGAGCTCAAAAGCCATGTCTAGGCATGTCCAATTCAGACCTGCAAAGCTCTACTGGTTAGATTCATAATAGAAGGTTCCAGGTGGTTTTATTATGTAATTACCGACCTGCTCTTTAGGGTCCCTTGGGCCACCTATGCTCAACCCAATCAATGAATCAGCACCTGTATCCAATAGTTAAGACTTAAGAAGGTTAGATGGACTCCAATTCTCACATCCCTGGGCCAGCTGAAGACCTCTTCTGTTTTCATCTCCCTTCTATAACCCATTAATTGCGAAAATGGCTCGTTACCCAAGTGGTAAGAATCGGCAATTCTTACCTAGCTATCTAGGGTTCCTGCATGTGCAGGTTATGCCCCATCTTCCTGCGTGTCCAAGCTTCCTTCCCACATGTGCGGGCTACTGTGGGCTCTCTCTTGGGCTCAGTCCCCCTTGGCTGGAGTATAAAAAAAAAAAAAAAAAAAAAAAAAAAACCCATTAATGGCTCTCTCTTGAACCTTCTAGTGTCAGCCAGACTTCATATAGGTCTAGCCGAAAAATCACTTCAACTGATGGATGGCTCTTGTTTAGTTTGCTGAATGGGAGAGTTAAAAAGTAATGCACATTTTAACCAGAGTGCTAAAATTCGGACTGGCTGGTTGAACTGGGTTCAATAAGAGTCAGTACCTTAACCTTTTCAGTTGGATAAAAATCAGGGTATTGGTCAGTCACACCCAGTAAAAAAGGCCTGCTGAACCAGTTGGCCATTAATTATGTAAAAATATGTTTAGAAGTTTCATTACCTAAATTTACATCACAATTGAGCCAGATTGAACCAGATAGTTTTGCAGTCAAATCAGGTTGGACTGAACCTTCTAGCCCTCTAGTTGAGCACCCTCCATTCCTGCTTTGGGCCAGGTTTGAACTTTCATTTTAGGCTTTAGTATTCAGGACGATCTTGGATCTAAAATTGGGCCCATTTAATATTTGGGATGGACTTCGATTAAGTGATAGGAAGCTCAAAGTCCAGCCCTGGAGTTATAGAAATTCTAGACCTTATAGGCCCAATTGACTAAATGGCGGGCTTGAGCCTGACATATTTCAAGCGGGCCAGGCTCCGGCGAAGCACTTACGGCCCATGCCGAGCTTGGTCTTGAGACAAGCCTACATTTCTCAGGATGAGTCAGGCCCGCATATTCCCCAACTTAGTCCATGAACACTCCTACCTACACTACACAATTGCTAGGCTCTTACCCTACACTCACAATCAGGAATAAGCCATTGGCCTAAAGAGAAGAAAGCCACTTTCAAGTCCTAAATTCCATATCATATTAGGATCAGTCGTGCTACTTGTCCCGGGACTTGTCCCGGGACAAGTAGCATTTTTGTATTAGGATATTAAAGATGAGAAATCTCCACATGCATCCCTCTCTAGTGGGGGCCACCTTATTATTCATCCGAGCCATCCATACATAGGGGAACCCTTGAATTACGTCAGATCTGTCGAGTTATTACCGATCCAAATGGATTAGACAATTGGATAGACGACCAAATTTTTTTCTTAAAGTTGTTAAGCTTGTTGGCCATGGATGAAGTGGTTAAAGGCATGAAATGGACCCCAAACTTAATATCTAAACCCATCGAAGATGCCTCTTTCCACCCCCCCGGTCCCGTGATCACTGGGGCCCAAGTTGCACCCTATCAAGCTACCTATTTGGCAGTCCAAACACGATCATAGGATGTGAGGAAGACACACCAAACTTGGAATGCTTATGGCCTGTTTGGATGTATGGTGAATTGAAATATGGTGAGGTGGAGCATCAAATCAAGAGATAATAAAATATAAGGTGTTACGATGGTGTTTTATTTTTAGTTGTTTCGTATAGAATCTTTTTGACTTTTTGTAAACGTGGTGTTTTTTTTGCTTTTTAGTGGAGAAATTATGTTGATTTTTTGACTTTTTTTGAAAAATTCGGAGAGAAATTTGAAATTATGTACTTTTGATATGACCCATTGTCATTTCTTGTTTGGATTCACTTTACTTCAATTTAACTAGTTAAGTGCCAAACACGCCCTTAAGGAAATCTTCAACAAACAAACAGTAACGAGCTCTTAGTAAGATTAGAAAACTGATCTTGGGCATAAATCACAAATATGATCATCTATCTAATACCATCATGGCTATGCTTTATCAGATGGTTAAAGACTAAAATCCATCACACAGTCCAAATGTTCAAATCAACCATACTAGCAAGCCCAATTAAGGACAGATGAGCATGCATCCCATTGCATCAACTAACATTTGTTGACAAGCTTACAACTGCCACAAGCATTTCAGGCCAGGGACATTGCTGTAGGAATCAGATGTTTTTTTTTTTTTAGTAACTTGATGCACTGGATGACATGGAAAAAGAAGAGCCAATGTAGGTATGAGTTGGAGCCAAAGTCAGCTGAGATCCTAGTCCATGCTCTATCTGGACATTCATCACCACCAACCATGCAGGTACATTGGTGTATCAAACAACCACCATCTGCAATCCTCATTTACTTGGGCATGGGCGACACTCATTAACTTCATTTGGTACAATCATCGCCAAACAGATTGGATGTCGCATGCGATTAAGCACACCTTTCAATGTTGTGATGGCTAATTACAGTAAACTTGGTGGAAGAAATCCCAATGCAAGGATATCAGTTGCATGCAAAACATGTATGTGCTAAACATAGGTGGGTGTGACATGGTGTTGGGCCGAATTCTATGGGATTTCACGGCGTCAAATGTGCAAGTCTCTGTGATAGAAAACATTTCACTATGTAGAATGGAGAAAATAAGACTGCGGATGCCAGTTGTGTCAGAGAAAAAGATACAGAGTGAAAGCACGCAAACTTTTTTCACCTCAATGCTCAGTTGTTTCAAAACCAATTCCATCAGTTTTGTGAGCATTTGAGCAACCTTTAATCTAGAGGAATAAATAGACGCTCCTGACCTCCTCTTTAACCTTTTAAGAGTTTTTTTATGACTTCGGATTGTTTACCATTTCAAATGATAGGAGTATGGTGTATGAAATTATGTTCATACCCCCATTATATGACTCTTATAGAGAAAAAAAATATTAGATATTTTAGTAATTATGTAATGTATGTTTTTTTTAATGACTCAAGGTATTCCTCGCCAGCCTAGGTCTGAAGGAGGAGGGGTAAATACATGGCTGCATACACAGTACCCAAATAACACACGAGTGAGTTGAACTGGAGACCTTAGGAAGCAAACCCAAGGCTCAAACCAACTGAGCCACCGCCTTGACGGCTATGCAGTAGAAGACAAAGACAACAGTCTCATGTTCGACACTTACCTTCGTTGGCCACTTTTCATAATTTTACCATGTTCGACACTTGCCTTCATTGGCCACTTTCCATAATTTTACCCGGTGCATGTGGACAAGAGGATTTGCATGTGCTCCTATAGATTAGTTCTTCGCTGTCCAGAATCGAATGTCCCTCGGACTCAGGGCCAAAGGCTCCTGGACCCGGAAAAAACCCTGGGTAATCAAAAAAAAAACCCACCCCATGCTTTTTAATGGAAAAAAAAAAAAAAAAAAATATATATATATATATATATATCCTCATTTTGCAGGCTTTTTGAATGCCGAGCCAGGCCAGGTATCCCGTAGGTGAGCAACTTGTTAGCCCTAGTCATAACCAATCTCCTCAAATATGTGACAGTTACAGTTTTACTAGAATTATAGACCAAATGAACTTTTTTGGGTCTATCAGAACCAATATGGTCCTGCCACTGGCCTCAAGACGTCTTCTTAGATGGCCAGTTGAGGTAGTTATCTAGTACCAATGACCACATGAGGCCCGCCTAAGAACTACAATACCTAATCAAGAATGAGACGAGACAAGCTAAAGATCCTATTATACTAAACGAAGGCTTTAGCATCTAGCCATCTATAAGCCATCTATAAATAATTAAGCTCACCCAATGTTGCTAAACAATCCAATCAAAGATCCTATGAGGACCACATGTGAATCCATATGCCCGTTTCCCTATTTGAATTTCCCTAGAAATATACTTTTTCTATTAAATCATGAATTTATACAGTACTAACAAAAATGAAATAAAATAAAATAACCTGCAAGTAGAAAGGATGCTTGGATTATTTTCATATGGTACATTTGCAATCCATGGCTCCCTCTACTCCCTCTGCGATGCCCAGCTCCCTACTACAGAAATAGGAAAAATTAAGTGACAACCTCTATAAAGTCATGTACTTTTCTTATTGAGAATGTACATTACTTTAATGTAATGGAGAAGACATTTCTATGAAAATTCAGGTAGCCAAGCACAGGCTATTTCCATGGAAATGCAGTCTATTTTCAGAAAAGACAGTAAGTAGAGGCATTTGAAGACTATTTTCACATAGCATATTTCGATAGTTCCACTTCTTTGATCTGAAGAGAACAATAGGAAGGTGAAATAAGTATACTTTCACTTCACCAATGTACTCTTTAGTTCAAAATACACCTTATTTTTATGTAATGAAGCAGCTACATCTTCATAGAAATACAATGAAACACAAGTAGCAAAAAGCAGATTATTTTCATGTAATGATTGCCATTACCTGATCGTAATTAGTAAAATATCCATGATAACAAAATGTGGTCCGTGAATGTGCAGTTTAACAAAAAAAAAAAAAAAAGGCAAAAAGATTAACAATAAATTTAAAATTAAATGATAAGGAACCACCACCCGACCCTCCCACAACCACACACACACAACACCCAACCACCAAAAAAAAAGAAAGAAAGAAAGAAGAAAGAAAGAAAGAACACATATTACTGATCCAGGCCTCTGAGATGAGAACTGGTTCCACCAGAAAGGACTTTTCTTTTCGTTCTTTGCTACTTTTCTTCTGGCTGGCAGGAGCCCAAACCTTGTACCTCATCAAATTAGCCTGTTTGTGCACACATGCAGCATAAACACCCAACCAACAGGCAAAGATATTTTCAGTTCAGCCAAGTAGCAGATCTAGCTAAAATGATCCTTTAAAGAACGACATGGCTAAGGTGGTAAAAGGGTCCCCGATTCTCCGATTACCCGGAGGTTCCGACCCTTTAAAAACCGGTTCTGGGTCCTTATTTAGGTCCCAATAAGTAAGAGGGTCCGGTTCCGGGTCTTCTTTTGGACCCGAGACCTAAACGGGTCCAATTTCGGATCCACATTGGTTAGACCTGTGGACCCAGGACCCGACCCATAAGATAATATAAATACTTTATATTTTTCGAAACCCCTCCAATCCTCTATTATCCATTCGTTGGGGTTTATTCCCAAACTTACCACTTCGTCTCCTAGAGTCTAGAGAAGACTATTGCCGCCCATCTCATTTGAATAGACCCTTTCCTCTCCCTCTTCTGGTTTCATTCTCTAAGGTTTAAGTTTTAGTAAGGGTGTTCTTATTTTTCTCATTTTAGGATACTAAGCTCTAGAAACAGTAGTAAGTTTTCAGAGAAGTGGGGTTTTTATCTTTAACTCTTACAAGATTTTGTTTTGCCCTGTTTTCATGAAAGAGGAGGGAAGTGGGTTTTGTAGTCTCGAGGCCTTTAGTACTAGTTTTGATGGTTTTCTAAACATAGATTTCAACAAAAGCATTTCAAGATCCATTTCTCATATGGGTTTAACTAGAGTGTTTCTTGTTGGTTTTCAACTTCTTTCTACTGTTCTAATCAAACTCAAAAGAGGTTTTTGTATTCAAGGCTCCCAAAATCAGAAGTTTTTTTTTATAGAGATTTCAGTCAGCATTCTACTTATTTTGCTATCCAGCATGATTTGATGTTAAGCTGACAAATGGGTTTGTTCCTAGTGTCTCTTTAGTTTCATTTCTTCCGACCATACCCGGAACCGGACCCAGACCCACCCCTGTTCTGGGTCCACCTCCTCAGTAATGGTTCTGGATCCGGGTCCACCATGGACTCGCACCGGAACCAACCCGTTTACAACCCTAGACATGGCCAAACAAAATCAACCAAGTTCATTGTAATATTTAGATTTACTCTTTCGACAGAACACAATGAATTGGAATTCAAAATTACTAAAAGACCCTGCCTATAACGAAGGAGAGGAAGAAAGCGTGGGAGAGAAAGAAAGAAAAAGAAAAAGAAGAGAGGGGAAGGAAAGGATCGCCTCTACCGCTGTCGTCGCCTTGCCGCTGCCGTCGCCGTGCTGCTGCCGTCGCCGACGTCAAGCCCTACCGTCACACAGCAACTGTGATGTGTTGTGCCGTTGCCGCCTGTTGAATCAAACCCAAATCGACACCAAACTGAGCCACTGCTGAGCGGTGTCGTGCCGTTTCATCTCCACCTTCAGGTTCTTTTCTCTTCTTTCTTTTTTCTTTTGTTTCTTTCTTTCTCTTTATCTATATTGGTTGGTTTCTGTTTTTTTTCTTCCCCCTTAAATCATTTGGATTTTAGGGTTTTTTTTTTTTTTGGCTGATCTTCTGTCTTTGCTTTCGATTGGCTGTTGCTCCTGTTTTTTTTTTTAGTTTGCTACTTCTTTTTTTTGTGTAATTTGTTCTGCTGCTGTTGTTTCCTTTTTTGTCTGCTGCTTCTTTTTTTCTGTAATATGTTCTGCTGCTGCTGTTTCGTTTTTTTCTTATTTGGCTGTATATTGTATCCTTGCTCCAAGACTAATAATAGATATATGCTGCTGCTGCTGTTTCTTTTTTTCCATTTTTTCTTGATGCTACGCTGCTGCTGCTGCTGCTTCTTTTGTTCTTTTTTTTTTTTTTTTCTTGTTGCTATGCTAGTGCTGCTGTTCTTTTTCTCTTTTTTTTTCTTTTTTTCTTGATGCTATGCTGGTGCTGCTATTCTTTTTTTTTTCTTTTTACTTGATGCTATGCTGGTGCTACTGTTTCTTTTTTTTTTTTCTTTTTTTTCTTGATGCTATGCTGCTGCTGCTTCTTTTTTTCTCTTGATGCCATGATTTTAGGTGCCTGATGGGGCCAATTATTTTGTGTTTCCAGCAACCAAAGTTTACTGTAATAGCTTCTAGTATGGGTGGTAGTACGAGTGTGTCTTCTCCAGCTATTGAAGAAGACGCTCACAGCCCTCTTTGGAGGTATGTGACAAAACAACAAAAACTTGGTGATGGAGGGGGAAATATGTCGTGGCAATGCAATTTTTGCCATCAAACCAAGAGAAGCTCATACACAAGGGTGAGGGCTCATTTGATACATGAGCCTGGTCATGTTGTTGCATTCTGTCCAAAAGTTAAGAGCAGTGATATTGTGGAGATGAAAAGGTTAGAGGACGAATGCAATGAGAGATTGAGGAAAAATGCACCCAAGAAAGTACCATTGCCAACTTCTAGTGTGGATTATGATTCAAAAAAAAGGAAGGCGAGTGGAAGTGGAAGTTGGAGTGCAAGTGACAGTAATACGAATATTGGGAAGTCATTTAACCTGAAGTTGCGTGACCAAATGGATGCGGAGATTGCTAGGATGTTCTATGCATCGGGCTTACCATTTCATCTAGCAAGGAGCCCCTATTATGTGAGTTGTATCCAATTTGCCGCAAACAATGCTCTTGCAAGCTATGTGCCACCAGGGTATAATAAGCTAAGGACAAGTCTACTCCAACAAGAAAGGGCTCATGTTGATAGATTGCTACAACCAATTAAAGGCACATGGAAAGAAAAGGGTGTAAGCATTGTGAGTGATGGATGGAGTGACTCACAGAGGAGGCCCTTGATTAATTTTATGGCGGTGACGGAAAGTGGGCCTATGTTCCTTAAAGCCGTTGATTGTACTGGTGAAATTAAAGATAAGTACTTCATTTATGGTTTGTTGAAAGAAGTGATAGAAGAGGTTGGTCCCCAAAATGTGATTCAAGTGATAATTGATAATGCTAAGAATTGTGCGAGTGCAGGGCATCTCATTGAAGCACAATTTGAAAATATTGTTTGGACACCATGTGTGGTTCATACACTCAACCTTGCCTTGCACAACATTTGTATGGCAAAGAATATTGAAAACAATGCTCTAACATATGAGGAGTGTCGTTGGATCACGGACTTGGCCGAGGATGTTGTGTTTGTTAAGAACTTCATCATGAATCACTCCATGAGATTGGCCATTTTTAATGAATTTGTCCCTTTGAAGTTGCTTTCGGTTGCAAGTACACGTTTTGCTTCGGTCCTTGTCATGCTTAAAAGATTCAAGCTCATAAAAGGTAGTCTTCAAGCCATGGTTATTAGTGAAAGGTGGAATTCCTACAGAGAGGATGATAAGGAGAGAGCCAAGTCTGTGAAAGATTTTGTGTTAGATGACATTTGGTGGGACAAAATGACTTACATACTTTCTTTTACGGCTCCTATATATGATATGCTAAGGGTTTGCGACACGGATAAGCCTTGTCTTCACTTGGTGTATGACATGTGGGATACCATGATAGAAAAAGTGAAGGGTGCAATATATAGGCATGAAGGAAAGATACTCAATGAGACATCTACCTTTTATGAAGTGGTGCATAAAATTCTTGTGGATCGTTGGAACAAGAACAACACTCCTCTCCATTGCTTAGCTCATTCACTAAATCCAAGGTGACTTCTAGTCTTGAACTTTTTTTTTCCTTCTTAGTCTTAAACTCTTGAAGTCTTAAATCATAAACTTTTTAATTCTTTTTTTTCCTATTCAAGGTACTATAGCGAGCATTGGCTTCATGAGGATCCTAGTCGTGTTGCTCCACATAGAGATATGGAGGTTGCTAGAGAAAGAATGAAAATCCTTAAAAAATATTTTCCTAATTTGGAGGAGCGCAAAAGGAAAATCACAGAATTTGCTGATTTCTCTAGCAAGTCAAGAGAGTTTGCAGATATTGATTCCATTCGTGATCGCTATGAAATGGATCTTAAAAGTTGGTGGGTCACCTATGGTGCATGTGCACCTTTGCTTCAAACTCTAGCTTTCAAGCTACTTGTGCAACCTTCCTCGTCGTCATGTGCAGAGAGGAATTGGAGTACTTATTCCTTTGTGCACTCGGTGAGAAGGAATAAGATGACACCAAAACGTGCTGAAGACTTGGTTTTCATTCATAGCAATCTTCGCCTTCTTTCAAGAAGAACTCCATAATATATGAAAGGAGAAACTAAGATGTGGGATATTGCTGGAGATGCTTTTGATTCGTTTGAAGATGCTGGAGAGCTTGAGATTGCACAACTCTCCCTTGATGAACCGGAATTGGAGGCCGTGCTCTTTAGTGAAGATGGTGATGGAGGTGATGGTGGTGGACCTGGTGGTCATGCAATTGAAGTTTAAGTAGATGCACTATCTGTTTGTTTGAGTTATATGCTTATGTATTTGTAGGAGTTGGCGAAACTTGGATTTTGAACTTGGAAGTATCGAATGTAATGTTTAATGACGATTAAATCAATGAAAGTGCATATTTTATGGCTATTTTGATTGAAATAATGATAGTTTTTTGTTACATAGTCATATATACACATATTTAAAAAAAATAAAAATTCAATGTATCCCCGGCGTATCGTATCCTACTTTTTTGAGAAATGGCGTATCTACGTATCCGTATCGTATCGTATCCGTGTCCCGTATCCGTGTCCGTGCTTCATAGATGGGTAACAACATCCCAAGGTAGACTACTTGAGTCGAAGCGAATACAATAACTACTTAATCGTAGTTGCCGAGCTACTTTCTCCAAAAGATTGATAATATGGTATCTATCAGGATAAGAGCAGGTGCAGATCTATGAATAGGAGACATTGTGTGAGGACCTAAATTATCAACAGGCTGTCCAAGGACCTTGAAAATTTGTCCAAGCGCACACAAGATATGTAAACAGATCACACTAGAGGGCAACTAAGTTGAATGATAAGAGTGTGTACACACACACACACACACACACACACACACACACAGAGAGAGAGAGAGAGAGAGAGAGAGAGAGAGAGAGAGAGAGAGAGAGAGAGAGATGGGCAGCTCTGTAATGCAATCTATATAGTAACATGTTGCAGACCATGATCTAGAGCATTCATGTAATGTGTAATTTATTTATTTATTTATTTTTTGGGGTAGAAATGAGATTTCATTAAAAACACGAGGAAAACAGCCAGAACAACATAGGAGGACGAGAACAAAAAAAAAAAAAAAAAAAAAAAAAACAACTATCCTAAATAGGATGCAAAACCTCCCCAAGTCTCACATGAGAGCTAGACCCATAAGACATCTTCGCAAGCTCATGAGCAAACACATTTACATTTCTAGGAATATGGGCAAAGACAATCTCTACAAACTTGGAGCTCAAGTCTTTGATATCCAACAAAATACGATGGATTGACCAATCCATCGACCCACTAATGGCTTGAATCACCTCACAGGCGTCCAACAAAAAGATGGATCTTGCGGAACCCCTACAAACTAGATTCCTTTAGCACGTGGAGAATTGCCCTTAATATGTTCATGTAATGTGTTGGGGGCATGAGTGCAGTTCCCACACATTACACTTTCTTTTCTTTTTCTTTTTTCCTTTTTTTTTTTTTTTTTTGAATGGTCCAATGCATTGCACCAATAAGATCCGCAGCTTGAGCAAATGATGTTCTTAACATTAGATACAGCATATAATTTCCAAGCTGAACTGTTCAAAATAATAATACTTCCAAGTTGAATTAATCTTCGCAAATTATGTTCTGGTTTCAAGCAGGTGTAACCAACAGTGCCTAAACCCTGAATATGGAGCAAACTTAATAAATTTACAATTTTAACTAAACCTTGAATATGGAGCGAACTTAATAAATTTACTGTTTTAACAAAAGCTAGTTAACAAATTGGTCACCTAGTCAAACTAGCCCTTACATTTTGATTCACAGACGGAAAAACCCACATATGATTCCCCTTCTAACTCCATTCGGACTGCACACATTGTAAATCAGAGAGAAGCACTTGTTTTTACTAACTTAAGCCAAACAAAGGGGGGGAAAAGGAAGAAATGGTTGAAAAATAGACTGTTCAGTTAAAAGTAATTTCTGGTTTGCATGACAAAGTTTGATTTCTCTATAGCAACACAACTGTTCAAATAAGCTTGAAAACGAGTAGGCCGAGGAAGGCATGGATGGAAGTAGTAAAGGACAAATCTCAAAAAGTGCAACCTATCCAAGGAATTGGCCCAGGATAGACTGGCATAGAAGTGAGAAGTCAGTATGTAGTTCAGGTGGTAGCATGAATATGTGAGTGGGAGTGCGTGATTTCTAGTCTCTAACGTAGCAGGAGGAAACACAAAAAACAAGGTAAAGAAATCATCCATAGACATCTGATTACACCAAAGATAACTATTCTCAATTTAGTTGTAAGAATGTTATACTGAAGATTGGTTACAATATATTGCATTCTGTATGTGAGTGTGGCGTAGCAGATGGCAAGACCAAAACAGCACTTCATCATCTGTCGTAACTATGTTGGGGACATCACTTCAACATTGTTGAATCCACCAGGAATGGGAGTTTCTTCCAAGTAGTGTTTTAACAAAGAAAATAATATATCTACCAAAAAAAAAAAAAAAACAAAGAAAATAATCTTGTATTAGTAGGATATATACTCTTTTAACTATTCAAACACACAGCAGCTAAACTAGGGGCAGACCTAGGTGGGGGCAAGGGGTCTATAACCTGGAAATCTGTCTTACTCACTGATTAAAAACTCAGCCGAATCCAAGTCTACTCAGATCAGCCTTGTCTGAGTTAAGTTACATGGGTCTGGGACCCGATTACATAGGACACCATGAAGTCTCATGTGACTCGGGCAAGTCAGGTGGACCTGGGTGATCAAACTTCTACCTATCATATGAACCTCTTTATATAAAAGAGTTGTCCAAAACCAGTGAAAACCTGATTTATCCTGTGTAGGGCTACTTTGAGTGATCAAACCCAATTTACCCTCTACATAGGACAAATCATAGTCAACTTAAATAATCACCCAACACAATCAAAGCATGAAAAATATATTAAAATAAAATGATTCAGCAAAATTTACACAGGTGGAGCATTTTATCTATTTTTTCATGATTTTTAGGATCTTTTTTGGACTCGGAAGATGGTAAGAAACCAGTGCTCGGCAGAATTTTTTTAGGTGAGTCTTGCTATCAATATCATGGCTCCTCCAATCCTCAACCAAATTTTGACTTTTGAGAAAGGAACTTGCAGAGAAAATCCAACGTCATTTTCAAAAAAACTTCTTTGTATAGGTTAAACAAGAATCCTATCCAAAATAGAAGCCATCCCAAAAGAATGAAATTACGAAATGGAGATGATTGAAAACCAAAAATGGTTAAAAATGGAAAATGTATTTCCAAGCAAAAATATAAAGAGAAAACCCAGAGAGTATTTTTTTTAATATTAAACCCCGAGAGTATCACATTCATTCTTGAATAAAAGAGAAATAAGAAGAAGAGTAGTCTACCATCCAAAGTCCAGGATCACTCCAAACTTAGAGGTTTTCGGCATCTTACTTTTTTTTTTAGGAGGGTTTTAAATTCTTATCTTGATTGTGAATGTGCTCTTTAAGGTTTTAGTGCTTATGTCAATGCAGAGAAGACACAGTAAGGTTTAGAATAGTTATAGAATTCATTTCCACTTTACCATTTAGGGTGAGTTAAGTCAAATCGACTTGCTAAATCACAAGGTCATGCAATTTGAATGAATTATCATAAGCACTCATGACTCATCATAATTTATGCATAAGCACACAGCAAAATTTATATATTACATAATGTAAGCAAGTAGTGAATGTGAAATACTCTTACCAACAAAAAAAAAAAGAAATCAGTTTTTCTAGAAAAGGAATTTTTTAACTAAATCAACCCTTAGTAGATAAGGTTCTAGTTTTTTCAAACCACTACATATCATATTTTTAACTAAATTAAAAAAAAAAGTATATCGATATTTTTTTTAAAGACTACTTCAACTAAATTGACCCTTACTATTAGATAAGTTTCTAGTTTTGTCAAACCACAGCATATCATATTTTTAACTAACTTATTTCTTATTATTTTTATGGAAATATCTTATTTCTGTCATTGTTCTTTCTTAGAATAAACTTTTTTATTTTCTCCTGAAATTTACTCACCCCAACCAAAAAAAAGAAAAAAAACACACACAAGAATTTTCTAGTTCCACTCCTGAGTTGAACCACATCTGATGTAATGGCAAAATAGGAGTTATGTGAGAAAGCACATCGTAACCCATGTTCACATACTGGCTCAAACGAGAAGGCGGATTTTGTTGTAGGATTTTTGTCAATCCAAGTGGTTCATCAAATCGATGGAAATTGAAACCCATTCCACATCAGTCTTGTCCACTTGATGGAAACCCGTCCCCAGGTTAAATGTTGACAGGTTCCTATCTGGCGCTTGATATTCGACCTCTCAAAATGTTGAATGTCTTTGAAGTCACCATGCATTCAATAAAATCAACAATATAAGCATTGTCATTAATATTTTGAAGTATTTGGAATAGTCCAATCTTTTTACTTTTTAGCATATTGTACGTCCTAAATGAAAACCATTCCTTCACGTAAATCATCAGAGTACTTTCAAATGCCTTCGTTCATCAGCAGCTGCCTTGTACTTGGCATTTTAGTTCGCATTTGGAAGACTTGTTCATCAGGTGTGTTTTCTTCGAGGTCTTTTTATTAGGCTTTGGAGGTGCTGCAAGGAGACAGACCCACTTGTTCTTTGGTATGGTTTGGTTTGACTACTCCCATAGTGGAGGCTTTATGTTGGCTTGCTGTGTCAGGAGGGAAGATCTCTACAACAGACAATCTTAGGAGAAGAGGCATGTATTCAGAGGATATCAGTGATCTTTGTGTCTTGTACAGGAAGGAGCAGGATTGTGTGTGATTGAAATGCATTAGAGATAAACAGTAGTGTGTGAGCAGGCCCATCCATAGGCTGAAAATGCACTAAGCATTTGCTGGCCCAAGCTTGTCTAAGTTTGGTCTATTAAGTAGTTAGGCTTAAAAGTTAAATTTGGCCTATTTCAAGTTTTAGGTTAAACCATTATTAGGAAGTTATCATATTAAGAAATGATGGATATCTAGGTTTTTCAAAAAAGTAATATTTTACTTTCTAATTTTTACAAATAAGTATATATTTTTATTTTTTATATTTTTCCGAAAAGTACTCCGAAAAGTTTTGCCAAAATTCCGAAATGCCGAACGATTTCATGTTGCAGGCCAGACTGAAATGGAGTTCGAAACGGAATTGACAACTATGGCGCAAACCTAGGATTTTCATGTGGGTTTTAGGCATGGACCCATGATTTTCATGTGGGTTTCGGGAAAAGGAGATTTTCATGTGTGTTTTGGAAGTAGACCCAAGTCTGGCGGGGGGGACCACCCCCTAAAAAAAGATATATGTTGGTATGCCCCTACTGAAAAAAATTTTTTTTTTTTTTTTAAAGGCTACTTTCATTAAAAACATGCAAACAGTACAAGAGAAAAGTACTGAAAGCAAACGACAGAAAAAGCAGAAAAAACAGAAAAAGACCTAAGAAAAGCCCAGCTCTTTCCAATGGTACACCATTTGATCTAGAGAATATCCTCTAAAGGAAGGTAGAATTAACACCCAAAGAGCTACTAGAAATTTTGATTTCTCCACCAGCCTCCTCTCATTCAAAGTAATTTCTTCAAAACATCTTGAGTTTCTTTCTTTCCAAATCGTCCAAATCACCGCCAAAAAAGACAGCCGCCACATCATTTTGCCTCTAGGGTTCCCAATAGGTGCCTTCCATGCTTGGAAGAGCTCGGGGAGAGAGCGAGGAAGGACCCAACAGAAGCCAAACTCGCGAATTATAGACATCCAAATAGCATGAGCAGATTTACAAGTTAGCAAGAGATGGTCCACAGATTCTTCGTCCCTCAAGCACATAGGGCAGCCATTCACAATCGTCATCCCTCTCCTTAAAAGATCTATGGTAGGAATCCTCAATCTTAGAGCCAGCCACCCGAAAACCAGCACCCTTAGAGGAGCTTTCGACTTCCAAACTCCATACAACCCACTCTTCTCCCTGGGATTGCTTAGGATAGCTTTAAAGAAAGAGGACGCAGAGAAGGATCCATTCTTAGAGGAGACAGTTTAGGGAGTTAAGGAGAGCAATGAACTGAGCTTCTTCATGATCCTTCAGGTTCCTCCTAAAAGTGGGACCCTAAACCACCTGACCACCATTGAGCTCATATAAGAACTGACTGTGGCATCCCTCGCGAGAGCACACTTAAAAAAGTCAGGGAATTGATCACACAACGCCCTTTCACCTACCCATTTATCCATCCAAAAGAGGGTCTTCTCCCCCGAACCAATTTGGTACTTAATGTTCTACATGAAGAGTGTTTTTACTGAGAGGATTCCTTTCCAAATAGGAGAGGAGTTTGAAGGAGGGTCTTGGACATCCCAGCCATGCCTTGGAAGGCTGTATTTCTTTTCCAGCACCTGTCTCCAAAGGCCTTGAGAACCATCTCCGATCCTCCACAACCATTTACCAATAAGAGCTTGGTTCATCTTCTTTAGGGGTCTAATTCCTAGCCCTCCTTCCTTCGGCTTACTGATGGAATCCCAATTTACCAAGTGCAGCTTCTTCTGGGAGCTTGTGCCATGTCATAAGAAGTCTCTTTACTATCTTATAATCCTCTTTATAATAGAGACCGTGCATCTAAAGATGGAGAAGTAGTAGACAGGCAAGTTCGAGAGGACAGATTTAATCAAGGTTACCCTTCCTCCTATAGATAGGTACTTAGCTTTCCAGGAGGACAGCTTTCTCTCTATCCTTTCCACGACTGGGTTCCAAAGAGATTTAGTGACCCGCCCCGAGCACAACAGCATGCCTAAGTACGAAAATGGAAGTTCCCCAATCTTACATCCCAGGATTTCTGAACATTTTAAGGAGCATAGGCTTTTCAGATTTTAGCCCAATCACCTCACTCTTGAAGAAGTTGACTTTTAGGCCTGACACTTCTTCAAAACATAGGATTGTGGCTTTAACATTTCTAACTTGATCTTCTTCTGATCCATAGAATATTAGAGTGTCATCAACGTACTACAAGTGGCTTATTTCTGGAGAATTCTAGCCACTCTGAAGCCTTTGAATAAACCAACACTCACAGCCTTCTTTATCATTTTTCCAAGCGCTTCAACTACAATTAAGAATAGAAAAGGAGAGAGAGAGTCCCCATGTCTTAGCCCCCTGCCAGCCTGGAAGTAGCCCTTTGGAGACCTATTCAACAAAATGGAGAACCAAGATGAAGAAATGCACTCCTGGATCCACATCCGCCATTTTTCCCAAACCTCATTCTTCCTAACATGTAAAGAAGAAATTTCCAGTCCACTCTATCAAAAGCTTTCTCCAGATCTAGCTTGCATATAATCCCCGGATTCCTATCCTTGAGTCTTGAATGCACACATTCATTGGCCACCAAGATGTCATCTAATATTTGCCTTCCCTCTACAAAAGCACCTTGTTCATTGGAGATTATCTTTGGCAAAATCTTTCGCAATCTCCCAGCTAGAACTTTGGAGAGGATTTTATAGGGACTTCCCAGAAGACTGATGGGTCTATAGTCTTTGATACCAAGGTCTCCTACTTTCTTCGGGACTAACGCGATGAAAGAAGCCCCCAAACCTTTGGGCAATTTACCCCTTAGCGAGAATTCTTTGACAAAATCTATTACATCCTTTTTCAACATCTTCCAGAAGCGCTGAAAAAAAGCTATCGGAAACCCATCTAGGCCTAGTGCCTTATCACCTGCAAGGCTGAAGACTGCTTGACGAACTTCCTCCTCAAAATTTCTTTCAAGCCACTTCACTTCTTCTTCTCCAATTACTTCGAATTCTAAATTTCCCAAATGAGGTCTCTCCCAAGTCCCAACCTCCAGCAGTGAAAAGACATTGGAAGTAGTCTATTATGTGAGAAATTATCTCCTCTTTTTCTCCAGCCTATTTCCACCAACCATAATACTTTGAATTCTATTTATTTGCTCTTCTTCTCGATGAAGCCATACCATGAAAAAACTGTGTGTTTTTATCCCCTTCTTTTAGCCAATTGCATCTAGATCTTTGTTTCCTTCTTATCTCCTCCTCCCTTACTTTTCTTTGGAAATCATCTTTTAGCTCGAACCTTTTCTTTTATTCGTCACTAGAGAGCTGATCACTCTCCTCCTTCCCATCTAAGGCTTGGATTTCAGCTAGAATTTTTGATTTTTGGAGATTCACGTCCCCATAGTGTTTCTTTGCCCACTCCTTCATTTTTAATTTCAGCAACTTTAGTTTTGCAACCCATTTTTTGGCTATAGAAAGCCTCATAAGATTTAGAACGGAGCTCATTCAGATGTTTGCATCAGAAGAATGGCTTCGTTCGAAATGGAGCAATGCAACTAGTGGTCCGGGGTTTGAAGTCCCAAACCTGATGAGGGACAATAAATTTTGGAAGAAAGTGAAGAAGAAATTAAAGGTTTTTGAGCCTTTAGTTAAAGTGTTGCGGCTTGTAGATGGTGATGACAAGCCGACAATGGGCTTTATCTATGAAGCAATGGATCGGGCAAAACGTTCCATTATGGGAAATGTTAGATATCACAATAAATATATAAAGATTATTGATGCCCGCTGAAACGATCAGTTGCACCATCCATTGCATGCTGCAGGTAATTAATATATATATATATCTTTGAATTTGTTTCTCTTTTGTTTTCCTAACTAATATATTTATTATCTTATTTGCTCACAGTACATTCTACATATTTATAATGTAAGTTATTTTTTTAATCCCAAATTCTATTACCGCAATGTCGAACTACACACCGAAGCAATAGATACGGACTTGCAGGTAGGATTACGGGAGGTATTGAAGAAATTGTTAAATGAAGATGATCAAATTGATGCAATACAAGAGGTGAGTAGGTGGTTACTTATGAGAATTTAATTATGCTGCCAAGTGCCAATTGCCATACAAGCTGTATGGGTTTACTGACTTATATCTAATTTTCACATTGTAGATATCTATGTATACACAAAGGAGAGGAACCTTTGCTGACCCTCTTGTGATACGATCGATTGGAAGGATGCCACCTGGTATGACTATGAACAAAAGACCCCACCCAATAGTATTGAATCTTGATTTATTTATCTTAATTGATTAGGAGGACTTGAGGGTTACGAATATCTAATTTTCTTTATTTATTTTTTGCATTTCAGCTAATTGGTGGATGAATTTTGGAGAGAGTGTTCCACATCTAAGGAGCGCGGCTGTTCGCATCCTTAGTCAAACTACAACATCTTCCAACTGTGAAAGAAATTGGAGCACTTTCTCTTTGATCCACACGAAGGCCAGGAATCGGCTTACCATGCAGAAACTCAACAAGCTTGTATATTATCATTACAATCTGAAGTTGAGAAACAGAATTAGAAAGAGAAGGGCAAGGGATGATCCTACTTATTGTCCTATTAATTTGGATCACATATTCAGAGAGGACGATCCCTTACTCCCATGGCTAGCCAAAATAGAGGATCCAGTGCTAGATTCAGATCCAGGGTTTCAGGAAACGGTTCAAGAGTTGATAGATGAGGGTGGGTGAGGAACGGGCACCTGCAGAAGGTCAGCCACCTCAGGGAGAAGGTACCAGTAGGACTAGGAGGAGTGGGAAAGAACCTGCTTCTGAGAAAGCTAGTTCCACCACCGTCTCTTCGAGTAGCCATGGTGGAGGAGATGTAGGAGGAGACAGTGGGACAGGTGGTACCAGTGAATACTATCAACATGATGAAGACGATGTCGTTCCTGTAGAGGAAATACAGGAGTTACTTCCATCTGGAAGATTTGATCCAAGCCGTGGTTATCAACGGCGTCGAAGAGATTCACCACCTGGGGCTGGAGGTAGTAATGAGCAAGGAAATATGGGTAGAGATGTTGGAGGACAACAAGTGGCATCATGGACTAATTCGTGGAACCCTAGTTACAGTGGACAAGGACCCTCACAATATTTTGACTATTTTCCATATGGTCAAGTACAACAAGGAGAAGAACAGTCTTCAACTTCGGGGTCCTACTCATATGGTGACTATGGTGAAATGCAATATGGTAGATATCCACCTCCACCTCTAAATTTTGATGATGCGGGTGCGGCTTCCTTCTTTGGATTTGTGGATCCCAATGCCCATCAATATCAAATTCAATATGGTGCCAATAGAAATGATAACAATGATGGGGATGAGGATAACCATAGCCCCTTGAATCTTAGTGAACATTCCTTTTGGTGGTGATTAAGGTATTCTTATTTCCTTCACTAGCTCTCTATTCTTTGTCATTTCTAAATTGGTGTTGAATGTTGATCACTTCATAGTTCATTTACTTGATGGAATTTGAACCTTAAATATTGAAGTATTGATATTTGATTGTTCAATGTTCACTAATGAGTATTGAGTAATAACCTACTCTTAACTCGTAAGTCTTCTTAATTCTTATGCTTTTTTTTTTTTTTTTTTTTTTTTTTTTTTTTAATGAGCTTTCAATTACTTTTTAAATTAGCATGACTAAAAAACATGAATACACGTGAAAAAACAAATCATTACTATTATTTTCTATTTATACGGCGATACAGGACCTCATGTATTGAGGACACCGCTACGCCCCCTTTTCTTACTTTTGCAAAAGAATCACATTTTCTTTCATTTTACAATTTTCTGGATTTTCTGGAATTTTTTCAAATTTTTTTGGCGATTTTTTCAAATCGCACCGCTACGTATCCCCGCTACGCTACGTATCGCTCGCTTCGTAGCGGTTTGGCGGCGGGCCGCTACACCCGCCGCTACCGCTATTTTCATCCTTGGTCTCTTCTTCCTCGCCCGCGATGAAGAGTTTGGCATGAGGCCAGTTTTCAGACGAAAGTCTGACATATCCCTTTCACCATCCATCTCTCGTCTCTCCGCCTCTATCCGCCCCGCACCTGGTACCCCGCTCCGTATCTTGTGCGCTTGAGAGTTTAAGTTGAGTTTAAGTTGTGTGCATGTTAAGTAGCTTATTTCTAAGTTACTTGGTGCATACCAGCGGGCGCAAGTGCGCGGGACAAGAAGGCCCCATGCCGCATTGTAGTCTTGTGCGAGCGTGTGCTTCTGGTCCAGTCGGCGTCCCGCCCGAAAGGGAGTGTAACATAATTGTTTGTGCAGTTTCCTATCACCAATTGGTTTTGGGACTACTGTCCAGCAACTTTGAGAATGTGTAGTCTCTACAAAGACCTTTATCGTTATCGTGCTTCAGCACTTTTCAAACAAACACTAACCCTAGGGCTCTATATCAGATTCCAAAGAAATATCACATTCTTCTCAAAAGACTCAAGCTTTACAGGAGAACGATACAAAATCATGTGCAAGCCAATGTTTAATCAAGGCAAACAAATCCTTTAAACATCAGTGAAAGCCTAGAAAGCTCTCAAGAAAATGACAGCCATAATAAGAGCCTCTTACACTCCTTCCTTATGACAATCAGACGATCAATCTACAATGGCTACATACAAGTTTAAGTAATTTAATAGCTACATCCACTCATTGAGACTCGTTAACATCCCCAGATAGTTGCATAGGTGAATGATGCCTCCATCCAAATGATGAAGAGAATGTTTAGTTAACATCAATATTGAAAGGTATGAGACAGCAGTGTTTTTTTTTATTTTTTTTATTTTTTTGGAACAATAACAAGAATTATATTGAAAAAAGAGAAGGAATACAAGATAAAGCCATAAAAGATAAATCAAGTAAAGAGGTTGGGAGGTAAATGAGCTAATAATCTCCTATCATAAAACCAAAACAATAGATTACAAGTGAAAAAATCATAAAGAGAAACTCCTGTGAAGCCCCTCTCTAGGCCAAAATATTCATGTCTTCACTTGCAGAGCGAAGAATATGACTGAACTCCAAATCCAACACCGAAGATGAGAACTTGATTTCATTAAGGTAAACATAGAACATTCATGGGCCTTTAGCTACATTAGACACCCAAGAGATAGAATTAAGAGAATCACTTTCCATGATAAAAGGCTACCGAAACAAAACACTGAATAACCTTGGTGCTTCAAGGATGGCTAAAATCTCAGCTTCATTCAAATCTTTAACACCAATGAAAGAGGTGAAAGAGAGTAAAATGAGACCGTTGTGATTGCTAAGTACTACACCAATAGCCCTACCTCCCTCTAGTGGCTCCATCCACATTAAACTTCAAGACACCCATAGGTGGACACCAGTACACCACCACTCATGCTTTCTCACCTTAAAGGACCCACAAGCCATACAAGCCTCCCAATTACTAAGAGACGTAGATCAAGGTTGAACTCCTAAACTTTTTCTTATTCATTGCCCATCTAGCAATTCTCACTTTCACCAAACTTAAAATGTCTCAAGAAGAGGCTACTAGATCACTGAAAATCCGACTACCACTTTCTTTTTAGACATAACAAATAATAGCATAGGGAACAATTTTTCAAAGAATCCAACCACAACCCAAGAAAAAGCCTATCCTCCCAAGAAGAAAACGCTTCAACTAAAGAACGTGGGGCACACACTAAGAAACGCCACATTCTGTTAAAAAGGAACTTCAAATCCCATATGAGAATTTGCAATGAAGAAACAGATGCGAAATCGACTTATTTTCTTTCCCACATAAAGCACAACTATCACATACAAAGGGTGTGATATGTTTCCAAAGAATGTCACACATTCTTCTTAAAAGACTGGATTTGTGAATAAAGATGCAACAAATGTGCAAGTCAATACTTAATGAACTCAAATTAAAAGACAATTGAATCCTCTGAAATCAATGAAAGTCACAGAAGCACTGAAAGTAATACGGTCAAAACCAGAAATGCCTCTTAGCACTCATACAACAGTCAGAGGACCAAAGTAAGGCAGACATCATCACAAAATTACAAGTGTCATGCGGTCAAAGAAGAAAAAATGAATAATGAAGGACCACAATACAGTAACAAGTGATAAGTATGAACACCAAAGGATACACAGAAGGCAGTTCTATGGCAGAATATGTCATGGTAGAGCCACGTAAAGCAGAGATGTATAAAGAAGAGCCCATAAAGCTGCGATAATGGAAAAACAAGTAGACAAACATCTACTGAGGACAATGCTAAGGGCACTCCAAGCTCACAAGAAATAACATCAGAAGAGCCTGTCACAAAAGAATTGAGAACCAGGCCCAATCTTGGCACAATAGGCCCATTCAGTCCCTGATAAAGCCATGCAGGCGCCCAGCCAAGCCCGGCAGTTTCACACCAGACTGAGCAGGTTCATGGAAGGCCCAGTCAGCCCCAGATGCAAGCAACCAGGCTTATGGAGCCCCACCCAACCAAGTAGCTTCCCCACAAGTTCCCACGTGGCGCCCACACATTCCATGCCTATTTAATTTAAGTGTCTAAATACATCTAGTTTTATTAGTTTCTTTAGTGATTATAGTGGTACTGAGTAGCATATCAGATTGTAAGTTTTAAGAGGTCTAGCTGGTTTTATGTAGGAAGTTGCAGTGATTAAGATTGGAATATGGTATAGTTTTATAAAGATTAATGGACAACCAGTTGTAGTTGCAGTGATTAAGATTGGAATATGATGTTTTATAAAGAGTAATGGACAACCAGTTGTAGCAATCTTATTATTCTGTTATTCCATTGAAGTTTTGAGTTATTTTAGCCACTGTATTCTATTTGCTGATCATGGATATGGACATACCAGTCTTCAGGTTCAGCCAACACGACTCAGAGTCTCAGACCTGAATCGAATTCTAGAAATTCTGGTTTTCTTAGAGACCAATCAATTTTCACGTGAGGTTCAACCGTTCAAAACCCCTCTGTGGTGCACAGCAGATTAGCACTCCACAGGTTCCGCTGTGCTTGATTGAAGCTGTCTTTGAAGGTTTCTGTACTGTCAAATCCCAAGCCTTCAAGATTCTGTCCTGGACAGTCGCTGGATTCAACAATCTTGTGTGAAGTTCCATCAGGTCCATCCCACTTAACACCATCCCTAAAGATCCTATCCAATGACTGGCTGCCGACTGTTTGGCAAGTAAATTAGAAACTGGTTTTGTTTGATTTTTTTAATCGGTTTCAAGCAGTTCATTCATAGTTTAGGAAATAAAAGTTACAAGAACCAGCACATGCTATAATCAACCCAGGTTGATTTGTATTTTTTTCTGGTTCTGTTCTTAAGAGGGTCCTTCTGGGTACATCACGAATAACGGTTGTGAAAGGAAGTTCCAGCTGCACAAGACTCACATCAGATGTCTCCAATTCAGATTCATATCAGATGGACCTACAGAAAAATCCAACAGTTAAGATCCAACCAAGATCCCAGTTTATGGAGTTAATTTATTCTTGTCATTAGAGATGAATAATGGAGATCTAATGCATATTTTTCTGATCGATTTTATTTTTCAATCCAAATGCTTGATGGTTGCTTACAAGAAGATCCAACCAGTAATGCCCACAACTCAGCCACACAGCCTAGTAGGAGATCAAATCTTTACCCACATGCAAATGGAAGAACTCAGAGGATTACATCTACCCGATTGTGAGAATGTGCTGACGAATGTTGATCCAAATGGGCTACACAACTCAAGGCCAAGTTTTTTCAACTCGAGGAGAACCGATCCAGGTACCAAGTCATTCACTAATGCCCAAGACAAAACAAGAGAGAACAAGTATCTTAAAATCAGCTCCCTGAAAACAAATTGCACCTTCGTTGATTGCTACCAATAAAATTTCTAGTTCTAGTGAAGTTTAATGCTAGCACTCAGTCAACAAATAACACTTTGAAGCAGACACATAAGTATTTTCTAAAATATAAAGGGCAAACCAGAGAATAATGGCTCAAGAGATTACTGAGATCTAAGCTGCAAAACAGCAGGTTTTTATTTTCTTGATGTTGAGAACAGCAGATTTAGAATGATAGGAACCTTCATCCATTAGAAAAAAAATAGTGTACAGATGGAAATCAGATATTGAATAGTTGCAACAACATGAACTTTGACAACTGAAACTAGCATACCACGTAGAACTAGACTTCTTAGGCCAGAAATAAGAAATAGGCAGGAAAAATATCACTTAACAATAAGATGATGCCGCAAAGCACCAAAATGGTTCAGAAAGGCCTTCCATAGTCCTGAGCCGGCTGGTCCCAGACTCCCAGACCCAGAAAACCTGCAAGCAAATTAGATAGCCATAAGGAATTGAAAATAAAAAATGGTTATAGTTCAAAGTAATATGCAATGAAGCATACTTCTCAAAGACTTTAAGATAATCCTTTCTAAGTAATGAAGCATGCAACATGGATATCAAAGACCCATCAGATGGGAAAAACGGTCATAATTTTCAGAATTCAGAACGATGACAATGATTGCAATTTCTGGAAGTGAAAAAATATATAATTCTTTTTATTTTGGTAGAAAAAAAAAATCTTTACAGATGAGCACTCAGTTCCAAACTAGATCCCAGTTGACTAACATGGTGCGTGAGTAGGCATAAGTCAGTAACAAAGGCTCCCTAGTCCATTACAATCTGCCAAATCACATCCCCAGCATGCAGTAACTCATTAGCCTAATGAGGGATGTGAAGTAGCCTAATGACTAACACGGTGCATGAGTAGGCATAAGTCAGTAACAAAGTCTCCCTTGTCCATTACAATCTGTCAAATCACATCCCCATTACCCAGTAACTTACTAGCATAATGAGGGATGTGAAGTAGCCAAGTGAGTGATGTTAAGCAGAATAATCATGCATATTTGGCCGTGTGCTTGTCTACAGTTTCCGACGCTGCAGACATGTGTCTGGCTATTATATATGCACTCACAATCTCACTCTTGGGGTTCATGTATCTCCTCAGTTGCAAAATTTTGATCGATGTGAGACTCTTATTTCCCTGGAAGTAGAACTTATTCCATGCCCAAAAGGTGTCACTATAGCTCATTTGAAATTCAAAGCAACAAAATGGACACTCTTAGCTAACTTCACTATCCAGAGAGTTCGGCAGAACTTATAGACTTAAAAAATACATAAATAAATAAAGAAAGAAAGAAAAGTAACATCCAACTAAATTCCTGACATACTTAATGGTATTTCTCCCAGTGCCAGATAGATAGATTCATCATCAGTGATCATCCCCTGAAACAAGTCGAACCAAAGTAAAGCAATGATCACATGAAAGTACAATAGTACTTAAAAAAACGCTGCTAATTCACTCAGACAAACTACAACAGAAATACATACTAAACTGCATGACCGCATTGAGAAACTAATCATAAAACTGAATGCACATGACCAGGCATTTGAGTACTAGTGAATAGTGATACCTCTTGACCATGAAGAGATATTTGAGTCTGCAGCTCATGAATGTCAGCGGGTACTGCTGAACAATTTGATAAATCGGTCCCAAGGAACTGGGAAATATCATTACCATACCCATCCTGGGCATCAGGAAGATGAGTATTGTCTGTGTGATTCAGAAAGTTTTCCAGGCTCGAAATCGAAAACATTGTTTCAGTCCTGTATCATAAAAACTCAAGGCTTAGAAGACAATAATTATCTGCCATTACTGCAATCATCATGCTGCCATGGTTTCCTTGTGATATGAAATCCAACTCACACATGGGCATGTATGTAAAATTATATCAAGAAGAGCACATCTAAATTTGATTTTTTTTTTTAATAAGCAAGAGTGGATTTATTACTTAAAAAAGTAGGTAATAAGGAACTCACTTCTGCACTGGAGTATCAAAGGCCTTGTCTTCCATAAGAGAACCATTTGCGGCATCAACTACCATAGCTTCTTTACCATGACTCATAAGTCCATGGTAGTCATCAAAATCACTGAGATTATTATTTATCGACAAATCAATATCCTTAGGTGCCTCCTTTTGAACTTCCAGAGCTGAATGGGCAGTAGAAACTTGATCCTGAATAAGCCCGTCTGCACCCTCAGCAATCTCAGAAGCATCCATAAGGTTAAGGTCAAAGTTTTTAAACGAACATGGAGAAAGCTGCTTCTCTTCCCTAGCTTCAGCATTGGATTCAGCTCCAAATTTTGGAGCTATACCATCTTCCATCAACATCTTTTCATCAACTGACTCAACCATTTTTTCATCAGGTGAAAGCTTCTCAACTTCTAAGCATGACTGTTTCACTCTCAAGTTTTGCAGGAGGTGGTCGTCATCCTCTTGTGAAACACCAGATGAAGGTGATTCCCTAGGTTGCTTTTTTTCCTCCCACGTGGCAAAATGATGTGCAAAACTAACATCTTTGTTTGACAGAACCATAGATTCACTTCTTTCAAACCCTGGTGGCCCATCACTTGATGCAAAACTATCAACTTCAAGCGAGAGAACCATAGATTCGCTTTTCTCAAACCCTGGTGGACCATCACTTGATTCCTCTGCATGCGAAAAAGAAGACTCATCTGAGAGAGATTGTGACCTATTGCATCTTTCCCTCTCTGCAACAAATGTGACATCCATATCCACAGCTTCATCCAAAGACCCGGAAGAAGGAACTGTAGAAACATCGAATGTGAAGCGTTTTGAACTGTGAGTGGAGGTCTCACCAGAGTCTCCTTCAATAGGAACCTGCGATCCACTAGCAGGAGTAATATCATAGGCACTTCTCTCTTCAGTAATCGGACCTTGATCAACCCTCGACACCCTAGATGTCAATGAAGAGCGGGGCTTGGTCGGCACTTTAGTAAACCTGCAAAGTCGTAGCAAATCACCACCATGCTTGCTTATTGGTTCATCCTCCATCAAACAATGCTTATTTCCTAAGTCCTCTAGTGCATTTTCTTCCATTTTGTCACCAAATGTCCCATTATTATATTCTTGGGTTTCCAATTTCAGGACATTAGCATCATCGAGCCCCTTGGTTAAGTCTGCTTCTTTCTCAGAAGGAAGATCCTTATTGGTACAAGACGAACTTGCTTTTGAACTGGCATCATCAGGGAGCTCAGTAGCTTCTAGCTTGGTTCCCGATTCACCCTCAACTTCACTTTTTGAAGGCAGTTCATTGGTGATGATCTTTGATGTCCTGCCAAGAACACCAGAACCAACATTCTTTTCTCCCTGATACGGCATGTCAAGCACATCATCCCCACCCTCCACATCAGGAAAAACCCTAGTTTTCTCCGACCAAGGCCCCTTTCTTCCATTTTCTCTACCCCAATCCAAACCAAATCCACGAAAAGACCCCATTCTTTTCCTCCCTCTCATATGATTTCTATGCCACATGGCACTGAATTCATCAGAAAATCTTCTACGAGCAGACCCCCCATCAGGAACATTCCCAACCCGGGGGAAGACAGACTTCCTGCCTTCAGGAGCCAAGTATTCTCTAGCTTGCACTCTGGATTCTTGAACATTCCCCACCTGACTGCCCTTCAGATTACCATTCTGCCATTTTCCTGGAAGTGAATTGGGAGGGAGCAAGCCTTGAGAAACCAAGTACTCTGCTGCAAGTTTCCCAGCTTCCATGAAAATGTCGCCTCTGCGAGGGGGAGGGGGAGAGGGGGCGGTGGAGGTGGCGGGTAAGATTTCATCGAAGGCCGACCAAAGCTTCGATTGAAATTCCGAAACTCAGAATTGTACATTCTGTGTCCCCGGATTGAACTATCAGGAGAAATCCGACCAGATGCTAAACCATTTCCTACTGAATTCGATCTAAATCCATCTCCGGTACTGCGGCGCCGAGGATGCATGTTTTCTTCCAAAGAAACAATCCAAATAGAAAGAGGAAATAGGACCTATTACTACTTCTGATACTACACACCAAAAGAAACCTTCACCCACCTCACAACAACCCACTCATTTCAACACTAGTTTTGGAACACAACCATTTTCCCTACCTCTAAGCAACCACAAAAGTCCACTTTATTACCAAAACCCTAAAAACCCCCACCCAACAATCTTCTATTCCAATTCGTTTCCAAAAGCCCTAACTTTTCAAGATAACAAATATATATATATATATATATATATATATAATATATTGATTTCTGCTCCCTCAAAACATCAGCAGAAGCCTAATTCCCAACTCCAAACTCTACCCTTTCCTCAGAAACCCTACAATCTCCAACTCAGTTCAGCTTCAAAACAAACACCCCAACCCCAAAACCTCAACTCAAACAATCACCTCCTCAATTCAGCTCCAACAAAAAAAAAAAAAAAACCCAATAAATCCCCAGATTCCCACCTCAAAAACAAGAACCAAAATCAAAACTTTGCACAACCACAGTTTTAACCAATTCGAGGTCTAATTTCCAAGCGTGCGTTTCAAGATCGCGCCTTTTTGATATAAAATCAAAGAAACTGCAGCGAATTCACCGAATCGAGCTTTTTTTTTTTTAGCTAGTTTCTTCAGTTCTATGGTTTTTCGATCTTTCTCCCCTTTTTTTCCCCCAGTTCGCGAGAATCCGTACCTTATTAGAAACGGCAATAAAAGGACATCCAAACAAGTCTCTGCGATCGGGGTTTTAGAGCTAATGATTCGTCCGATTGCACAAAGAGATATAAAGAGAAAGACGAGTTGAAGAGGATCTAGGGTTTCGATTTCTTGCCTCTTTTAGCAGAGTTTTTCTTTTCTTTCGCTCTGAGATTTTTCAAAGTCACTTTTCATCGCCTCCGTGTCTCGCTTTCATCAGAAATACAGAAACGTGATTGGCGAAAGAAATTGATAGCTTTCACCATGTGGGGTCCACTTGGGCCCACTTGTATGGAACCTGATGCCTCACCACTGGATAGGACTGGCCCACCATGGATGAACATGAACTGCTATAAATAAAAAATAAGAAAAATGACAACCAGATTCAAAAGATGGGAGCATCTTGTGGCTTTGACCTGCTGATTTCTTCTTTGGATTTTATTGTTTTCCTTTGACTAGGTTGGCCTATGCCCAATATTGGTGCCGCCGACCTAACCAATCTGAAGCCATAAGGATCGATTTCTAAGCATGCGTGTGATATAATGTGCCAATGTGACTCAACTTGAAAGATCTTCATGATGCATGGCCAGTGGACCCCACATCAGGGACCAATAAACATTATAGTTGCCCTTTGATTTTATCAGTTGCCTTAGGGCCCGTTTGGTAATTTTATAGTAAAATAAAGATAAAGTAAAACCTCAAATTAAGAGAGAGAGAAAAAAATATAAATCGATTATAATGGTATTTTATTTTTAATTATTTGGTATAAAAAATTTTTTACTTTTTTATATAAAAAATTAGAAGTTCTTTTGCCGTTCAATAGAGAAATGAGGTTGTCTTTTACTTTTTTGTTTAAAATGAAGGAATTTTGAAAGAACGTTCTTTTGATGTGATTCCCTTATCCGATAAATAGAGGTTTTCCGATAAATATTTGATTTTTACTAAATTAATAGTGTCCCAAACTGGAGAAAGTTTATATCTGTTAGTGGAATATTCATTTTGAGGATCCGATCGAATTGTTTTTCGTCAGACACTCAGTGAAAGAGCAGAGGCCCTTGATTTCTATGGTGTGGAACGGCGTGGCCACACGCAGTTCCATCATACTTTTTTCTGTTTATGAGTCACCACAGATTTAATTTTGGACAATAGAATGTCAGTTGTCAACTGTCCATTTTTTTTTTTTTTTATAATAAAAACGATAGTTTTGAATGGAGATACTTAGTCCACTCAACGTGAGTCTCATGTTCGTACCATTTATTGTGGGGCCTACAAGTTGGTCGTTGGGGGTTGGGCATGCTTGTTATGTGGCCCTGGGAGAGGATCTCATCAAGACTTTCACTGCAAAGATTTTCGGGTTTGGAGTCTGGATCACCCATCGTAATTGTTATATTATAATTGTGAGTGGACCAATAACAGTCCGCCACATCATCTATGAATTTAGATGACTTCAAAATCACCTAAATTTTTGGATGACATGACAAACTGTTATTAGTCAACTTACGGTGAAGGTTTAACAACTACGATAGGTAATTCAGACTCTTTTGGTGTGTGCAAGAATAGCATGAGAGCCTAAGAGTTCCGAATTCTGTACTTGTGCGGTTGAGTTTATCATTTCTTGTAAGTTTGTCGATTGTGCATCTGTCGACCAGCAAAAGTCTAGTTCAAAATAGAATATTGAGATAATATCATGATATTTTCGTTGTTTAAGGGTATCTCCAAAGTAAGAACATTGACGAAAAACTACTTGAACTTTTATGTTCATTTTTTGTCTATAATATTAAGATAATTTAAAAATAATCAAGAAAATAATTGTTAGAGATTTTTAGGAAAAGAAAAGCGAAGGTTTTCAAAACAAGCTCAAGTTTTTCCTTACCCATTTTCATAACAAGATAAAAAAATACTAAGTTTTATGATTTCATTTTAAGTCAAGACATCCAAAGTATTTTTGGCGACTTTCTTCTTTTTTTTTTTTCTAAATACCTGTAATGCCTTTATAGTCCTTTTCAGGACCCTCTTTCATTCATTCTTCATTCTCAACCATCACATGTTTAGGGACAGGGGTGGACCCAAGCTCAATGACATGGGTGCGGTCTCACTTGTTAAACTGCATCGCGCTTCAAACAATTCAATATAGATCATGAATCTGATTCTAAAATCCATATGAGAATCCCCTATTTGCCCCTAAAACCAAACTACCTGTTAAGATATACAATCCTCAAACAAAAATCCCAGGTCCACTACTATTTAGGGAGCAGGTCTTTCAGTTGTTGAATCACTCAAGTTTCAAATCTAAATGATATGGGGTTCAGATGGGGAAGGCTCAAGAAGACGGAGGTGTTACCAATTGAGCAAATGAAAATGATATATATCGGAGAGAGCCAATAAGAAGAAGGTGGTCTCAAGAATGTCGTGGCAATCTCAAAATTCAAGATGGAAGGCATTGGCTTCTCTCTTTGGAGAGGGCCTGGCATGATTCGTGGGGTCTACTTTATCAATCGAAATCGTACGTGCAAGATAGATACCTTCCCAAGCATTAATAATAAAAGGGTCTATTTCCATGCATTTGGTTTCCATGTCTCCATCCTTGCAACTATTCTTATGTATGATAAGTAAATCTTTGATTAAAGATTCTTATTTTATAAGCTATTTATTTTGCTAGAAAGCTTCTCACTTTATTATTGTTCCATAAGAAGATCTCTTATTTTTCTTAGAAATTAATAAATTTATTGAGGATGGTTTTGGGAAGAGGGGTCCAAGGACATTTTGATATTTAGGAAAAAAAGAGAAAAAGTTCGTAGAAAAACCCCATAGCTCCACAAATGTCTTAATTTGAAATGAAACTAAAAAACATAAGCCTTAGTTCGAAAACTAAATTTTCTTTTTCCCATGATTTAAAGACTAGGCAAAACTTGAGCCCTATTTTAAAATTTTCCTAAAAAAAATACTCTAAAGTAATGAAAAATGACAGCGGGCCCACACACTTCATAATGGAAACAGAGGGCTTTGAGTGACCTTTTCTTGACAAGTTTGTCCATTTCCAAGTTATAATGGCACATTCGGGTTATCCCGTAATATCATAGAATGTTCTTTTTGGTGAAATTTATAGATCTAATTATTCTATAATATTACGTAATGTTATGTTATTCCAAAATGTTGTGAAATGAAAGCCCTCTGTTGCCATTGTGAAATATTTGGACAGTGGCGGCCTCACGTTATACGGACAACTAAAAGATGTTAAAAGTTGCATGGGTCAGAGCGCTCATGCCTCATTCCTATAAAGTAATTGCCCCACCTCAGGTCTCGAAAACCTGTCGCTCTCTGTCTCGGAGATCTCCCGAACGAAAAATCTTGAAACCCTTTGCTGAATTGTTCTCCTTCTTCCACTTCAAGTTCATGCAGTTCAGTCTCTACACAATAGTATAGCATAAATGTCCGCTCTCTTACTATACATTTACACAATATGTGAGGAAGCAATATGTTTATTGGTAGTGGGATCTGAGTTCATTATATTTAATTTTTCAAAAAAATAAAAATAAAAAATAATTTCTTTAAACCATGCAATAAGTGGAGGTTGACCATCGTCCACCCCACCCAAATGAAAATCCTGGGTCCGCTGTATTTGGACCCTCACTTGTTTTTTCTTGAATATAGGGAGTCTTTTTTTTTTTTTTAAAGAAATCCAATTTGTTATAACATCATAATATTTTTCTATAAATAAACATTATTTGCTAGTTTGACTTTACCTCACTTGGAAGTAGTGCATGCCGGTGGAAGAGACGTCAATAGCCAGCTAATTGTACAAATATTTGTTTTGTAGTCTCCGTACCTCAAAGAAAGATGTTGAGAGTGCTATAATTGCTCAGATATGGCCATATGGGATGGATGCAATACAGATACGATTTTATACACAAGAATAGAAGAGTAAGATACGATACAACATGAGACTATTTTTTCCTTGGATGAGGAGAGATTTGAATCTAGAATTGGTGTTATGTATATAGGATTTGGAAGTCCTTGGATCTAGATTCGAATCCTAATGTATCTACTCTAATCCGAGGATTGAAGTCTTAAATGATGATACCAAATGTAGTAGACATTGTTTGGGAGCCACTTAGCCGAGATCATGTTACCTTTTAGTAGCACAGGGTTCTAATTATATTGCATTTCGTGAACTCTACTGAAGGGTCGAATTTGAAAATTATTGATGGAGTGCACTAATATGATCTCACTTATCACTACTTCAACTGTGAACTAGATTTTCATAACTGGCGTTTGATCTAAAATTATCTTATTGAATCTAACAGAGATACGAAGATGGATCCATCATATAAAAAATGAATGCGAACTTGGACATAGTTCTACCCTAACTTACTCATTTACATCTGTAAGATTGCCCTTGACACTCGTATCAAATTTGAGTTCAAGTTAAGCATGGCTCAGACATAAGCATTGGGGTTGTCAGAGAGCTATGGCCGAGCTGATATCTATCCTTACCCAACTCTCACAAATTAGGTTGGGCCAAAGCCTTAGACGGCTACATTGGCTAGACCTTCGCCCTGCCCTCGAAAGCGAAGATTCGGCCACAACCAAAAAAGACTTTTTTCATTTCTAGGGTAAGCATTATACACATTAATTGAGTGAAATAAGGTTGACAATGTAGTGTCTATAATGATAACAAGTTGTCAATGGATTAGGCAAAGAAAAAAGAAGTGTATTCCTAATAAATTTCATTTATCATTAAAGAAAGGATGATTAAATAGTTTCTAAATGTGTAAATGTTACACGAGTGATGCATTGTTAGTATAATCTCTTCCGAGTTATTGCCTTTAGGGCTTTGGTAAAATTTCACAAAGTATGTATACGACATGACAAAATTCTATGTGATATCTCAAAATTTTGAGATTACAAAGGTTTGGGAATTTTGGTCTTGGTACCATAAGCACAAAATATATTTTAGAAGATTTTTAATTTTTAAAGACGCAAAGGGCATTTCAAATAATATGAGAGAACATATGTGCAAAACCCCTTAAAATTGAAATTGTTTAGAGTAAATGGCTTTTTGATGTATGGGTCTTGGAAAATTTCCATTCTAATAGAAGATAGGGCCACCATCATTTTGATCGGTATTAAAACACATGAGAATAAGCCTATCTTCTGTTTGGATGAAAATCTCCAAGGATCCATACAATAAATTGCTAGAGCCATTTATTTAGAAAGGTTTGGTTTTTTTGTTTGTAGGCTCCATTGAGAAGCCTCACGAATTTCTTGTGAGTGCGAGCCTCAAAAGAGATTATGTTAAACATATCCTTTTTTGGTAAAGAAATTTAAATATACATAAATCATATTCATATATATGAAGTGAGGTGATTTCAATTTCCATAATCAACCAATTGTAGCTAATTAATTTTGATTATCTTGAATTTGATTTTGACAAGCCTTTTCACTTTCATCTCCCAAACTCAACCTCACTTGCCCCTGTTTGGCATGTCTATTTTTTGCCTATAAACATCTATTTCTCTAAAACGGACAAAGGTTTTGAAAATTAGAGGTGTTTGACAGTGATTTATAGCCTTTGCACACTCTAGAGCAAAAGAGGTAAAACCTCTAAAATGGAAATGCCACAAAATGGGCATGTAGAAATCAGAGGCAATGCCTCTTGAATAAGAAGAGGCAGAACCCATTTTTTATGATAAAAATACCCCTGACGGAATTTTATTGGCAACGAAAGTACTTTGAATAAAGCCCTCATTAGTTCTCGTTCATTTTGCAACTCAAAACCACAAACAGAGAGACGAACAAAGAGAGGTTCATTCTTTAACATTTGTCTTGAATGGTCTTTAGGTAAATACTACTTTGTTGATGCTGGTTACACAAACATGCGGGGGTTTTTTTCTCCATTTCGAAATGTCCGATACTGGCTTCCAGATTTTCAAGGTGTTACCATTGCTCGTACTAGAGAGGAGCATTTTAATAGATTGTATTCATCCTTAAGGAATGTGATCGAGCAAAGATTTGGAGTATTGAAAGCTCGATTCCCTATCCTCAAGCGGATGGCTTCTTACCCATTTCCCGTACAACGGAGCATCGTAGTTGCTGCAATGGCGATGCATAATTTCATTAGGAAAGAGGATATGGAGGATCAATTATTTTCACAATTTTCAAGGATGATGCCCAAGTAGAGCGTGACACTGACATTAAGGAATCACATGGAGAAAACACTTATACATTTGATATCACAGATAGGATAGAGATGGATGCCAAGAGGAATTTAATTGAAGATTCCATTTGGCGAGATGCTTCTTCTCGTGCTTGATTTTTATCATCTTATGTCATGGTTCTTGTTTTTTTTCTTTTTTAATCATCTTATGTTATAGTTTATCTTATGTCATGCAAATGAAGTGATGGTGAGTGATGATGGAATGATGGAGATAACATATAATTGTGTTTGATGTTGTAATTTTTAAATTGTTTACAAGATACATGCCATATTTTGATAGAAATGGTTGTAGTTTTTAAATGATAAGTGATTATGATGTTATGGTATGTGTGTAGAGAGCATATTTTGATGAAAATGTGCATAAGTTCATTTTTTACATAATGACATAAGATACTCCTCTAAAAAGAGACAAACCTATCTAAAAAAAGAGATAAATAGAGGGCATACCAAACGGTCTATTTGAAGTAGACCCGTTCATTACCAAACACATTTTTTTATTTTAGCCTTTTTTTTATAACTCTTTTTTTAATGGCTCTATTTTGAATGGTCTATCAAAAAAAAAAAAAAAAATAGAGATGCCAAATAAGGCCTAATCCCTTTGAAAGAAACGCCTCTTAAAACTTAAAGTTTAAAGATATGAAACATCTCTTAACTTCCCACAATCTGAATCGCATTTCTCCTCTCCATCTCTCTCAATGTTTAAATTCTCTCTCCTTCTTATCTTTCTTAACTCCCCACCCTGTTTCTCCTCTCCATCTTCTTTTCCAAGTCCTCCCCCATTCTCTCTCAATAGAAGAATATGGCAAGTTTATGATCAAAGCCTCTCCTCGATGCGATGAAAGGTGAGATCTCCCACCCCAAGTAGTAGCTTCTAATCTGAATAACTTTGTGGCATCCTATTCCTTCATCTACAATATTGAGTCACATCATTCTTGGTCTTTCTCTGAACATGGACCCAGTTATACAGAATGAATGTGTCCAACTACTTTTAAGTCATCGTAAGCCATCATAGTATCCTCAAGTACTTTTCTCTCTCATTGCCGTTGTGGGCTAATCATCCAAGATTCTTCATGCATGCAATACTCTTCAAAACCTAGATGGGAAGATGCTCATCGATGTTTCCAAATGAACAAGAACCATGAGGTATTAAAGTTGTTAGAAAAGGATACATTCCTTTAACTTACATAGGTTATCAACATATATGTTGGTTTTCTTAGGATAAAGTATAAATAAGTTCCAGCTAATCAGTATGAAGTGCTAGATCTCTAGATGCAATCCTACTCAACATCATCAACTAAAAAAAAAAAAATGTTCCAACTAATCTCCAGACAACATATACAATGGCAAACCAAAATTAAAAAAGAAAACCATTTGTTTGACTAGATCCTTAATTTATTCTAAATCTGATATTTGTATGGTTTACCTCCCCCTCTATCTTTAACATATTGAATAAAAGGACTTCATGTCTTCTTTTTTTGTGGTGCATCAAACTTCCTTGTTGTATCTGCAATGTTTTCATGCTTTTCATTTGTGATTTGACATATTGTTCATGATTTTTGTTGGTTCATGCCTTTCATTTGTGATTTGACATGTTGTTCATGATTTTGGTTGGAAGTGCTACAACTGCGTTAAGTGTTGTTACTAGACATTTTACTAAATTTTGAGAATAAGGATTTTAGTTTAATTATTTATTTATTTTTATGGATAGTTAAGACTTAAGAGCTACAAAGAGAGAAGAATAATCGGATCGGGGCCTTCAAATGCGTAGAACACGTTTTAGTGCTCAAGACCTTTTGTCTTTAGTGTGATTGTTCCTGACAATGAAGAAACACTTTGGTCCTTTCTTTGATTTAGGTTTTGTTAGCTCTTCTAGAATTTTCTTGGATCTTTTTAAATATATATATATAGTAAGTAGAAACTATTTTTTTTATTTTTAGTTGTATTTTATTCTTCTTCTTTTTATAGAAACGAAGGAGGGAGGGATATCAGTTGGTAAGGAAAAGAGAGAGAAAGTGAGGGGAGATTTGCTGAAGGAGGGAGGGATAACATTTGGTAAGAAAAAGAGAGAGAAATTGAGGGGAGATTTGCTGAGTGGGGAAGAGCAGAAGCATAAACTTCGACAATTTGTTGCATGATGGGTTAGATAAAGAGGGATGAAGAAACTTTTTAGAGATGAATTTGTGCCAGCGAGTCTAGCTATTCCGAAAAAAAAAAGAAGAAGAAATTTAATTGTTTTCAACTTCTTTATCCCACAAGTCACGTTTTTTGAAATTGGTCCAGCGAAAACATATGTGGAGAATGACGATATTGGTTCCCAAACATGCATGTTCTGAATGGTTTTATCCCATGTGAACAAGAGAACGCCCCGTTGGCACAATGCCGAACGGGGGCCAATGCACTATGCAAGAGTTTTGTTTCACCAAGGTCATGAAGATTTGAACTCGGCTCGGGTTATAATCTATAAATCCATGTCCACCACTAATTAGAGCAAATTAGAGTGGGCATTTCGGGTCTTGGATAGTTTTAATATTAAAGTTGTGTGGACATGAGGGTCTTTGTACATTTTTTTTTTTTTTTGAAAGGTAAATAAAATTAAAGTAAAAGAACACTATGGAACAAAAACATAAGGGCATACCCCTGGATAATACAACAAAGCATTGCTTAAAATTAAACAAGAAGCAGACGCAATCATCAAATAAAACTGGGGGATTCTACAAACAAAGCTAGCCGCCAATCAGGGATAAGGGAAGCAACCAACTCTGAACCAAATGGAGATTAGTAGAAATATCAGGAAACCTCGTACATTCTAATAACCTCAATCTAACCAAGTCCATGATCGACGTGATCAATGAACTCTCGGTCTTTGGAGAACCACCATGAAACCTAGAGTTTCTTTCCCTCCAAATAGCGTAGACAGTAGCCGCAAAGGAGAGTCTTCCAATGTAAGAAAGAAGAATAGAACCTTTGAAAGTATTGTACACCCATTGCTGAGTAGTTGACCAAGAATTAAGGGAGGCAACCAAGTCACACTTGGCTAGTATCATCAACCAGATCCGATAGGAGTACTGGCATCTAAAGAACAGATGATCATGATCTTCTACATTGGCGCCACATAAATGACAGTGCATATGCTAGAGCAACCCAAATGAGCATAGTCTGTCTTGAGTAGTGAGCCGGCCTCTAATAGCAAGCCACAAAATGAAAGAGTGGCGTGGGATATGGTACTTAAACCAAATAAGGCACTTTAGGAGAGTGTGAGCGAAGATCATTCCAGGCTGACTTTCTAGAAAACTCCTTATTTCCATTCCATATAACCTTATCTCCTCTAGAACTATTCGGAGGTGCAAGAGATAGAGTTTCCTCCTTTAATTCTATAAGATCATTAGAAATTGCATCTGGCCAGTTCTAACGACCCATAGAGATGATTGCATTAACTTTAGCATCTTTTGGCAAACCTGAGTCAAAGATAACTTGTGCAGTGGAAGAATGACATATGGGACCGCGTGGCATCTAGGAATCAAACCACAATAAAGTGTGTGCACCATCGCCAATCTACATAGTGATAAATGTCTTCACTTTCTCTCTTAACTTCAATATTTTCCTCTAAGTCCAAGAGCATTTCCATGGGACTTTAGCCACCCAGAACTTGTCCCGATGTAGAAGATTCTGTTTAGCCTAAGTAACCCATAGTGAAGTAGAAGACGGTTGGCAAAGTAACCAAATGAACCTCGTCATAGAAGCCAAGTTCCAATCCTTAATCTTCTTAAGGCCAAGTCCGCCTTCTTCCTTCGGCCTAGAGATATCCTCCCAAGAGACTTTGATTCCATGCCACTTTAAAGAAATCCTATTCCAAAGAAAAGCCGAGAGTATGCCTTCAATGGATTTAGCAACCTTGGACGGCAGCACAAAATGGTAACTCCAATAAGCTTTGATGCTAAATAAGACAGACTGAATGAGTTGTAGTCGCCCAGCAAATGATAAAAACCGATTAGTCCAGGTTTTAATTCTTTTCAAGACCCTACCTACCAATGCTCGGCAATCAGAGGCTTTAAGTTTGGTTGATATGAGTGGAACACATAAATATCTCACAGGTAGAGAGCTCAGCTGAAAGCCAAGACAATTGACAATCTCATTACAAACAAAATTCTCAACTCCAGATAGAAAGACAGTGCTTTTGGTGGCATTGGGCTGGAGTCCTGAAAGAGAAGAGAAAGTCATCAAAGCATCCTTTACCATATGAATAGAGTCCAAATCTCCCCTGTAAAAGATCATCAAGTCATCAACAAAACAAAGGTGAGAAAGGCGCCAATGAAATTTAAAAGAAGTAGAATCCCGAATCTTCTTATCCAATATACGTGAGAAGACCTCCATGCAAATTACAAATAAGAATGGAGAGAGGGGGGCACCCTGTCGAATACCCTTGCGGCCTTCAAAATACCCATGAAGCTCTCCATTGATAGATGCTGAAAATCTTGGAGTGGAAACACAAGCTTTGATCCATCCTATAAAAGTAGGAGGAAACCCAAGCAACGAAAGAGTGTCCCAAAGAAACTCCCATCTTACAGAATCAAAAGCCTTCATCAAGTCCACTTTAAAAGCACTCCTTGGGGAGGGTGAGTGCAAATGATATCCTCGAACTACTTCTTGTGCCATCAAGATGTTATCTCCGATGTGTCTACCAAGGACAAAAGCTGACTGTGCCGCATTCACAAAGGAAGGTAAAACGCGCTTCAATCTATTTGCCAACAGCTTTGTAATACACTTATAAATGGTATTGCAACATGAAATAGGCCGAAAGTCCTTCGGTTTGGAAGCATTTGGAACTTTAGGGATAAGGGCAATAATAGTAGCATTTGATTCCTTCAAAAGTACTTTAGAGGAAAAAAATTCTTTCACCGCTAAAGTAATCTCCGGATCAACAATATGCCACGCCTGTTGGAAGAAAAAGGCGTTGAAGCCATCAGGCCCAGGCGCTTTATTAGGATGAAGACTAAACATGGCGTCCCGTATGTTTGACTAAGAAAAATCCGCCCTAAGTATATCCTTTTGACTATCATTCAACGCCGGGTCTTTGTACAGTTTTAATAATAAAGTTGGGCATGTTGCAGCAAAATTAAAATTGACGGGATTCTTAAGAATTTGGTGTGTTAAATTTATGGACGCTAAAAGTTAGGCACTAAAAGACTTGTGGTTTGAAGAATTTTTGTTATTAAACTCAGACGTTTTAGTTTACGGGCTTTTTGGAATTTTGTGTTTTCTTTCAATTTGGGTTCTTGAGAATTTTGTGTCATATGCTATTCATCTTATCCTTAAATATATATATATATATATATATATATTAGCATAATAACCCGTGCTCATAATGGATATGGCCAAACATTTCAATTTGAATATTCATGCATTAAAAAATTCATAGATTTTAGAAAGAAAATAAAAGAATAAAAAAGGTTATGAGAGTACATATTTATTTAATCCAAGAGCTAGTGAAGGAAAGAGGAGAATTAGAGTAGAAAGGGAATGATAGAGTTTGGATTAAAATAGAGTTTTTGCATAAAAAGAGAAGTGGGGAGTGGTGGTTATAAGTGGTTTTGATGATCAAATAAAGTAAGCAAGCAGTTAAATAAGTAGGGAGAGAATATTTGAGAAACAAGTAACTTACAGTTAAAATCCCAACCAACGGTCAAAATTAAAGCCAAAACCCTCCTCTTTAATATAGTATAATAGGTACATATTAGCGATTAATTAATTTTATTATAATTTTGAACATCTCAATATGATTCATAGCAAAATATATCGTTATTTAAAATCCTTATAAGTTTCTAATAAAAAAAAGGTCATTGCCCAATGCAACCACCACTGAAGTAGGGTCCTAGAAGGGTCTAGACCCGAGACTGACATAACCTCTATATTTTTTTTTAAGTTTCTAATATTTTCCCTAGGCCCTTAGATCATTGGACCTTTGGTAGGATTTGGGTGAGAAATATTCTAAACCCTTTTTATGTAAGTGCAATTATACTATATTAAGCTCGGAGGTTTTGACTTCAATTTTTACCGTCGTTTATAATTTTGACCGGTAGTTATGTAACTATTCATGTAACTACCCTCTCATTTTTTTCATCAATCCACTCATGTTTAAGTTGTTCCTATGTAACTATTCCCTTTTTCCTCAAATTTCCCTATTTCTATTTAGTCCAACTTGTCCTGTAGAAAGATGTAATTTTTTTTTAATATGTGATTATTTATTTTGCAATGCGGGGAGATACCGTGCTAAGCATGGGTTATTGGGCTAGTTGCCAATTATATTCAGACCAACTAGGGGATTTCCAAGAATAATGAGACAATCAATAGGATGGGCACCTGACTCTCTAGTGTTCTTCAATCTCAAAGTATTTTTCTTTGTATGTGTAAGTGGTCTTCCCCTAACATGAGTGGGGTTTCTCTTGAAAAAAAAAAGATCCTCAAGTAACAAGCAAGGACCAGTGTAGGAATGATAATGATTAGGAAGAATCATCTTTTATGTGATCTTGCTTTCTTTCGGTCCGCCTAAAGAGCTATTTGGGCGGCAAAGCCGGCCACGTTCCTATGAGGTATCCATTGTTACGGTCTGTGCTGCTGCCCCAATCTAGTTGGTCTGCCACCGGGCCCCCATATGGTGTTTGAGCTTTTTGTCATTTTGAATCTAAGAAAGGGAAATGGAGGGTTCCTATGACCTATGGGCAATTTGGTCAAAATCTCTTTTCTAATGTTCAATTATCATTATTTAGTATAATTTTAAATCCTTGTTACTAGTTCTTAATTAGTAGGTTTCTTTATTATTTTTTGGTAAAAACCCTTAATTAATAGATAATTAGTAAGATCTTATACATAAAATATCTCTAGCATAGGAGATAGTAGTAGAGATGGTGTTAGTGACCGTATCACATAGGTTAGAAGTTCAAATTCTTTTTAAGAAATTTAATTTATATTTTGAAAAAAGAAATTTCAACAGTTACAATTGCAGTTCATACTCGTCACGAGGCAGGTTTGGTATACAAACCTTAAGCCTGTCACAAGTAGAATCAAGTATGAGATTAGAGCATTTGTCAATTGAGTCGGGTCAGGTACAAACTCAGACCAACCCATGTCAAACAGCTTGTGACAAGTATGTTTGGTAACAAGTGAGGAATCCATAAATTTAAGGATCCCTCGCTACCCCTGGAATAGGGATTTTTTGTTGAGGATTTGTATAGTTAAGGATTTCACTTTGGAATCGATGTTATTGATACTATAGCTCGTAAAAGTTGGTTTAAGTGTGCAACTTTGTAAAAGCGAGGATTTTCAAATCCTATAGGGGGAGGTCGGATCTGGAAACCATAGATCCAAATCCTCATAGATTTACAATTGCCTAATGTGAGTTTTCTACAACTTCGTGGAAAACAAAAATCTTTTCCTCAAGGATTTGGTTGCTAACCATGACCTGTAGGTATTTTGTTTTGGGTATCACAGCAAAGGGGGCTGGGACCTATAAGAGTTCTCATACAGGCAAGGAGAGAACATCGGCCTCTCACATGGAGCAGAGAGGTCGCCTACATAGTCAAGTAGAGGGAATACTTAGGGATCTCTAGACAATTAGATGAGAAGCAGAGTTCCCAACCAAATGGTCAACCCCAAAATGAGACTATCCCAAACTGAGAAACTCATGTTTAGTCACTCTAGAGAGAGTGGTGTCGGAAGAGTTTGAATCATGCACATGCCTCACTAGCTAGAACTAATCGTTACTTATGCTTCATACTTTTAAAAAGCTAAATCAACTATATCTGAAATCAACTCTAATTAATTATCTAGAAGTAGTGACTTAGTTTTAAAAAAAATCCAATTCAATTGATACTCATAGGTTCAGAAAGGGGCTTGAGTTATACTTGTCTTAAACTAGTATATATTAGAAAAACTTACCCAAAATTGGAAAATCACAAATTATGAGGATACAGTGAACATCCAGCTGAGCCATATTAAATAATATAAGAATAAGTAATTATGTACATAACACTGATTTTAAATTGGAAAAAATAGAAATCTAGTAGACAAGAGTAGCAACCTTAATTTATTACAACCAAACACAAGCTATATACTGCAAACCAACACTTATTTCAAAAAACATAACATCAAAAATCAAATCTTGCACAAACTATTGAGATGGGGTTTTCCAATTCTTATTGTTTCGGTTTCTCTTAAAGGGTATTTTTTACCACAACCCAATTCAAAGGAGATTATAAAAAAAAAAGATGACACTTTGGAAGTGAGAGGAAATCATAAACCCAGAAATATATTAAAAAAAAAAACTTAGTTTTTTCTTCATTTGATCAAAATGAGAAGTAGTATGTTATGTTCACACTTCTTCTTTCACAAAAAATAAAAGAAAAATCTGTAGGTTCACTTCGAGGGGAACCTTTGCCCTCCAATAACTAAATAAAAAGTTGCCAGATGATAGGATACTGCTTTCATTCTTCTATGTCATCTTTAAATACAAGATACATGAACTTATAGCTACCATAATTTGACTCACTCTCTATAACTAACACAACTTACCACAACTCCATCCACCACTCCTATAAATAACTGCACCTACTACTCACACTCATATATATAAATATAAAAACTACTCCTACTCATAGGCAAACCAACTAATTAACCCCCCATGACCCATTACTTTCCCCTTGACTCAAGAACAACTACCCAATGCTCTTGGGTGACTCCCCATAACTCTCATATGCCATATGGCCCCCACATAGATATTATCATGCTTATGTAATGCAAGACCATATCATTCCTCTCCCCTTGGACCAACCTTGTCCTTAAGGTTAAAATATGGGTAACATTCCTCAAAAGCCCGAAATGGAACCCACATGGCATCTTCATGATATTTTCTTTGCGAGGGCGTCGGCCACAACAGCGTGGTGGTATGTTACGATCTTAAATGGTTATAAAGTTTAATTTGACGCGTTCCATCAGTCATAGCGCTTTTGGCGTACTGGTTAGGTACATAACATTTGGTATCAAAGCCAACCTCCACGTATCAGGTTTGAGTCACGGAAAGGGCAACCTGGAGTAGAGTGAGAGTTGTCTAAAAAAAATAAAGAAAATGGCTACTTATCGCCTGAGTGAGAGCCGCCGAGGTTGTCGGCCGTGGAAGCGTGGTGGTATGTTACAGTCCTAACTGATTATAAAACTTAATTTGACGCGCTCCATCATTCGTGGGATGCTGAAAACTTCACGGAAAGCGTGGGAGAAAGCGTTTTATGTGTAACGGTGGGTCAGGACCTCACTTTTGATGTGTAATATGTTGGGCACTTCTACAGGATCTTGTTTTGCACTCGAACCACAATTAACTATTATTATCATAATGAAAATATGTTGGCCGAATCGAGTTGTGGTGTGTACTTATGCTGAGTGAAGTGTTAGACTGTTAAAAAAAGTGAGATCTAGTGAATCCATATAATACTTTGGTGTACACAATTATGCCTTTCACTTATTAAACTTGCCAAACAAGTGGTTGATGGTGTTCATGGAATCACCTTCTATTTGTAGGAAGTGTATAGTGAATTTGAAGGTAAGCAATAGCAACAGTAAGACACAACACTCAACTTATTTGAGTTTGCTTACTTGTCTTGTGATATAAATAAGAATGGAAGGATGCTAGAAATTTCATTATGATCTCTAACAGTATACAAAATTCTTCCGCGCTTTGGTCTTAAGAAGAGAATGCTCATCCAAAAAGTTTAATTGAGTAAAGAAAAAGGACCATAAAATTTTACCTTTTCCACTACTTGATAGGTTGCATTTGACATAGGCTCCAAGGACCAAAAATTTGGCACAAATCAATCTACTTTCTATTCTTTTTTCCTTTCCAGAAATGTCTTGCCTCTCTCTTAATATGGACTGGCAAGTCTCCGAACTAGTTTCCCCCCCTCCGCAATCATTTTAATCAAGTATGTTTAAAAGTCTAAGTAATTCATAAGGCGTGTATGGGGTAATGACTTGGAATTCATTTCTCATCTATTATGACCAACATCAAACCCACTAGAACATGAATGAAACAATAGAATTCGTTTTTAAAATGGAAAATGAGTGAAACTTTGGATTCTTCAAAGCCAACATCAACATCTTCTATGTTCGAGAATGGCTCCTTACCTTAGTGGTAAGGAGCATCACCTTACATGTGTGAGTTGTGTTTGTGTCTCTTTGCATGTGTGAGTTTTCATTACCTCACATGTGTTAGTTGTGTCTATGTCTCCTCGCATGTGCGTATCTATTTTCCCGCTCACGTGTGAGTTCCCATCACCTCAAATGTATGAGTTGTGTCATGAGTCTCAGGTCCCAGTTGCTTCTTCGCTGGGTTTCAAAAAAAAAAAAAAAACATATTCTATGTTCTACACATGTAGTTGACAATAATTTTCAAAAAACCATACGAGTTATAAATATGGTATAACACATAATTAACTTTTGTGTGGCAACTCTACATCTGTTATCATTTTTTTGTTGAAAGCCTTCAAAGATGTTTTCATGTGTTCCGCCTGTTAAAATCTAATATAGTTTGCGATACAAATTAAACATATGGATCTTGATCTATGCATTAACAATGGATAATCTAAAAGATTAGAAGTGTATCTTGAGCCATGATCTTGAAGATGAGCGGTATGGATTTATCTAAAGCCTTCTCCCGCTGAGAGATCAACAGCCTTTGGGTTTTCTCCTATCTCCCTCGTCACTCACTCCAAGATGCATGAGAGTTAATGAGTATATTATTATTGTTAAAATCTAATACGGTTTGCGTTACAAATCAAACCTATGAATCTTGATCTATGCATTAACAATGGATAATCTAAAAGATTAAACGCGTACATCGAGCCATGATCTTGACGATGAGCGGTATGGATTGATCTAAAGCCTTCCCCGGCTAAGAGATCATCAACCTTTGGGTTTTCTCCTATCTCCCTTGTCACTCACTCTAAGATGCGTGAGTTAATTGGTACCTTGCAAAAATAACTGAGTTATGAACAAGGACCGAAAAATCATTTTTATAAAATAATCCAAGAGAGATTTCTTCTCATCAAAGAAATCAATTAGCAATAAGTTTCCTTATTTTCCTCAATGATTAGTCAACCAAGAATCTTGATTGATTGGGTTTTCCCAAATTGAAAACGGAGTCACGTCAGCTGTGGAGACTACACTGACGGTACGGAGTTGCGTCAGCTGTGGATATAGACTAGGCTAAGGGACGGACTTCATCTCTTCTATTCTCTTCACTTACACCTTACACTTCTGCTGAGTCTAACGAGGCTCATGTGCGGAGCCTTCCACTGTGGACCGAGACTACGCAAAGGTAGAACACCATAGAAACTTCGCTGACTTTCTCATAAACCTTGATTTCGCTACGCTCAATAAGAACCCGGAATAGCGGAAATCGGTTCGTGTTCCGCTTCCAAAGTCAGTCGTCTTTGCCCAAGTGTGAACTGCAGACGATTGAAGAAAGATTTAATTAAATCAAAACTAAAGGGGAAACTTTATGAGTTGACTTGGAGTTGTTAGGGTAGAAACACGCGCGCGATCTACAGGACAATCAATAAGTCCAACAATCAATCAACGAGACACAAACTTACATGGTTCGGCAAGATTGCCTACATCTACGGGAAATTCACGTCGGTTCCCTATTATTGGAGATACTCACAAGAGTACAATCACTCACTATCTCTCTTGCTTTCTCTCAATCTCACCATGATTACAATGATCTCACCACCCAGTATAAATATATGATGAAGCCCTAAACCTCTAGACACCCACAACTGGAGGATCCGACCTTATAATAGATGGTCCAGATTAAACCGACAAATTACAGATAAACCCATGTAACAAAATAAAGTCTAGATCAGGCTTAACCAACCCATGAATCTCCCGCTTGAAGACTGATCATATTGAATGGCTTTGACAGTAATAGAACGCGACTAAGAATTTCGATACATCATCTTCATCCTTGAAGACTAACTAAAGCCGAGCATAGCTTCAGTTTCTTTATAGTCACCACCTTTGTGAACATATCTACAAGATCTTCACTTGATAAAATCTTCTCCAGTTTCAACACTTTTTTCTCCCAGAAGTCACCGTATGAAGTGATATCTGATCCGAATGTATTTGATTTTTGGATGATGTTGAATTCTTTGCAAGATGAATGGCATTCTTACTGTCACTGTAAAACCTGCTGGATTTATGCTTCTTACCCAACTCTTTCATTAACTCCTGTAACCAAATCATTTCCTTACTAGCTTTTGTAGTGGCAACATACATTGCTTCTGTGGTTGAAAGTGCAACGATGTCCTGTAGTTGAGACTTCCAACTAATTGCTGCACTACCCAATGTGAAGACATATCATGTAGTGCTTTTACTTTTATCAAGATCTCCTGCCAAGTCCGAATCAACATAGCCATGCAATCTGATCTCTGATCCTCCAAAACGCAATTCTGCATTTGTGGTGCCTCTCAGATATCTAAGAATCTACTTAACTGCTTCCCAATGCACTTTTCTGGGGTTGCTCATAAATCTGCTTACAACTCCCACTACATGAGCAATGTTTGGTCTAGTGCAAACCATAACATACATCAAGCTGCCAACAGCTAAAGCATATGAGACCTTAGACATGTTCTCCTTCTCCTATTTTGTCTTAGGAGACAACTCTTTTAAGAGTTTGAAGTGGCTGCCCAGTGGAGTGCTAACTGGCTTAGCACTCTGAATGTTGAACCTGTTTAAAATTTTTCAACATATTCTGCCTAAGACACCTTCAATATACGATTTTTCCTGTCTCTACTAACTCTCATGCCAAGTATCTAGTTTGCAGCACTCAAATCATTCATTTTAAATTCATGTGACAACTGTTTATTCAAAATTTTTATATCATATATATTTGAACTTACAACGAGCATATCATCTACATATAAGAATAGAATAATGTAACATGATCAAAACTTTTGAAATAACAACAATGGTCTGCATGACATTGTTTGTAACATGTGTTGCACATAAACTTGTCAAATTTAATATACCATTGTCTTGGGGCTTGTTTCAACCCGTATAAACTCTTTTTGAACTTACACACAATTTCCTTCTTTCCTAGTACAACATATCCTTATGGCTGATGCATGTAGATGTCTTCTTCCAAGTCACCATGGAGAAACGTAGTTTTCACATCTAATTGCTCAATATGTAAATCTTCTACCGCTACAATGCTCAAAACACTTCTGATTGTATTCAATTTAACCAAAGGAGAAAATAACTCAGAGTAATCAATACCTGCCTTCTGCTGGAAGCCTTTTGCAACTAATCTGGCTTTGTATCGCTTGCCACCGTCATGTTCTTTCTTCAATTTGTACACCCACTTATTGTGCAGTTCTTTCTTTCCCTCAGGCAACTGAACTAAGTCCCATGTCTGATTTAATAAAAAAAGATTGCATCTCATCTTCCATGGCTTGTTCCCACCTAACCCGAGTTTCAACCTGCAATGCTTCTTCATAACATTCTGGCTCACCACCATCAGTTAACAACAAGTAATACAAAGAAGGTGAATAGCGTTGTGTAGGCTTAGGAGTCATAGATAACCTTCTTATCGGGGCAGGTGTTTGAGGGTCCATCTGCGTGTTTTCATTTTCATGTACTTCAAGTACATCATTTTCAGAAGTGTCATCCAGTTCTAAATATTCATTGCTGTCATCCTGCACCTTGTCCTTGGTTTTGTGCATTACTTTTTTATTTAAATATAACATTTCTGCTTCTAATGATTTTTCTATTTTGTTCGTCTCATAAGTAGTAACCAAACTCATCAGAACCATATCCAATGAAAGTGCATTTTCTAAATTTAGAATCTAGTTTGTATTTTTTTTCAGCATCAACATGAACATAAGAGATACAACCAAATATTTTTAAGTTTGAAAGGTTTACCACTTTTACATTCCAAGCTTCCTTTGGTAGTTTAGCATCCAAAGGTACTGAAGGCTCCCAATTGATCAAATATTCAGCAGTCTTCACTACTTCCGTCAATACTACTTGGGCAATCCAGCATGTAGCCTCATACTTCTGGCACGTTTAACAATTATCCTACTAATGCTCTCTGCCACACCATTTTGATGTGTTGTATTGGGAATGATCTTCTCTCGCCTAATGCCATTTTTGGCGCAATACTCATCAAATTCTTTGCTGCAGTACTCTTCCCCATTATCAGATCCTAGGCATTTCAGTTTTAAACATGTTTCATTTTTAACCAAAGTTTTTCACTTCTTGAAAACATCAAACACATCAGACTTGTGTTTCATAGGATATACCCATAGTTTTTTAGTAGCATCATCAATGAATGTAACAAAATAAGAAGATCCATTAAAAGAAGGTACCTAAGTTTATCCCCACACATCCGTATGTACTAGTTCCAACTTTTTTTACTTCGGTGGCCTCCTACTTTAGAGAAGGTAATTTTCTTTTGCTTTCAGAAAATACAGTCTTCACAGAACTCTAAGTCCAAGGACTTGAGTCCTTCCAACTTACCTTTACGATGAAGAATCTTCATCCATTTCTCACTCATGTGTCTGAGTCTATAGTGCCATGTGTTTGAGTCAATGCCTTTATCTGCAACTGCAATGGAACCTGTAGAGTTATTAGTCAAGTAAAGAGTTCTTTCTTTCTTACTGCGAGCAACAACCACATTCCCTTTTGTAACTTTTCAGAAATCATCTGCAAACACAGTTACATGACCAGAGCTTGCAAGCTGACCAACTGATATGAAGTTTCTCTTCAGGCTGGGTACATGTCTGACATCATTAAATTGCCATATACCACCATTTGACAATTTAACTTGAACAATCTCCCTTGCCAAATATATCACAAGGTTCATCATCACCAAGATAAACTTTTTCAAAATCAACGTGTACATAATTTTTGAGATATTCTTTATGTGCAGTAGTATGAAAGGACGTACCAAAATTTATAACTCAAGATTCAGATTTATAATCAAAAGCAAGAATTAAAGCATCTTGAACAATATCACATGTGACCTATGATGCCCAGATACGGACACAGGTACGGACACGGACAAGGGGAACAGGGACTCAACACGCCAACTTAAAAAATTGGGGATACAGGTAAGGTATCACCTAAGATACGATACAGACACGAGGTACGACACGGATACGGATACGGACACAAACATCATGTTAAAATAATTATTCAGAACAAGTATATTGAAATATAATTCAAATTTATAAGCCTAGAAACTCATTAATATAAGCACACATCAATTACTAAAAAAAGTATAGATCAAATAAAAGTTGATATTGCATACCTTGATTTTCAACAAGTCTTGATTTATGAAGAAATTTTGGAGCTCCCTTGCTTGTTCACTTATATGAGTAGATCTGTATTACAGTTCTAAAGTATACTATTTTCAAAGAAAAGTAGTTAAGCATAAAATATAAAACATTAGATATGATAATCCATAAATTTTAAGCATAACTCATAACTTCTAAGTTCTATCCATAAGCACAATATCGAGTATCTGCATCCTAAATCCTAATACATGAATTAAAAACACAACACAAGTTCATATAATATTAACAAAGTCCACTCTTTAGTAACAACTAACAAGCTAAAAGTTATCTCAACAAACTCCAACAAGTAACAAGTGTACCAACATACAGAAAATTATCATCCAAATTCAAGTCCACCTCAAAAATCATCATCAGAATCAAATATTTGTTCAAATTGGGCTCCCTCCTTCTCCTTTCCAAACATGTGTGAGGATGACGTGCCAATATCATTTTCACATAATGGTTGTTGAGTTTTCTCTTCCATGTCTTCTTCAATCCCCAAAATGATTTCTTCATCATCATCCAATGTTAAGCAACTGTTGCCTGGTTCTTGATGGAATTCATCTCCAACTCCCACATCCCTATATTGCGATGGTCCTTTTCTGATATACAAAATAATAAATCAAGTTTTAGTGTTTTATGAATTGAGTAATCATAAGAACTAAATATTTTTAATTCAAACAAAGAAATATAGTAGGTTTGACTCAAATGTGTTGAGCATTATTATGAAATAAAAATTACTTACTTGTATTCTTCCTTCCTTCTTGAAAGTAAGCGGAGATTACTATGCACATATACACATATACCAAATCTTCTGTTGTTCCAGTTGTAAGCTTGTTTCTTTTGATAGTATGAATTTGAGAATATGTACTCCAATTTCTCTCACAACAAGATGATGAAGCAGGTTGAGAGAGAAACTTTGATTCCAACTCTGATAACATTAGAGCACTAAATCCATTCATTCCCCACCATACATGAGGATCATAAGTGTTCATATCCTCCATCACAAGTAGGTTACTAAAATAACCCGAAGGTGTGTGTGCAAAACTTCCCGAATTCCACATTAACCTCTCTAACTTTCTCTGGTGGAAATAGACGATCAAAACATGTAACTCGGTTACATGATACTTCATCATTCTTGTTTGGAGCAACACGTTTGACTCCTCCACCTCCTCCGATAAGCCCTGCATAACTATAGTATTTAAGATTGAGTGAGTGTGCTGCACAATGTAGAGGAGTAAGACTCTTATTCCACCTCGAAACAAGTATTTCATACAATAAATCAAAAAAATTCAATTGACCAACTAACAAGTCTTTCTTTTCATGTTTAAATACTCTAAATTTTACATCTTCAATCATTGTGTCCCACATTTCATATACCAAGTGTAAAATTGGTGTATCTGTGTCTCCAATTCTTAACATGTGAATTATGGGCTCCATAAAATCCAAAGGGAAATCAACTCTATCCCACCATTCATCATTTAAAACACATTCTTTTATGAATTGAGCTTTCTCCTCATCTTCTTTTTTCAAGTATTTCCAATCTCAATCAATGACCATTTTTTGTAAAGCATCCTTTACTTTTTTAATTCGCCTGATCATTACAATTGTAGATGCAAAGCGTGTTTCAGCCACTCGTAATATTGGAAGAGCGATATTGTGGTTGACAATAAAATTTCTAATATCTTCTACCGCTCGTTCAATTTCAACTATCTACCCTAATTGTGCAAACCTCCCTTCATTCTGTGGTGTATGTTTGGGTTGACAAATATTTTTCAATGCCAAATTCAGAGTATGAACTACGCATGGAGTCCAAAATATGTGAGGATATTTACGCTCAACTAGTTTTTCAACTGCCTTGCAAACTGTAGCATTGTCTGTTAAAAATTTGCACTACCTTGGATGGACCCACATCTTCTACAACTTGCAAAAATAACTCTGACATATACTTTGCATCTTTGTAAATTCCCGACACATCTATTGCTTTCAAAAACATTGCTCCATGAGATGAAACAACCATAAAATTAATCAATGGCCTGCTTTGAACATCAGTCCAACCATCAGACACAACAAAAACTCCTGTAACATCCCATGATCTTTTAAATGTATTCATCAGGTCTTCTATGTTGCTCCTCTCTTGCACCAATAATGAATTGCGCAACCGATTATATGATGGTGGAATATAACCCGCTAAATGCGAGTTGGCAACGGACGTAATGTAATCAATGAAGTACGGATCCTTAGAAAACCTAAATAGAATGGCACCCGAATAGAACATTCTTGCACACTTTTTATCAAGTTCATCAATTGTATTCAACTTGAATGACTGTTCAATCGATCCTTCTGAAAGCCTTATTTTTTTGCCATCATCCATTGGAGGTAATGGGATATTTAATGGTGCTCTTCTCTATTGCTCTTTCATAACTTGACCATCAAATTGCTCTTTTTCCAATTCCTTTTTAAGTCTTAGGTCTACTTTTGAGCAACTTTGGATTCCCACTCCACTTATGTTCAATAGATGAGTTTTTACCCTAGAGTATGACCCATTGAATAACTTTTTACAGAAATTACATGTCCAAGTTCTATTACCATCACCCATAGTTTTACCACAACTAGCACGTGTAACATATCTCCACAGTGGGGCATCATGTTCTATTTTGTCCATTTTTATAGTGTTACTAGCTTGAGATTGAACCTCATCAATAGTTGAAGAACTAGTTTTTTGAGCCATTAAAAAAAAAAAAACAAGAAGCAGTAGCTTTACTAGAAGATTTTTGTATAAAGCCTTGATCTTGATGAAGGTAGAAGATGATGTTAATCCTCTTTAAGGTGCCAATAGAGAGCTAACATGAGAATAAGGAAAGGAAGAATAATAAACCATTACTCAACTACATAGTAATAAGAAGATAATAATAAACTATAAAATAAAATGTATGCATTTTTACCTTTTATGAATGGATGATGGAGCATGCTTTGATGAGGAAAAACGACATAGTAGTAAAAGAACCCATGTTTCAAACGAACTAGGGAAATGAAGAACGTCTGAATGAGGAAGAGAGCAATGCGGGTATGGAGAGATCTTTTGCATTTTTTTTTTAATTGGATGTTTGTCTTTCACACTTTAATGTGCATATTTGTATCCACTAAGGAGATATGTTAGAAGCATGTAGACTTGTAGTGAACTCACTATATGGTAACTTATTTTGAAAGTAGCAGCGATTGGAAATCACCCTCCATTCTTCTTTTTGCATGCATCCCATTTAATGCATGGGTAAGGTGAAGGGACAACTTGCAAAGTGATGGAAAGTTTGTAGACTTATAGACTTGTAGACTAGTACTTGAAAGGGCATGATTGCATGAACCAATGGTATGGAGTATGGACATTCACGTGGTCCATATAAGTAATTATACCAATGGTATGGAGTATGGACATTCACGTGGTCCATATAAATAATTATACCAATGGTTTGGAGTATGGACATTCATATGGGGTCCATATAAGTAATTATATGGTGTATGAATGATGTATATTAGAATTTATTCTTTTGGGGTTAAATACTAATGTTTATATATATATTATAAAATACTAATTTTTATATTGAAATCATTCTAAAGTACATAATGGTATGGTATAGATTTGATTAAAAAAAAGCTTTGACGAAAATTAGAATGGGCCTAGTTACTTATCAATTTAACCGTATCCTAACCTTGATTTAATAACTGTAAGCCTGTAATAGTTGGTGGTTTTTTAACTGTAGAACTGGCCATTATGATTTAATTAATGCTCTTCGGGCCAGACTAATCCCTGCAGGTCCAGGGAAGCTAAGTAAATCCCCTGTGGCCCAGTATGATGAACTATTATTTATGAGTATTATCATGGATTGCATGTTTAATTGACATAATGTTATTCAAATTTTAGAGCTTATTTACAAATTTAAACTTTTGTTGGACTAATCTCTTCGGGCCCAGAGAAAAGCTGGATAAAACCCCTGTGGTCCCCATGTGGGACTAGTGGTCGCACTAGTGGACTAAACCTTCAGTTCCTGCAAAGGGAGTAATCGTTGATCGATACCAGGACCTCTAGCTCCGGAAAAGAGAGGAACCAAAGGTGGGCTCCAATTACCTATAAGTAGACCATAATATAATTGTCTTTTATCAATTGGATTAAAGTTTCCAAATAGGCCCGCACTTAATTTAATATCTCTTAAGGTTAGTGGTCTTTTAACCTACATCATTTTCTTTGATATTCAATCCAAAAGGTGGATATAGGTTCGATGAGAGTGAAATTGGGGTTGATGTCAGACTTTGAGGATGAGGGTAAAATTATAAATTAGAATTTAAAACTTCGGGCTTTTGTTTTATACCATAATATAATTGGATTAGAGTTTCCAAACAAGCCCGCACTTGATTTAACAGCCTTAAGGTTAGTGGTCTTTTAACTTGCATCATTTTCTTTGATATTCAATCCAAAAGGTGGATATAGGTTCGATGAGAGTGAAATTGGGGTTGATACCAGACTTTGAGGATGAGGATGAAATTATAAATTAGAATTTAAAACTTCGAACTTTTACTTTAGACCATAATATAATTGGATTAGAGTTTCCAAATGGGCCCGCACTTGATTTAACAGCCTTAAGGTTCGTGGTCTTTTAACCTACATCATTTTCTTTGATATTCAATCCAAAAGGTGGATATAGGTTCGATGAGAGTGAAATTGGGGTTGATGCCAGACTTTGAGGATGAGGGTGAAATTATAAATTAGAATTTAAAACTTCGAGCGTTTACTTTAGACCATAATATAATTGGATTAGAGTTTCCAAATGGGCCCGCACTTGATTTAACAGCCTTAAGGTTGGTGGTATTTTAACCTACATCATTTTCTTTGATATTCAATCCAAAAGGTGGATATAGGTTTGATGAGAGTGAAATTAGGGTTGGTGCCAGACTTTGAGGATGAGGGTGAATTGTAAATTAGAATTTAAAAATTCGAGCTTTTACTTTAGACCATAATATAATTGGATTAGAGTTTCCAAACAGGCCCGCACTTGATTTAACAGCCTTCAGGTTAATGGTCTTTTAACCTGCAGCATTTTCTTTGATATTCAATCCAAAAGGTGGATATAGGTTAAATGAGAGTGAGATTGGGGTTGATGCCAGACTTTGAGGATGAGGGTGAAATTGGGCTTGGTGCTAGATTTTGAGGATGAGGGTGAAATTTGGCGTGGTGCTAGATTTTAAGGATGAGAGTATAAAAAGGCTTGCACCATGATTTATCAATTGCACAAACTTATCTGTTTTAGCTGTACAACCTTTCATTTTTAAATAATCTCCAAAATTTAAAATTTAATTTGAGGTTTACCAAACACTCTAATATATAAAAAAGCTCTAAATCACAAAATAAGAGCTTATTTTTAAAGTTGCAAAATGGGCAATGTAACTTATTAATCAGGTCATCTGTCTCCAATTGTTAGTTGGATCATGCATTAATTCTTTTTTTTATTTATGACAATTTAGTAACCAAAATCATGCACCATTATTTTTAGTATGGCCATCCCAAACGGATTAAGCCCATATGATTAATGGAAAGAGTACTAACATCATATGTGCATAGCTAATAGAAATTGGTTCAAGAAAATCTCAATCTAAAGTGGGCCAATATGGTCAAACTCATGAGTTATGATTCTTAAAAATTTCAAGTTTCAAGCCTCCCTCGATATATGAAAAGGGAGGGAGGGAGAGAAGATTCAACTTTTGAAGTAAAGAGAATCATGACTTATGGAAAGAAAGGTTGTATCCCAAATCCCAAATAAATAAATAAATAAATAATAGGGTAGACCTATTAGACCTGAGATATTTAGGTGAAAAGGTGAAAAATAAGTAAGCCAAGTAGCCCTCAAGTGGACTGGATCTTGTGCAAAGCAATCTTAAAGAAAAATAAAAGGGGCCTAAATCTAAAAATGGATAGGTCAAGTACTGGGTTGGTTTTTCAGCAATGCTATTTAAAAAAAAAATGGTGGGGTATGATACCTAAATTTAGAATGGAGATCAGGTTCACTGACCTAATCAATGATACAAATGGACCTAATGAGCCTAGAATTTTACATGGAGATAGGACACATCAAGACCTTTTGAGCCCAAACTGGCCCACGTTCCCATTGATTGGTTGGTCTTGTTTGGGCCCTAAATCATGGGCGGTCAGGGATCGATGCTCCCTTACGTGGGTGAGTCCATCCAACGAGGTGCAAACTGAAAAAGAAACCAATATGTCCATTGTGAATAAAAAAATTAATAAGATTATATATTGGGCTCTGGCATTAGATGATATAATCAGTGTTGCATGCATTTGGGTTTAAGCCCTACACTTCATTGTGGATAAGATATTTTCATTTGGTCTTTACCCAAATGATAAAGTGGGCAATGGTTGTGGCCTTAAATGATAAGCACGAGACGTCAGGCCATCAGCTCTCTACCGAAAAAAAAAAAAAGACGTCCACTCCAGATAACTGAGACAAGAAAAACCTTCTACCAAAAAAAAAAAAAAAAAACTAATACAAGAGAAAGGATAGCGCTTCTTCTTCTCTTCTTCCAAATCCATAAGTTCGCCTATTACCATCCCTCTAAATCAAGCTGGCGCTTCTTCTTCTCTTCTTCGAAACTAGGATCGTCGATTGCCCTTCCTCTAAATCAAGCTTTATCAAGTTCTTCTCTTTAAAGACAACGAGGGTTCCCGGTTCCAAGGTACCATCAAGTTATTGGCCCATGCCATAGTCAGTCATCTCTCAGCCATAGTCACATTCACACAACTACCATTGCAAAGCATAAATAAATTAGGATTCCAAGGTTTAATCTCTCAAACTACAGTAATAATCTCTTTCTGGTTCTTTATTTTTCAAAAATCTTTGCTTCATCTCAAAGCCCTTTGCTGCTAGATCTTGACTTTTTTTTAAAGGTTTCAAGTAGATCGATTGTTATTGTTGGTAGCATCTTCACACTACCTCCTCAATCCTCTCTTCTTCTATTTGTTTTTTTCCTCTTGTCACAAAAAGGGGAAATCCGGAAATGGTTATTTTTTTTCCTTTTTAATTTATAACTAAATCATGAGTTTACCATAAAAACAAAATCAAATCAGGCAATTAGAAGATTTTGAACATTTTTTGTTGTTTCCTCAAATCTTGGATGAATTCTTCTATTTTCGTTTTTTTATTATATAAAGACGAGACAGCCGTATCCCAATTTTTTAGGGCATATCCCAACCGCATCTTATGGTATCCTATACCCATATCGGTATCGGACCGTATCTGCAAGGGTACCATGGGTGATTTGCCATATCTAGGTATCATAGCCAACGACATTTGCAGAAGCTTTGTTGTCCTCATTACTATTCTTTTGCTTATATTTCTTTGGTGGAGCTCTACAATCTTTTTTTCAAATGTCATTTCTTGCCACAATTTCAGCACTCAATTCTGCCTTTTGAAGATCTTGACTTGCCCATTGATTTTGATCTTCCACGACTTTGCTCTATCTTAGATGACATTCATCTGTTTCCCGTATTCAATGCACTTCCTGATTATTCACTTGAAGGTTTCCTGAGAATTTCCTCATCAAGTATAGCACTCCCAACATCATCAAATTTAAGTATGGTTGATCCTGAAGAAATACTCAGTGATGTAACCATACTATTTCAAATGTCTGGTCAAAAAGAAAAAACCAACAAAGCCCAAATTCCATCATCGAGTTCTACGAAAATCGAGGATAACTAGCTCATGACCGTGTTAAACTCGTTCAGGTGTTCAGCAACAACCCCACCTTTAACCACCTTCATGTTATCATATTCCTTATCAAGAAAATTTTATTTGAGGCGGAAGGCTTTCATACATTCGTGATAGGGCATCCATAACATTTTTAGTGATTTTCTTCTTTGATATATTGAATGTAACAAACTTTGATAGAGAGAGTCGAACGCACCTAAGGCTTTCCTATTAAGTACCTCTCATTCTGTATCTGAAATTATTGCAGGTTTCTTGGCTTTTTCCCCAAGCGGCAAGTAAAAATTCATCTAATAGAGGAGATCTTCAATCTGCATCTTCCAGTACACGAAGTTTATACCATTAAACTTCTCAATCGTGAGCTTCGTGTCATCCGTCATTGCTCCCACTCAAACCAAGCTCTATCTACTTGATGAATTTTTCTGCTTGTCAAATTGTCAATCCATGTGTCTACCTTGTAGATCTCATTGGTACGAATCCAACCACAAAAAAGGGAATGCAATTTTGAGTACGAATGGCTCCAAAAATCAAGAATCAATTTTGGACGTTGAACCCGGTCAAACTGCCTTTGACCGTACAGATGACGTCAGCGTCTGGTTGCTTCTGCTGCTGGGCTTCTGGAGCGGGTGGGTTGGACCAGACCTGGAATCAACCCGAGACCTGGGAGAGCCTACAACTGCTGTTGGGCTTCAAAAGTAGGCGGGTCGAACTTGACCTGGAATGGACCTAACTAGGAAGGGTCTCCTTCTTCCTCCCAACGCCTGCAACAGGCGCTGTGCCTCCTTCTTGCGGCTGTCTTCTTCGACTACGATGAACTACTGCCAACGAGAGGCGGCAGTTGTAACTTCTTCGGTAGTAGTGCGCATGGCTCCGGTCTTCCTCGGCGATGATGGGAAGGCGGCGATGATGGTTCTCGCCTATTCCAGTTCCAAGGACGGTGATGGGTGGCGAGTGGGTAGCGATGATCACAAAACCTGGATACTCTGTGTTGCTGCAACAGGCTCAAACCGATCTGCTTCTCAACAAAGAACTAAACCTTGTTCAACTAATTCTGTAACTCCAGCAACGATCCTTCTCCGGTCAGATTCAATCAGTGGCCCACCTTCGATGGATCTGATCTATTGATCTGCAACAGTTTTGATTTTGATGTGCGACTTCTTCTTTCTATTTTGATTACCATTCTCTGCAACAGAGAAATTTCTGCGCATCTTCCTCAAGTCTGGCCCACTTGATTGATCAGAACACCTCTGATCTTCAATCGTCGTCTCACGAGGGTCAAGAGCCGATACTCTATCCAAGATCCAATTCGATCTCTGCCTTGATCGCATGCAACACCAAGCACTAGAAACCCTAGGCTTTGATACCAGTTGTTAGGGGGTAGAAACACGCACGCGATCTATGAGACAATCAATCAATCACACAATCAATCCACGAGACACAGATTTACATGGTTCGGCAAGATTGCCTACGTCCACGGGAGATTCACGCCGATTCACTATTATTGGAGACCGGACCCGGTATCACACCGTCCATCTAAAACATAGCTCATTATGCTAGCTCACTCATCACTCAACACTCATATAGCTCCTACCAGTGATGATCAGTCAAAAGGTTAAGCTTAGGACAACTAAGTGAATGTCAATGCTGACTCAAGGAAACAACATAGGTCTGTGTATGTCTAAGCTTTGCCTTGCGTGAACAAGGTCCTAATAAAGTCCCTAAGAGGTCCAAGTACCAATTCAATTCATGGAACACAGTCTAGGTCCAAGTCCAATCATTGGATCCATACCAAGAAATACCTTGCCTGGTTTTAAATCGTCCAAATGAGGTCACAAGTCCACTTCCACAAATAAACAATCCATTCTCATCCATAATGAGTTATAAGTTCGTGATAATCAACATCTCCATCCTAGGGTATTACACATCCATATTTAGGCCATAAAAGGGCCCGCCTAGCCACAAACACGGGACAATGTTCACCCAATCACATCACTAGGTCACCTCTAAGTAATCATAGGTTCAAGTCATTCATTTTCCCTTTAATTAACAGTTGTAAGCAATAGTAATGACATAAAAGTGACAGTAATGTATTAAGTGAAATAAACCTCCAAGTAAGAGAATCAACAGGAAATATCAATAGTCCAACCTAAGTATTCGTTCACATTCAGGTCCAGGTCCACCTCAGGTAATTTGGTCTTTAGATGAAGTCTCAGATGCCAATGAATACTGTGTTTGGTGCTCCAGAGGTTATGGGCATCTTCAACGACGTTTAAGGATTGAATCATCATCAAATACACAACCTAGACCCTACTAGGTGGTCCCTATGAGTCAAGGTTGAGCCATGTCATTGACTCGGGCTTGGCACATCAATGAAAGTCTATTTGGATAGTCAATGAGCCCCACAAACAATCATAACTTCAGAAACTCAAAATCTGGGAAGAGTTACTATACACAGTGTGCCCGATCGACCCCTTGGCCTAGGCGGTCAACCCCACACACTGGGATTAGTAGGCAATCATCCTGCAGGCAAGGCTTGAATTCAGAAATCCCTGCGTGCCCGGTCGACCTCTTGGCCTGGGCGGTCGACCGCACACACTGAGGACCTGAACGAATGAAGTCCCAGCTCTCAGTCATCTTTTCCTAAAAATCATGTGTGCTCGGTCGACCCCGAACAAGGCCCGGTCGACCGCGCACATTGGTTTCTGGGTTTGAGGGAAAAATCCACCTTCCCAGTTATTTTCCTAAAACCTTGTGTGCTCAGTCGACCTAGAACAGAACCCAATCAACCCCGCACACTGGACTGTAAGTCCTACAGGAAAATAGCTGAGACCCGTTTTTTCTCAAGTTTTAGTGTGCAGTGCGGTCGACCGAGTACACTGGCCTACTACAAATCTAGAAGAATCCTTCATCTTCAATCCAATTTCCAATCAAAATCCAATCAAACCATCTCCAATCCACACCATTCATCACAGAAACATTATTAACAACAAAAGCACTTCTATGACCCATCATCCATTATCAAATCAGGCCATTGATCTTCCAAATGAGTGAACTCATCCATCAATGGCCAAAATCCATCAAAATCACGCTCAAAGGTAGATCTACCATACATACATCAATTGAATTGAAATTGCATGATCAAAATGAAGGAAAACACACATTCTATGCTAAGTAGGTATATTGCACTTGCCTTAATCTAATAACGATGAAATAAAGAGAGAAAAGAGAGATCCAAAGCTCCAAATACAAAATCCCAGCTCATATGGCTTGCAAACACTCAAACCAGCCCAAAAACTCAATTCTAAGAAGATCTTTAACACCTAAACCCACATGAGAGAAAGAGAGATTTCTAGGAAAATTGAACTGAAAAAAGGTTCACACCTTGATTAGAAGAGAGCGAAGAGACTAACAAGATAGAGAGAGATCCTTATAATAAGTTGCAGCTGAGATTGTTATCGATAGTCATCTTATTCTTCTTGGAGTTCAGATCTAGGTTCCTAGAGAGAGAAAGTGAAGGAAATGGGAGAATCGGATGGAAATTGAGAGAGTTGGAGGGAAATGAGGGAAGAAGAGAGAAAAGAGAGGGAAATGAGAGGGGAAGTAGCATACGTATGGGATGGGGGTTTAGTTATATAGGTTATGTTGAGTAGCTAATGACCAAAGGGCCCTTTTAGTTTGAATATGAATGAGGATAAGGCTATGGGTATTTCGGTCTTTGGGTAGGGATCTAGAAGCTTCTCAAGTGGAAAACCCCTCCTATTAATCCTAATTACTAGATAGGACCTCTAGTCAACTAACTAACTCTAATAATTATAAAAGACACCATATAAAACTTACAAAATACACAAAAGGACTAATTAGACTAAAACTTAAGAAAATACATATCTACCATTACTAATCCCTATTAATTAGTATAATTAGATACTATAGGCTATAATATAGTATTCAAATTCAATTTGAGGGCCCACAAGAGGTGAGGCCTCACATCAGACCTATGCATCCCAAGCATTGCATCTTTAATTATTTCATTGCTAGCGATTTGTTTCTTTTATTTTGTAAGGATTGACACAATCAATGGGGGCCCACATGAACGAGATAAATTGAAGAAAGAAATAAGAGAAAGAAATAAAAGAAAATGAGAAAACAAATAAAGGAAACCACACCCTTGTGCATGCTTCCCTATGCACGCCCAAGGTGGGTCCCACTGATGCAAGAATTTCTCCCTCTCTCTCTCTCTACGTTGCCAAGATTTCTCTCTTATCAAGATTAGAGTTTCAAATCAAGAATATTTTAGAATAATCCAGATGAAATTTGAATCAATGAAGTGTTATCCAAGTGAGATTTGTGATGAGTCAGCAAGAAGGAGATAAAAACCAATAAGGATTAGAAGATCAAGTCAAGAAAGAAAGGAGCTAAAAATATCTAACTCAAGAAGAACCAAGGGTGTCGACGTCCACGTCATCCCCTCTCTATCTCCCCTCTGCTCAATCCACATTTTACATTCTTATCTACTGTGCAACAAAGAGATTTTTCATGGGACCCACTGCTCAGAGTTGTATTCAAAATAAAGAAAGAGGATCAACTCAATTCTAATTCTAATCACCATTGCTTGGAGTGCAAGCCAAGTTGGAAGAGTTCAAGATAGAGACAAACTCAAACCACAAAGCTATAAATAGCGACTCCCCCATAAGGGCCGTCCATGCTCTCTCTCCCCTAGGGGGGATAACCATCACCATGCTCCTTAGCCTAGGACGTCCACCTCCCTCGCTCTCCTCTTCCCTCTTTTTCTCTTCCCCCTTTCTAGATCTAGTTCCTCTAGTTCTAGTTTTCGACTTTTTCTTTTGTTTTTTATTTTTAGGTAGCTTTGGGCCTTGTCTACGAAAAAATCTAGGTTTAGGAGGAGCTGAATTTGTACTTAAGAATGTTCTTAATAAAGATCTTCTTTTTCTTACGTGCAATGGCCGGTTAATGTAGTGATTGAGGCTTTAGATGAAGTTAAGTATGTCATAACTTCTTTCTATTCACGTGAATGCTTCTTGATCTAGTTGTTTTATGTGCATGAATGTTAGAAAAGGCTTGTCTTCATACCAGCAGGTGCCTTCATTTTTGTAGTTCTCAATGTTAAAATAAGCCTTTTATCATATATACTTAATTTTTGATAGATTATGCTTGAGCATATGTTCTTTTTAATAGTGTATGCTTAGATTTGATAAGTGATTATTAGGTAATTTTAAAACTTTTTTAAAGGGAAGGAAAAGGGAAGGAGGTCTTGGGTGTTCTGATAATTGTTTATAGAAAAACCATCTATTTTGAGAAAAATAAATTTCAAAGATAAATTATCTCGATTTGAATGCCTTGACTGGTCCAGATCTGAAGTAGAAAAAATAATCAACATGTGTTTATATGAAAGAATGATGTTTTGTAATGCTTAATGGATTCTGGATGCCCTAATTTTATTATTATTATTGATTATCTCTTTATTATCATCAACATCGCATATTCTAGTTGCTTTAGTTTTATGCATTGTTAATACCTTTAGATTTTTTATTATTGATTCGCTCTCTGTGGGTTGGACCCGTACTTGCCACTATCTATTTATAGACGTTGCGCACACGATCAACCCTAAAATCCAAATTTGAGATGATGAGAATCAACTAATCCTAAATCTCTAAATTTAAGAGCCCTAATCCCAAATTCCATGTTAGCATTAACACACATATGATGCACTGCCCGCGGCATCTAAGGTCGTCAGTGGTGTCTACTGAGGCCTAGTGTTGGCTCTCATTCATGTGGTTGAACACTTGGGGAGGAAAAATAAGGAATCGGGGAGTGAAGAAGAAACATGGAGAGGAGATGATGAAAGAGAGGGAAGGAGAAGAATGAGTGACTTACCATGGGTTGTCGTGAGTTGCTGGAGCTTGTTGGGGGTTGCAAAAGTTGTCGGAGATCGCCAAAGATGACGTTTGCTAGGGAGTGAAGACGGAGGAAGGGGAGAAGTAGGAAGAATAAAAAGAACTTGGGAGACAATATAAGTTTTAGAGTTTAAAAGCCCTAGCGGATATTTTCGATGTTTTGAAATTCTACTCAAAACTTAATAGAATTGGCTAAAGAGAGCTTCTAAATGCAACCCCCATTTTTCTTTGCAAGATCACTATTTAAAAAGAAATATTACGAATATGTCCTTGTGGTAAATCCCCCAACTACCCATTCTCACTACTGCCCTTCTCCACCTCATTATCCATCTCATCTCCATCGCTCAGTAGCACCAACGTTGCGCCCTTCGCTTCCTCCCCTTCTTCTCCACCTCATTTTTCATCTCCTTCGCCCCTCTCCTTGTCTCCCTCCCTCTCCCTCCCCATGTCTCTCTCTCTCGCTCCCTCTCCCTCCCTCCTCTCTGTTAGGATCGGAAACATACGCACGATCTACGAGACAATCACACAATCAATCCACGAGACACGGATTTATGTGATTTGGTAAGATTGCCTACGTCCACGGGAGATTCACGCCTTTCACTATTATTGGAGATTCCCACAAGAGTATAAGCACTCACTATGTCTCGTGTTCTCTCTCAATATCACCCATGATTACAATGCTCTCACCACCCAGTATAAATATATCAAACCCTAAACCTCTAGACACCCACAACCGTCGGATGTGGCCTTATAACGGATGGTCCAGATTAAACCGACAAATTACAGATACGCCTCTGTAATTAAATAAAGTCTAGATCAGGCTTCACCAACCCATCAATCTCCTACTTGAAGACTGAACATACTAAATGGCTTTGACAATAACAGAACACGGCTAAGAATCTCGATACCTCATCTTCATGCTTGAAGACTAACTGAAGCCGAACACAGCTTCAATTTCTCTGTAGTCACCACTTTTGTGAACATATCTGCAGGATTCTCACTGGATAAAATCTTCTCCAATTTCAACATTTTCTTTTCTAGAAGCCATCGTATAAAGTGATATCTAATCCAAATGTATTTGGTTTTCGAATGAAATGTTGAATTCTTTGCAAGATGAATGGCACTCTTACTGTCACTGTAAAGCCTGCTAGACTCTTGCTTCTTAGCCAACTCTTCCATTAACCCCTGTAACCAAATCATTTTTTTACTAGCTTCTGTAGCGGCAACATACTCTGCTTCTGTGGTTAAAGTACAACAGCATCCTGTAGCTGTGACTTCCAATTGATAGCTGCACTACCCAATATGAAGACATAGCCTGTAGTGCTTCTGCTTCTATCAAGATCTCCTGCCAAATCCGAATCAACATAGCCATACAATTTGATCTCTGATCCTCCAAAACACAATGATGCATTAATGGTGCCTCTCAGATATCTGAGAATCCACTTAACTGGCTCCCAATGTGCTTTATCGGGATTACTCATAAATATGCTTACAACTCCCACTGCATGAGCAATGTTTGGTCTAGTGCAAATTATAGCATACATCAAGTTGCCAACAGCTGAAGCATATAGGACTTTGGACATGTTCTTATTCTCCTGTTCTATCTTAGAAGACAACTCTTTTGAGAGTTTGAAGTGGCTGGCTAGTGGAGTGCTAACTGGCTTAGCATTCTACATGCTGAACATGTTTAGAACATTTTCAACATATTCTGCCTGAGACAACTTCAATGTGCAATTTTTCCTATCTCTGGTAATTCTCATGCCGAGGATTTGATTTACAGCACCCAAATCCTTCATTTTAAATTCTTGTGACAATTGTTTCTTCAAATTGTTTATTTCATGCATATCTGAACTTGCAACAAGCATATCATCTACGTACAAGAGTAGAATTACGTAACAGTCATCAAAACTTTTGAAATAACAATAATAGTCTGCTTGACACCGTTTGTAACCTGTGTTGCACATAAACTTGTCAAATTTAAGATACCATTATCTTGGGGCTTGCTTCAAACCGTATAAACTCTTTTTGAGCTTACACACCATTACCTCCTTTCCTGGTACAGCATATCCCTGTGGCTAATGCATATAGATGTCTTCTTCCAAGTCACCATGGAGAAACACAGTTTTCACATCTAACTGCTCAAGATGTAAATCTTCTACTGCCACAATGCTCAAAACACTTCTGATTGTGTTGAATTTAACCACAGGAGAAAATAACTCAGAGTAATCAATACATGCTTTATGCTGTAAGCCTTTTGCAACTAAAATGGCTTTGTATCGCTTGCTACTGTCATGTTCTTCCTTCAATTTGTACACCCACTTGTTGTGCAATGCTTTCTTTCCCTCAGGCAAATGCACAAAGTCCCATGTCTGATTTGAAGATAAAGATTACATCTCATCTTCCATGGCTTGTTCCCACCTAGCCCAAGTTTCAACCTGCAATGCTTCTTTATAACATTCTGGCTCACCGCCATCAGTTAACAACAAGTAAAACAAAGAAGGTGAATAACACTGAGTAGGCTTAGGAGTCCTAAATGATCTTCTTACCGGAGCAGGTGTTTTTGAGGGTCCACCTGTGGCTTTTCATTTTCATGTACTTCAGGTACATCATTTTCAGAAGTGTCATCCAGTTCTAAATATTCATTTTTGTCCTCCTGCACCTTGTCCTTGTTTTTGTGCATCACTTTCTCATTTAATATAACATTTCTGATTCTAATGTTTTTTTCAATTTTCATAATCCCAAAAGCGGAAACCAAACTCATCAGAACCATATCCAATGAAAGTGCATTTCCTAGATTTAGAATCTAGTTTGTCTCTTTTTTCAGCATCAACATGAACATAAGAGATACAACCAAATACTTTTAAGTGTGAAAGATTTACCTCTTTTCCGGTCCAAGCTTCCTCTGGTAGTCCACCATCCAAAGGTACTGAAGGCCCCCGATTGATCAAGAATGCAACAGCATTCACTTCTTGGGCAATCCAGCATGTATCCTCATACTTCTGGCGCGCTCAACAATTGTCCTGCTCATGTGCTCTGCCACACCATTTTGCTGTGGTGTATTGGGAATAATCTTCTCTCGCTTAATGCCATTTTTGGCGCAATACTCCTCAAATTCTTTTCTGCAATACTCTCCCCCATTATCAGACTTTAGGCATTTCAGTTTTAAACATATTTCATTTTCAACCAAAGCTTTCCACTTTTTGAAAATATCAAACACGTCAAACTTGTGTTTCATAGGATATACCTATAATTTTCTAGTAGCATCATCAATAAATGTGACAAAGTAAGAAGATCCACCAAAAGAAGTACCTGAGTTTGTCCCTACACATCCGTGTGTACTAGTTCCAACCTTTCTAACTTCGGTGGCCTGCCTACTTTAGAGAAAGTAACTTTCTTCTGCTTTTCGAAAACACAGTCTTCACAGAACTCTAAGTCCAAGGACTTGAGTCCTTCCAGCTTACCTTTAAAATGAAGAATCTTCACCCCTTTCTCACTCATGTATCCGAGTTTATAGTGCCATGTATTTGAATCAATGTCTTTATCTGCAACTACAATGGAACTTATAGAGCTATTAGTCAAGTAAAGAGTTCCTTCTTTCTTACTGCAACAACCATACCCTTTTTGTAACTTTCCAGAAATCATCTGCAAAAACAGTCACCTGACCAGAGCTGGCAAGCTGACCAACTGATATGAGGTTTCTCTTCAGGCTAGGTACATGCTTGACATCATGCAATTGCCATATACTGTCATTTGGCAATTTAACCTGAACATCTTCCTTCCCAATTATGCCACAAGATTCATCATCACCAAGATAAACTTTACCAAAGTCACATTGTACATAATTTTTGAGATATTCTTTATGTGCAATAGCATGAAAGGACGCACCAGAATCTATAACCCAAGAATCAGATTTATAATAAAAAAACAAGAATTAAAGCATCTCAAATAGTGACATCTGCGACATTTGCGGAAGCTTCGTTGTCCTTATTACCGTTCTTTTGCTTGTTTTTCTTTGGTGGAGCTCTGAAGTCTTTTTTTAGATGTCCTTTCTTGCCACAATTCCAGCACTCGATCTTGCCTTTTGAAGATCTTGACTTGCTCCTTGATTTTGATCTTCCACGATTTTGCTCTCTCTCAGATGACCTACCTCTATTTTCCACATTCAATGCACTTCTTGATGATTCACCTGAAGGTTTCCTACGAATTTCCTCATTGAGGATAGCACTCACAACATCATCAAATTTCAGTGTGGTTGATCCTGAAGAATTACTCAGTGATGTAACCATACCATTCCAGCTTTCTGGTAAAGAAGATAAAACCAACAAGGCCCAAATTTCATCTTCGAATTGTACGTTAACCGAGGATAACTAGCTCATGACCGTGTTAAACTCATTCAGGTGTTCAGCAACAACCCCACCTTCAACCATCTTCATGTTAAACGGCTTTCTCATCAAGAAAACTTTATTTAAGGCAGAAGGTTTTTCATACATTCGTGATAGGGCATTCATAACATCTTTTGTGGTTTTCTCCTTTGATATATTGAATGTAATAGACTTTGATAGAGAGAGATGAACCGTACCTAAGGCTTTCATGTCGAGTACCTCCCATTCTGCATCTAACATTGTTGCAGGTTTCTTGGTTTTTCTCCCGAGCGGCAAGTAGAAATTCTTCTAGTAGAGGAGATCTTCAATCTGCATCTTCCAGTATGCGAAGTTTGTGCCATTAAACTTCTCAATTGTGAGCTTCGTGTCTTCCATCATTGCTCCCACTCAAACCAAGCTCAATCTACTTGACAAATTTATATGTTTGCCAAATTGTTAATCCGTTCCGTCCACCTTGTAGATCTCGTCGATACGAATCCAATGAAAAAACGGAGCACAATTCTGAGTCCAGATGGCTTCAAAAATCAAGAATCAAATCTGACCGTTGAATCTAGTCAAACTTCCTTGACCGTACGGATGACGTCAGCATCTGATGCTTCTGGGCTTCTCTTAAACGGGTCTGGTTGGACCTGTCTGGAACTGACCCAAGTCTGGACCTAACTTGGAAATACTGTTGGACTTCTCCTGCACGGACTGGGCCAGGTCAGACCTGACCCGAACTCGACCTGGCCTGAAACTGGCGCAACTGAGTTGTCTTCCTCGTTTCTCTGTTCCTGCTAACAGAACAGACACTGCAGCGCACAGACTTCTCCTGGGGCGACGTTCTTCTCCTCCGGCGAGAAGTTATGTGCAGCGACAGGAAACAGGATCTGGATCCTGTTTCTTCTTCTTTGTCTTCTCCGATCCAACGACGAGGCTTCTTCTCTGATCAATCTTCTGCAACAAACTGTGGCCCACCTCCGATGAATATCAACTAGAACCCTTCTGTGATGGGTTCTCTTCCGCAAATCAACCAAACCAGATCCGATCTAGTTTCTACAACTGGATCGTGCATAGTGACGGCCCATCGAGTCCTCTGCGAGTCCAACCCACACTGTTCTATAACGATCGTCCGTGTGGTGAAATCAAGAGACCTAGATGATCTTTTCTCCGGGATAAATCACAATTTCGATCGTGTGATTGCACGCAACGGCAAGCCCTAGGAAAATCCTTGGCTGTAGCTCTAATACCAGTTGTTAGGATCGGAAACATACGCACAATCTATGAGACAATCACACAATCAATCCACGAGACACGAATTTACGTGGTTCGGCAAGATTGCCTACGTCCACGAGAGATTCACGCCATTAATTATTATTGGAGATTCCCACAAGAGTACAAGCACTCACTGTGTCTCTTATTCTCTTTCAATATCATCCATGATTATAATCCATGAAACCCTAAACCTCTAGACACCCACAACCGTCGGATCTGGCCTTATAATATATAGTTCAGATGAAACAGACAAATTACAGATACACCCATGTAATTAAATAAAATCTAGATCAGGATTCACCAACCTATCACTCTCTCCCTCCCCTCCTAGGGTGTTGTCGGAGAAGGAGTTGGTGGCTGGGGTGGGTTTGAGGTGAGGTTAGTTTAGGTATTATGGGAGGTGTGCAAAGAAAGTTTTGAAAATCTCAAATTCAATCATGGGTGTAGAGAGTAAAGAGTGCAAATAAAAATGGGGGGAGAGGGGGTGCAATTAGAAGCTCTCTTGGCTAAAATTTGGATGGCTATCATTAATTGAAAACTTTTTGGGGAACTTAGACCATTATATGAAAAGTTGAAATTCTTATGTCCTTTTCTGAAATAAGCCTAAAAGCTAGGGCGCATTTTGAGAATTTCCTTTCTTTTTTCATGTTACCCCGCGAAAGGGGTTGGGGCTTATGATAACGTCAAAAAAGGAACTTAGTAATCAAAACCATGAGGCCTATGATAGCGTCAAAGAAGGAACTTAAGAATCAAAACCGTGGGCCATAAGCTGAGAAGTCAGAGTACCCAATCAATTGGGTAACCCTAGTGCTCCCCATGTACATAATTTAATTGTCCTTATTTAAGTACTCATTCTTCCCACACTCCACTGGGGCAGTGGGGTGTTTATGGGATGAGCTAATGCGTATTTAGACGCGGCCCGACTTTAGAGATACTGGCCATAAGAGTAAAGCCCTAGCCTGCCCATTTAATAAATCGGGCCCGGCCAAACCAAGCTTTTTACCAATTTTGTGGACATTCGAATAATTATTTAGACTAATTAAATTAAATTACATTCATTTCTAATACGGCCGGGCTTTTTATCCCGGCATCCCACAAGCACCCGTACACACCACTCTGGAATCATCATGTACGTGTAAATCAATTTACCTACACTCCATTTACAAACCCCCAAACAAGCCGAATACCAGGATTCTCTCATTTCACCACTTCCACCACACATATATATATATATAATTCCTCGTAAAAGGGACAAAACCAGCATCATCACCACTCACTTTAACTTTAAAACCCTCTGTCTCCAACACGCACTAAACCCCACGAAGATTTTACACCTTTCTCGGATTTCTGACCCCACAAGTGGGCCCCACCACCCACCGATCCCATATTTATCAAATCAGACGGACAAGATCCTTTCCACAAAAAGAAATCAAATCGACACCATCATTCCGGGGACTCATGATGGACGGACGGCATCAAAATTCCTGTAAATCTTCCAGCATCAAAACCGCGTTACAGACTGGCGTGATTGCGAGATTCACTGTCAATCAGCGGGTAATGACATGCCACGTGGCATGCCGACAAGAGGATGGCCCTCTCTCAATAAAGCCAAGAGGGAAAGCTAGAAACCGGAGGTGGAGAGACTGGCAGTTTCCAAGCCCTTCATGGAATCCACCCCATTTCCTGTCTGGGTCAAACAGATAGCTCTGTTTCCCAATCTCTGAGATTTCTTCTGTCAAATTTGCAGAGAAGATATTGACAGAAAGTGGGACTTTGTTGTAAATGCAACCAACCCTTTTTGGGGAGTGAGAGAGGAATGGATTGGTCAGGTGGGGTTCATGTTCTTCAGCTTTTGGGGTCAGTTACTAGGAAACTTATCATTGGTGATTGATTTTCTGGGTTCCATTTTGAATGATTGGACTGGATTTGATAAGAGTTTTTGCTATTTTTGTTTAATCTGATATGGGTTCTGGGTTTTCTAATATCTGATGGGTGGATTTTCTGATTTTTCATGAGATTTTGGGTGTTGGGGGTTATCATGATGAGTTCTTTTGTCTTTTTTTTTTCGTTCTTTTTCTTAAATAGACCCCTTTTCTTTTTTCCTGTTCTTGAGGATTTTGTTTTGTCATTTGAATGATTGGGTCTAGATATGTTTTGGGTTTTGTTTTTTTTTTTTTCCTGAAATGAGTTTTGAGGTATGTGGGTTTTTTTCTCTACATAAAGATTAACATGACTGTGTTGTGACAATGAGGACCTTTCAACTGTGTTAGCAGCTCTTGTATTCAGCTTTCTTATGGTTTGAAGGCTGGATTTTATGTTTGTTTGGAACATGAGGTTTGTATTGACCATATGCATCCATTTGAATCATTGAGCTTTGATGTGTTTGGGTGCTTTTTATTTGATGGAGGGTGACAAATATGAGGTTTATACTGATCTCCACCTCATTTTATTCATTGGGTGTTCTCTCTCTGAAATTTGATGGGCTTGGGTTCTTTTAGTTTAACTATAGTGCTTTGGATTCTCCCTCATGGAAGTCTATGGAAGTCTTGATAGACTTCGGTCCTTTTAATTATAGTTCTTTGGATTCTCTCTCATGGAATTCTTGATAGACTTAATTCTTTTAGCTATAGTTCTTTGGATTTTATGGGATTTGTCTAGAGCATGTGAGAAGTATAGTTTGACCGGGTCTTCTCCTTTCTCTTCGGATTAATTTAAAAGTGTCTTTTGAGCTGAATAAGGAGATTTTTTTTTTATGATGATCATCAGTATCTTAGCCTCATCCAGTGTTTACTGTTACCGATGAAAAAAAATATATATCATTAAAGAAAGTGGCTGTTGGGCTGAATAATAGAATTTTAATGAAACGATTTTCTTTGACTTCTTCCAGAGGTCTGTGTCTTCCCTGGCTGCCCCTTCACAATTTTTAGCCTGATGTGTTTTTTCTCAGAAACTTCAGTGAAGTAATTCTTTACTCTTCATTTTGCTTGTTGGGTTTACATAATAAGGCCTTTACTTGGCTATATCTGAAGCTGGGGTTTGTCTGTGTGCCTTCCTGTGTGTTTTCTCATTCAATGTGGTTTTCTTCTTCATTTTCTGGGGATGAAGATTTTATCTGACTTTATTTTGATCCTTTTTTTTTTTTTTTTTTTTTTCTGTCATTAGCCATTGGATGTGGTTTTTTCGGGGGCAGATTCAAGAAGAATTGTTCTTGAGCTGAATTCGGACAAGAAGTTTCATAAATTATCATGGCTGGGATTTCAGATTGTGTGCTGCCTCCAAATTTCAGTCCCAGGACCACCTTATTGTCACTTTTAGGTGAAGATGTCAGCTCAAGATCATTGCAGGATCTTCCGGGTGAGAATGAAGTTGATGGACCTTCAAAGCAGAAGATGGAGTTGAAATCTGATGATGAAGAAGTAGGCGGCAGGGCTTCTGGTGAATGTTTGTGGGAATTAGGAGGGGTGTTTTCTGGTCAGAAATCGAATTCGCGTGGGGGCCTTGCAGAGAGGATGGCAGCAAGAGCAGGGTTTAACGCTCCTAGACTGAATACAGCAAGAATTAGATCCTCTAACATTATACCTTCCTCATCACCAGAAGTCCGCTCGCCTTATCTGACAATTCCTCCGGGTCTAAGCCCGACCTCATTGTTGGAATCACCTGTTTTCATTTCAAATTCTCTGGTATGAATCATGATTTAGTACTTGAATCTTGAAAGTATCTTTAAGCTTCTATTCTTCAATATTGGAAAAAACAGTGCATCACTTTCTTGCTAATGTGTACATTTACATCAATAGCGGATAACAGATAGAACAAAGCCTAAGAATAAATCAAACAGAAAAAAGCATTTTCATATGAAAAATGTTAATGTTCATTTGATACCTTGGAACACCTTTTGATGTAATCTTCTAAAACCAAATTTATTTTTTTTTCAAAAAAAGAACTTGTGAACATTTCTGGTAATTAATTGTCCATATGTTGGATGATTTGGTAAAAGAACATTTAGCCAAGATTCTTTTTTTTTTTTCTTTATTTATTGGTTAGTGCCTCTTACATTATCATAGAGTAAATATGCGATGGAGCCTGGATTGTTTACAAACCCAAGGTTTCTTGCTTTAATGCACTTCACCATATTAACCAGTGACAAAATAACTTAAGCAACTTAGATGGAAGAACCCAGCACATAAATTATCCTATTCATCTCAAATACATGTGTAAAAGCAGCCCCTTTCACATGTAAATCAAATTCCTTTAGCAACCACAAGTTACGGTCAACATTAATTTTAGAACAAAGGTAAAAGAAAACAGAAATAGCCGTCCTTGGTACCCATAACATCATTCAAAATAGTGGCCGCTACATAGCGTAGCGCCCACATTATCGGCTGTAGCGGTTGGAGCCGCTATTCTATTTTATTTTGAAAATAGCGGCGCTACGGTGTAAAACCTAGTAGAGCCAAAAAAATTTAATTTAAAACATCATTTTTCTTATTTTTTCTCTTCAATAGTCATTCTTAAAGTTGTCTCTTCCCTTATGTGGTTCCAAATCACTAAAAAAAACACAAGATTGTTTGTTGCACAATATTTGAATTCTTTTGACCACTTAAAAAATTCACACCGCAACGCTGCTATGCATCGCCGCTACTGCTATTGCTACGTATTGCCACTACGTAGCGTTTTGGCCACTGGCCGCCATGGATCAAAATAGTGTAGCGGCCATTATATTAGGCGTAGTGGTGAAGACCGCTATGCTAAATAGAGTTTAGCGCCACTCACAACCATAGCGGCCACTACGGAGTGAGATAGATTTTTACTTTAAAAAAAAAAACAATGCATAATAAGACTTATTTCTTTTTCTCTTCTCTCCAAATAACATTTCTACTCTAAAAGAACACCTGAATTACAGTCGGTACAAAGAGTTCTTCTCTAGGCACATCCTATTAGACACCTCATTTGGTAGAGGTATTATTTTCTTTAGGTACTCTTTAGTCTTAAGTCATGACTTCATGACATTGTTTTTATTTTTTTATTTTTATTTTATTTTTAGCCTTTCATTAGTTTCTAAGTTAGCATAACTAAGCAACATGAATACATGTGAAAAAAATGATCAAAACTATTATTTTCTATTTATACAGCGATATAGGACATCATACAATGAGGGGACCGCCACGCCCTCTTACCTTAGTTATTTTTGCAAAAAAAAAAAATAGAAAAACACATTTTCCAATATTCTAGATTTTCTACAAATTCCTCAGATTTAGTCATTGCCCATAACTAGTCATCAGACATGTTTAAACGGCCCATAGAAGCATGTATTTCAACTTTCAAGCCCCAAAAATGGAAGAAAAAATGTGTCAGATTTTAGCACTATTACATGTTGGAACTCAGAACCTCCAAGTCACATGTATCATGCCCTTAAAACATAAGTGAACAGTCCATAGTTCACACTCTAGTATTGATTTAGTATGCTCCTTCAAATCTCTTTTAAAATATGAACATTGTAGGGACTATCTATCAACTATGATGTTGATCTGAACCATAAAGCAAGATTCCTAGCTGAATAAGATCATCAATTTTCAACTAAAACAGTCTTCATGCCTTGGCATTATTGTCATCTATCAACCACATAAGCATAGTAGAGAATTTAACAAGAGTAGATGCAAATGACACTCACAATGGGTTGATTGCATGTCAACAAGTGTAGGCTTCATGTGCAGACTCAAGAGTGATCCCGCCTAAATATGTTTTCTTTTCAATAATTAATGAATAAATTTCCAAGATAGGGATGTGTGGCCCTGTTTTAATAACTTATATGCTCTTTTAACGGAAGATCTAGACCTCTAATTTTCTGATAAGCTGTCACAAGATGTTTGTATTTAATTTAAGGAAATTCTTATTCTCTAGTGGAGCTCTAAAAAAATTTTCGTTCTTCTTCTTCTTCTTGTCTATCTTCTCTACCTAGGTTCTCAGTCTTGGACTTTAGTGAACTTTGGTTCAACCATTTGAGAAGCAAGTATTTCTAACATTTGGAAATCTGTTGTTTTCATTAACATTAAGCCTTATGTTTCCAATCCCACCTGTTCTTCATACCACTTCATTTTATGCCCTTTTGTGGTAACTTGTTCTCTGTCCCACTTCAAGCAACTAGGGGTTTTGTGCCATGCGGAAATTTGGGGTTGAGACTTGAGAGAACTAGTGCTGGACCTCATAGGACACTAAACAGACATCTGAGTATTTTTTTTTTTTTTTTAGCTCAGATTCTGATATTTGCTCCTTTGATTAGGTCTGTTATTCTGAATAGTCAAATTACTGGAATGTTGTTTTGATTCAAGTTTCTAAAGCATATCTATAGCGTGGTTAGCATGGTACCAGTTCCCTTGCAAACATCTGCATTTCCTCATTCCTGCACCACATATTGGCTTCTGTGTATACTATAACTGAAGTCACAAAACAAGACATTTCTTTCTTTGTTTCACAAGTCTGTTTCTAGATCTGGAGATTAATGTCAAGGACACCAAACCTTAATTCCTGTCCTGCTTTTGTTTTATCTCCGGTGAGACAGAGTGGTTTAAGCATTGGTGTTTGTTTTTCACAGAATATAATTTGTTGTCAGCCTTATGTGCAGTAAGAGGAAAACAATGGGAGAAAAAGGTCCCTGACAGCTTTTTTATAGGAATGTTTTATGGCATCACTATCTATATTTCTTCTGCATCTAGCATATGGGTTTTGTTAGAGATAACAGGGAATACATTAGTTCTAAGAGATATTTGGGAGAGTTGGGTAGAGGGATATTAGGGTTAGGTTATTTATTTGATTTTTGAATTATTATCTTCTCATATATATTCAAAAGTTTGGGTTAATAAAAGCTATGATGAATTGTATGAACTCTAGCCTCTAGAGTTTCGACATGGTATAAAAGCCATGGCACGGTGGTGATCGTGCAATCAGGCCGGCCTTGGTCCTGCCACTTACATTTCCATGATAATCTCACCATCACTTTTTCTCTCTTCAATAAAATCGAAGTCCTCCCTTAGCCACACATATATCTGGCCTTCATGGTCTCATCATTTTCATCAAGCCGCACGATGAACGCTTTTGTAAGAATCATGACAAATCTGATCTAGTGGGCCACTGATACTGACAAACTCAGTAGTGATGACTACAAGACAAATGGTGATAACAGTAAAAGATAATGATCAGGCAGATATCAAGAGAGATCAAGGGTCTGTATCTTAAAATCCTATGATCCTTTCTATGAAAGGGCCATGCAATTGTTGGAGGGTGTTAGAGATAATAGTGATGGGTCAGGCCCAAACCATGATGACGGATCAAGTCCAAGAGATTCAGTTTGACATGTCGGGTCAGGTCTGAGTGACCCGAGTCCGTGTTGAGCCCAGGTCCAGATCCACTCGTCATGGGTCGAATTCGGGTCCGAATCCACGAAGTACGAAGTCAGCGCATCGTTTCCTTCTACCAGCTTTTACCAAGTCTTGCGGAGGAGATCCTATCTGCCTCGTCAGTTGAGGGCGGTTCGGAGAGTCCGCAAAAAGGAAGCGTCCGCTGCTGAAGAGTCGTCCCCATCTGTTAGGGGACGACTATAAAATACAGAGCCCCTCCAGCACCGAGGGGCAAGCAAGCTATTGCAATCAACCTTTATCATCATCTTCCTGTATTCTCTGTAATCACCACACATTTGAGAAGTAAAACCATTATCTTAAAGTGGACGTAGGTCACACTGACCGAACCACTATAAACCCCCTCTCTCTTTCACTCTCTCTCCAATTTTCACGTTAATTTTCTTACACTTGACCGGTGGTGCCCGAATACACTTTTCGTCATCATCAGTTTGGCGCCGTCTGTGGGAAATCGTCAAAATCCCCACTTCATAACACTTCATTTTCGAAAGCTATGGTGACCACCACCAGATCAACGAGGCGACAAGAAAACAATTTCAGGCGAGAGGAAGAGGACAATCCTCCACCAAATAATCCTCCTCCAAATACTACCGCTCCAGATCCCACTCCTCAACAGATGTTGGCAACAATGCAGCAGTTGGTAGCCCAAAACCAGCAAATCCTGCAGCTCATGCTCGCGGGGCAGGGAGGAGCAATGCAAGGAGGGCCTCGCCAGGGAGCTCCTCGCAGGGGAGCGCCTCGCCCGGGTGACCATCAGCATGGCGCCTAGGCCCTGGGCGCCCACCCCCATGGCGCCCAAGGCCTTTGCGCCCATCATCATGTCGCCCAAGGCTTGGGCGCCCAAGGCCTGGGCGCCCATCACCATGGCGCCCAAGGCCTGGGCGCCCATCCACCGGGCCTTGGCTTGGGCGCCCATCCACCGGGCACCGGCGCCCAAGGAGCTCCTCGTAACCCCCCTCTTGGAGTGCTGTTGGTCGATCCTCAAGGTCGCGCCCATCACAGAGTCCCTCTACCCCAAGGTGGAGCTCATGTTGGAGGACCCCCACCTCCAGGTGGAGCGAATCATGGCGGTCTTCCACCTCCTCCCTCTGTTTCTAATGGGGATGAACCTCATTTCCAAGAGGAGGAAGATGAAAATCAAAGCATAGAAGTGGGGAGTCACTTCTACGATCGGTCCAGAGAAGCCCCCAATCACTGGGAAGAAAAAATCAAAGAAATGCAGAATCAACTGGGCGATGTCTTCAACGCCATAAGAGCTCGGGCACCAGAGACGGTAGATTATCTAGTCGGGCGAACGGATACACCGTTCAAGCCTGACGTGGTGAACTACCCACTCCCTCAAAAATTCAAGATGCCATCCGTAGAGACCTTCGATGGAAGGAAGGATCCGTTGGACCACTTAGAGACGTACAAAAGCAAAATGCAACTGCATAATATCCCTGACGAGATAATGTGCAGGGCGTTCCCAACCACATTGAAGGGCTCTGCTCGGCAATGGTTTGCCAACCTCGCCCCAGCCTCCATCGCCACCTTTGGAGAGTTGAGCAAGTCATTCGTCTCGCACTTCATCGGAGGGCGCCGCCACCAAAAGCCAGCCACACACCTGCTCAGCATAAAGCAGGACAAAAATGAGAGCCTCAGGAGCTACCTCACTCGTTTTAACGAGGAGGTACTTCAGGTCGAAGAGCCTGACGACAAGGTGTCAATGACAGCCTTTCTAGGAGGCCTTTGCTCATCGAGCTTCCTCTTCTCGGTGATGAAACGTCCGCCAAAGAATATGCCAGAGCTACTAGCAAAGGCTCAGAAGTATATGAATGCTGAAGACATAACCAGAGCCAGGCGAGGAGGGTCCTCCAGAACAGGGGATAAGAGAAAGGAGGAGCGAGACAGAGATGAAAAGGAGGACATTAGCGACAAGCGAGGCAGGACAGAGAGGGTACTTGTTAGAGACCGACTCGGTCCTGCTCCGCACAGAGACAGACAAGTATTCACTCCTCTCAACACCACTATTGGACACATCTTGTTCCAAATACAAGATGACCCCGCCGTAAAATGGCCTAGGAAAATGAAGTCCCCTCCAAATCGCAGGAACCTGACTAAATACTGTCGCTTTCATCGCGACCATGGCCATGACACTGACGACTGCTTTGAACTCAAGAAGCAGATTGAAGATCTCATTCAGCATGGTTACCTGCGCCAATATGTTGCTGGAAGAGGGCAAGCCCCACCACCGCCACCACCTCGAAATATCGAGGACGCGCAGCCGATTGGGGAAATCCGAACTATCTCAGGAGGACTAGCATAGTCACTCTCCGCCCTGAAGGCTCATGCCAGAAAAGTAAGACATCCTGATGAAGCACACCCGTCTAAGGCGCCCACGCATGAAGCTAACGAAATCATATCCTTCTTGGATAAAGATTTGGAAAGGATGACTCACCCCTCTTGTATTAATTGAAAAACATCAGGACAAAAGAGTATACATTGGCTTTTCTCTTTCAGAAGCTAAAACTGCCTCTCTGCACTGTTTTTAAACATGTAATCTACCTCCAGCTTAGCGGCTCTCTCGCGGGTCGCCCAAAAGCTTGGCCTACCTCTGCACTGTTCTCAAACAGGCAGCCTATCTCCAGCTTAGCGGCTCTCTCGCGAGTCGTCAAAAAGCTTGGCCTACCTATGCACTGTTCTCAAACAGGCAGCCTATCTCCAGCTTAGCGGCTCTCTCGCGAGTCGTCAAAAAGCTTGGCCTACCTCTGCACTGTTCTCAAACAGGCAGCCTATCTCCAGCTTAGCGGCTCTCTCGCGAGTCGTCAAAAAGCTTGGCCTACCTATGCACTGTTCTCAAACAGGCAGCCTATCTCCAGCTTAGCGGCTCTCTCGCGAGTCGTCAAAAAGCTTGACCTACCTATGCACTGTTCTCAAACAGGCAGCCTATCTCCAGCTTAGCGGCTCTCTCGCGGGTCGCCAAAAAGCTTGGCCTACCTCTGCACTGTTCTCAAACAGGCAGCCTATCTCCAGCTTAGCGGCTCTCTCGCGGGTCGCCAAAAAGCTTGGCCTACCTCTGCACTGTTCTCAAACAGGCAGCCTATCTTCAACTTAGCGGCCGAAAAGCACAGTTTCAAAAGGATCTTGAAACTCAGTCTGCAACCCGGGGTACTACATTAAATTAGCTGTCTGGCCGCTCAAATGAGTCTACCCATCATCAGTTTGGCGCCATCATCCACAGGGCAACCAGACCCCCTTTAGCTCGCCCGAAGTGGCGCCTCTTGATGCCTGCACGCCAAGGCCAACCTCCTCCATAACGCCGAAAGTTCCTAAGGCAACCCCAGCTCGCCCAGGTCACTTCCAGGTTGCCCTTGCAGTCCCTGCTGCTATCTCCTCAGGCCTGAAGCCAGGGGCGCCCAGCTCGGTCAATGCTGCCTCTCCACGTCTAGCTCGGTCGCTACTGCTTCTCCACGTGCAAGCGCCTCAGTTTGGCCACTCGTGCCTCTCCCTGGCGCCCAACTCGGCCGCCTCTGCCTCCACGCCGAGCGCCAAGGGCGCCCAGTTAAGCCACTGCTGCCTCTCCACGCCCAGTTCGGCCGCTGCTGCCTCTCCTCGCCCAGCGCCCGCCATCGCTGCTGCTCCTGCAGTGCGGGCGCCTCTCCCTGCCGTTGCCAGGGGCGCCCACGCCCAAGCCAGGGGCGCCCATGCCAGGGCGCCCGCTCCTCCATCGCTACTGCTCCCCTGGCTGGACGCCCAAGCCAGAGGCGCCCATGCCAGGGCGCCCGCTCCTCCATCGCTGCTGCTCCCCTGGCTGGACGCCCAAGCCAGGGGCGCCCATGCCAGGGCGCCCGCTCCTCCGTCGTTGCTGCTCCCTGGCTGGGCGCCCAAGCCAGGGGCCCCCAAGCCAGGGGCGCCCATGCCAGAGTGCCCGCCGCCGCCGCCGTCGCCCGCCTCTGCTGCCTCCTGCTGTCCACCTTGAAATCTGTCACCTGCTGCAACCAGGAATCTGAGAGCAAGATATGTCCAAACCTAGGAGGACTCTTCAGAAAAAAAAAAAAAAAAAAAAAAAAAAAGGACAGATACAGAAGGCAAACAAAAATCAAATCTGATCCTTACAAAACCCTGGGCCCCCGCGAGCTGACTGGTCAGGTCGACCACCGCCGGGGGACACCCCCGGACCCCCTCTGCGAAGAGCATATTATTTCGAAGTGGCAGCATGTTTTTGTGAGTTGTATGAGATACTAACTTGCAGGTAATAATGTCATCTCCATAGCCAGGACTCCTCTAAAAAAAAAGCTTGATATTTGAAAATGTCTTGCTTTCAAAACTTCCTTTGGCACAAGACATTGAGGGGCAAATGATGGGTCAGGCCCAAACCATGATGACGGATCAAGTCCAAGAGATTCAGTTCGACATGTCGGGTCAAGTCTGAGTGACCTGAGTCCGTGTTGAGCCCAAGTCCAGATCCACTCGTCATGGGTCGAATCCGGGTCCGAATCCACGAAGTACGAAGTCAGCGCATCGTTTCCTTTTACCAGCTTTTACCAAGTCTTGCGGAGGAAATCCTATCTGCCTCGTCAGTTGAGGGCGGTTCGGAGAGTCCGCAAAAAGGAAGCATCCGCTGCTGAAGAGTCGTCCCCATCTGTTAGGGGACGACTATAAAATACAGAGCCCCTCCAGCACCGAGGGGCAAGCAAGCTATTGCAATCAACCTTTATCATCATCTTCCTGTATTCTCTGTAATCACCACACATTTGAGAAGTAAAACCATTATCTTAAAGTGGACGTAGGTCACACTGACCGAACCACTATAAACCCCCTCTCTCTTTCACTCTCTCTCCAATTTTCACATTAATTTTCTTACACTTGACCGGTGGTGCCCGAATACACTTTTCGGCATCATCAAATAGGAATACATTAGTTGTTAGATATATTAGGGGGAGTTGGTTAAAGAGATAATAGAGTTAGTTTATTTATTTGAATTTTGAATTATTCTTCTCTTGTATATATCCAAAAGTTTGGGTTAATAAAAGCCAAGAACTTCCACATGTTTGATGCAATTATCATTTTTTTTCTTTCAATGAATGGTTTAAATAATTGTCTATATATTATTTTCCACTTGTTATTTATATCCTTAGTATTGACTAAATCATTTAGTCGCTTAGCATTATGTCCGTAATGAGCTTTTCTGCTGTGTGCTCTCTCTCTTTTAAATTTCATTGCCACATCTGTATTTGCAGGCTCAGCTATCCCCAACAACAGGAAAATTTCCCTTTGCACAATGTCATAACGGGAGCTCAATGCAAATCTCTGCATCTCCTGATAAAGACAAGGACCTTCTGTTTAAAGATTCTGATTCAGAATCTTTTGTGTTCAAGCATCATGTGGAGATGAGTTCCTCATACTTTCCAAGTGTTGCAAACAAAGTAATGTACTGGCTGTTCATTTTTCTTGCATTTATTTACTTCCTGTACATGGATGTTGTGGCAATGGGGGATGGGGAAATTTTTTCTTAAGATTGGTTTGCTCAAAATACCAGAATCTGTCCATGTTCTAGGATAATTGACTTGGATTGCATGATGGCATTATTCCAAGTTGCATTGAAATATTCAATCAAATTTTCAGTTTAAGGAGCTGCATTAACATAATTAAAAAAAAAAAAATTGTCCTTTGTCCTTTTACAAAACCCAAGATGCCCTTAATGACTCAAAACAGTATTTCTTTTTCTCTTCCAAACAAAGATAACATGATGCCACTTGTCAACGGCAACCTGACAACCAGATTCAAATGGAACATTCCTCAAGTTGGCGATTCACTGATGTGATCAGATAAAAGGGAATTTTGTGGGGCATCTACCAAAAATCAGAGAACCATGGTACGTTGGTAGTCATTGGATCCATGGCAATGATTGAGACCCATTCACCAGTTTATAATTCATCAATCAATTTAGGTTGGGCTAGCATCAAATGAGTAATAATGGTGATTGTCGCTGGTTTTCCTTTTTCCTTTTATTTTTTTACATTTGTTGTCATTGAGTGCTGCTTTGTGCCAATTTGTAATACTTATTTTCCCATTTAATGATTAATATCATCATCCAAAATGAAAGAAAGATAATAGAGCTGATTTTTTTGTAGATGCCTTGTACCTGTCTTCCTTTACGAGAAATTGAAGTCATCATATTGGCGTATGGGACATGGATCTCAGCTTAAATGAAAGAAAATCCTCCAATTTTTCTTCTTGTTCAATTGCATGTTAGAAGCACTCTAAAAAATAAAGCCATAGATAACTTCAAAACGCCCGTCATAGTTAGAGATACAACTTCACAGGAGTCACACTCCCCTATAGATCCCAAGAATGCCGCTTTCATAGATCCTCTATTGTCACAAAGAACGCCCACAGTTTTGTTTTGATCGGTAACTGATAAATATATTGAAGAAAGGAAAAGGATTACAAAGCAAAAACCATACACCCTACCCAACATAGGGAAAACAAAACAAGTATAAAAGCATTATACTGACACCAAAACCCAAGACAAACAACACAACACAACGCAGAGAGCCATAAAAAAGAATGCCCATAGTATGCCACAGATTTAGCAGGTTCGTGGTTACATTCTTGTGGATGTAAACCTCAAACAAAGGAGGAGGGGAGGGGTGGGGATGGTAGGGGAGGAGGGTTGAGAGGGGGAGGGGTGTCAGCGGCGAAGCTTGGGTTTTATTTTTTAGGGTTGTTGGGGGGGAGAGAGGTTGACCAGTAATATTGATTCATTATTAATCATTTAGAAAACTAATTCTTTTCAAAATTTTCAACAATGTTCTAAGAAAAGTTTTAAATTGAAAATACCATTATGTTTTTATGAGATAGCTTTTCAAAACATTGTGAGCGTAATTGAAACAAGTAAATTCTAGGGCCTACTTGATGAATCCAAACTGCTCAAAATAATCCTTTTCTCCTTGTTGTAGCAATGAGAATTGGCTACAACTCTAATCAAAGTAGTTCTCATGTCGGATTGATCACATATAAGTCAATCCATCCCTAATTAATTAATGTAATTTGTTGATTTGTTACTTGTGATTGTTTGATGGGCCATTATTAGGGTTAAAAAAATTGGCCTAGTCTGAGTCGATTGGCCTACTCGACATGGACACGGCCTTCACCGAGTCAGGTGAGCCGAACTCAGCCGAGTCCCATCCCTACCCATTTTCTCCTTCTCCTCAAATCTCAACAAACCCTCTTCTTCCTCTTCACAAGTCTCAACAAACCCTCCTCCTCCTTTTCTTCTTCTCAAATCCCAACAAACCCTCTCTCAAACCTTATTTCAAACAAATCTCTATAAACCCTTTTTCAAGTTTCAAATCCTCTTTCTAACCCTCATCCAACAAAAAAAAAGCTCTCTCTCAGCTCTTTCTTCGGTGAAGGGGTAAATGATATGATTAATGCACGGGTAGGAGTCCATATCCATTAATGTCTCACTCAAGCTTCCTATGAGGGTTGTGAAACTCAACAGTAGGGCCTACATAACAACCAAACCCACCCCAACCCACCCTCCCTCCTCCTCATGGGCTTTTCCCAAAGTTTACTCCAATAGAAATTGGTCCCAATGTCCCACCATAAATTTGGGCACATGATTAAGAATGTCACTCAATCTCATGGTGGAACCATATTTTACTGAACTAAAAATTTCAGATTTTCGATTGGTAGGCCCCACTCTGGAGTTCCATGCAGCTTACTGACGCAACCAAGAACCACGATCGAACAATAGATCAATCTCGTGAAGGATTGATCTAATCCAAGATGGAATCCAACCACTAGGGCTGAAACGAAACCATAAGAAAACCCATAAACTCACGTGAGCAAAACTCAGAGAACTCAGTTGATTAATTGAAAAGCATGAAAAATAACAATTGGGCTCTTATGTATATATAGAGCACACTGTTTGCTAAAAAGGAAAGCTATTAATCCTATTTAACAATTACTAATCTAGAATTAGAAAGCAAGCAAACTAAGGAATATAACTAATCTAGAAAATCAGGAAACGTGAGGCACATGTGGACCCCATCAACTGGGCCCATCAATGCTTGCGGGTCCCTGTCTTGGATAGGGATCGGACTGCATCACTTACACAAAGCTTGGGTGAGACTCAAAGTTGAGGGGTGGCCACCTCACTTGGCTCTGCCCCTGCATGTTGTATGTATATTCTGTAAATGGGCTTGGCCCTAGGCCTGAGTTGCATACCCATTGGCTGGAGCTGGATCAGGGCCTGAATGTTAGGCCTGACCCATACTGTTAATACCCCTAGACATTGGGATTTTTTTATATCTCAGCTTTCTCAATGCAAATTCTTAGCAATCATCAATACTTCTGATCATCACCACCCTCTACAGGTAGCTTCTGTGACAAATCATCACCAGTCCTTTCCTAGAATTGAGGTCTCAGTTCAATCAGTGCCCTATGTTCCGACTCAAAAACAAGAAATTGCAGAAGTGCACACTCAGAACCAGCGAGAATTTATTTCTCCAGCAGGCTTGACTGTAAATGATAACAGGGGCAATATCACATCTGATGCTAGGCCTTCTCAGTCATCGGATGATCGAGAGGAAGGGGAAGGAGATCAGAGAGAACTCCCGTCCACGGCTGCTGCTGGTGCTTTATCCGAGGATGGATATAATTGGAGGAAGTATGGGCAGAAACAGGTTAAAGGTAGTGAATATCCTAGAAGCTATTACAAGTGTACTTATCCAAATTGTCAGGTGAAGAAGAAAGTAGAGCGTTCTCATGAGGGTCATATTACAGAAATCATTTATAAAGGTGCTCACAACCATCCCAAACCTCCGCCGAATCGGCGATCGGTCATCGGGTCTTCTTACCCACCTGGTGAGATGGATGGTGCTGAACAATCTATTGCACACGTTGGGTTTGATGGAGAACCAGCTTGGGCCAGCTCTCAGCATGGAGTTGGTACTGCAGGATCCAACTGGAGGCATGATGATATGGAGATGGCATCTGCCGCCACCGAATTCTATGATCCTTCTACTAATGCGTTGGTGCAAGATGGTCCCCACTTTGAGATGGTGGATGCCATAGATGAGTCATCCACAATGTCTAACAATGAGGATGAGGATGATCAGGGGACACATGGCAGTGTATCATTGGGTCATGACGATGAAGGTGATGAATCCGAGTCGAAGAGAAGGTAAAGGTTTCTTAATTACTTTGCTGCTTATTTCAGGAGAATTTATATGATCCTCATCAACCCCGTACATATATCCCCATGCCTTGATTTCACATGCAAGGGCCACAGCTTGATGCTATAAGACAGCCCCATATAGATGTGACAGGCCTAATGATGGTGAAGATTGTTGTGATGCCCACGGTTTGATGATACAGATTCTTGATGAGACGAGATCCCTCATGGATAGACCATGCCTCAGTTTTTAAAACTCATATTTCTGGACCGTTGCCAACTAATATTTGGCCCAAGTTCTGTTGAGTGTGGACCTTTCCTGTTAGTCATTGTTAACTATCAATTCACAGGGAGGGTTAAGATTGTCTCATCTGGAAGATTTATTTTCGATCATTCTTTATATTTTGGGCCATGCTTGGTCCTGTTCCTGGCACACAAGTAATCTGTATCCCTGAACCATGGTACCCCTTTGTTCACACTCAATGACCAAGTCACCAAGGATAATATTTTTTCCCTTGACCTTGAGTCAATGATGATATAGTTTTTGTTAAGACATCATACTCAACAGATGTATTTGCAAAGTTGCAGGAAGGTTGATGCTTCTTTGATGGAAATGACCGGGGCAACAAGAGCAATCCGTGAACCGAGAGTTGTTGTTCAAACAACCAGTGAGGTGGACATCCTTGATGATGGGTACCGCTGGCGCAAGTATGGGCAGAAGGTTGTCAAAGGAAATCCAAACCCAAGGTACCTCATTTCATTATGTCGGACTGAGTTTGGCTGATAGGCTTCATGAAATTAGCATCTTTCTAAAGGTTCTTAAGAATAAAGCTGTTTTTTTTTTTTCTTTCCTGTGTGTGGGGTGGTTTGAGCTTTTATATGCATTAGGGGCAAATAAGGCAGGCTTACTGTTATCATTCTTTTTTCCTGCCTAAATCATTTGCCACAACAGTGACACATATTTGGTCCTGATTGTGGAGAAGCTGTATCCTGTCTGCCTGAATATTCAGACCAACTGTTATCAAGGATGCATCCATCCTAAGTGCTAACGCATTCTAAAGCTATGCATTTGGCAATTCTGTCAGCAATTCACAGTGTGAGCAAGCACACACGAGGGACTCCCTTTTATATGCATTAGGGGCAAATGAGGCAGGCTTACCGTTATCCTGCTTTTTTTCCTGCCCAAATCATTTGCCACAACAGTGGTACCTATTTGGTCCTGATGTTGGAGAAGCTTTATCCTGCATGAGGCATTGTTTCTGCCTGAATATTCAGACCAACTGTTATCAAGGGTGCATCCATCCTAAGTGATAACACATTCTAAAGCTATGCAATTGTCAATTCTGTCAGCAATTCACAGTGTGAGCAAGCACACACAAAGGAATCCATATGAGTAGAACACATTAAGCTGATGCAGATCAATGGTGCAAGGGTATGATGATGAAACATTCTGATACTGCAACTGACTTGTTGCTGTTTGATTGATCGATTGATCGGTTGATCGGTTGATTGATTGAGAGAGAGAAAGAGAGAGAGAGAGAGAGAGCAGGAAATGAGGACGGTTACTGAGAGAGAGGTTTGTTGGTTTGCCTGATGCAGGAGCTACTACAAGTGCACTAATCCAGGTTGCACAGTTCGGAAGCATGTGGAGCGAGCGTCGCATGATCTGAAATCTGTAATCACCACTTATGAAGGAAAACACAATCACGATGTTCCAGCTGCGAGAAGCAGCAGCCATATCAGCAATGGGCCCTCAGGTGTGACATCTACAGCAGCAGTCCAAGCTCTTATTCCTAGATCAGAGCCATCCAAAGCTCGTGATAGCTTGGCGAGATTCGATGGGTCTTCACCTCTCAACACATTTGGCATTCCAGGTAGGCAGTCTCTGCAATCCAATCCCAGTTTCTCTTTTGGGAACAATCAGCCTGGCCTGGCCAACCTGGCGATGGCTGGGTTTGGACCTGGTCAAGGGAAGCTGCCCATCTTGCCTGTTCATTCACAGTTTGGGCAACGGCGAATAGTGGATGATGTGAAGGAGGTGCCCATGTCAGAATCTGCTCCTAGCTTCTCTAATGGCTCACTCTATCATCAGATATTGAGCCGACTGCCTTTAGGACATCAGCTTTGATGGGATGGGCAAGTAGAAATTTCCGTGTTGTATATGTAGTCCTTCGCTTTTCATTTTCCCTAATGCTTTCTATACAGATTAATCCAAAATACCCTTATTTATCTTTGCTTCACATGTGCTGATTTTATCATCTTCCCTTCTACCATGTTACAAAAAGAAGAGCATTGTCTAAAGAGATTGTTTTGTGGAAAAAGAAACTAAATATTGTTGTAACTTATTACTCCAAAGAATGGATTGAAAAACTGCTCTGTAACTGGCTTCACCTCTCTTTTATCCACCTTTTTTCAACACTTCCTGTTGAGGATTGTAACAGATGGAAAAGATGCAAAGCTCGTGGCTGCTGCATTTACCTCTCCCCGTAATATGATTTGCTTACTTTGCTGAGATTTGCTCCAGTAATCCCACAAAGTTTGTTCAGCATCCATTCTATTTGAAAAAAAAAAAGAGTTTAGCAGCTCTAGATTCTAGCTCAGTTTGGCATGCCAGTCAATGCAAACTTATGTTAGTCTCATTTCAGTGCCCCTGATTTGCAGGATGCCACTTGCGCGCCACTTGTTCAGTCGACATAGGCTCCTGATTATTTTTTACTTTCTCATGATTATTTTTTACTTTCTCATGATTTGTGGGGTTTGATAGGCTGGTTAAAGTATATTTTGATGAAATAATATTTTTAAAGTTCCTGTTTCAGGACTTCTTTTGTAGGGCATAGACAAATGCAAGCCAATTCATGAGGGAAAGTGGTGGTTAGGGCCTACATGTGGATTAAGGGTGGAGAACTTGTATAATCAATTCATTCTTGCCCTTGATATAGGGGACTTAAAGTTTCAATCATTGGGGCATGTTTGTATAGCGTCTGTAGATATATGGGGAGCCTGGGCCCCACACACAACCGACGTACACACACTTCATAAAAGAAAATAAAAACAAATGATATTTTTCCTCATGAACACTGCCTGCATCAAACGATTGAAAAGGAGTCTGCAAGAGGCCTGGAACCTATGATACACAGATATTTCAAAATTGGCGACATATCGTGATGTATCGTATCCGATACTTCACTTTTTAAATGTAAAATCTGTGTCCCTGCTATATCTATAGTGTATCCCTCCCGTATTCGTTCCATATCTGGGCATCATTGTTTGGAACACCACAACATATTATTGAAAATGAGGTCAGCAAGAAATTTGAAATGTTGTTCGTTTTTTGGCTTTCTTGTCGTGGAAAATGCTCTTAATTTTGTAAATCCAGTGATTTGAGCCACTACATGGAAGCATATGTGTATGTAAAGGTTTTAAGAATTAGACATCTTCTAATTTATTAATGGGTTGTTTGTAAGCTGCATCATTTGCATATGTAAATGATTTATATGCGTACCAGTTATATATCATCAGAGTTTATTTGCACGCATGAGAAAGCATGCGTATAACTGATCTCATAAGATTCAGTTTGAGTCATTAATAATTGAAATATGAACTTTATAGAAAATTAAACAAAGTGTATGATCATTATGTAACCACCTTATGACGTGTACTGAGAACACACCTTTAATCATATTCAGTTAAGACGGTTCAAACTGTTTGCCAATTTTTTTAAATTATTTTAACAGAATGTGAAATGGTGGGGTTTTTTTTTATTTAAGTTGGGATTTTATTTAACTACAGAGAGCTTTTACAAAAGCAGGATTACAATTATCCAAAGAGATACAATTTTCCGAGTCTAGATCCCTTGTTTCGATCCCTTGTTTCTACAAAACAAGGGATCTAGATTGGATCAAACAGTATCTCATTGTCTCTATGAAACAGGAGATATGGACTCTCTCTGCTTCTGTGTATCCAACCCGATCAAAAGCTTGCATCTCAGCCTCGCACATATTCTTTTCTAGAATGTTTCCAAACATTCCAACTCTCGACATTTTATAGATGTGATCAAGAGAACTTTTGACATTTTATAGATCTAACTTTTGACATTTTATAGATGTGATTAAGAGAACTTTTGACATTTTATAGATCTAACTTTTGACATTTTATAGATGTGATTAAGAGAACTTTTGACAGTTTATAGATCTAACTTTTGACGTTTTAGGGCCAATTGGACTTCTTCTTAGCCATCCGATAATGGGGGGCCTCTCTGATGTATAGCTTTTCAACATATGACCTCTCTGAAGTATGCATTGAAATCATCAAGAGCTTTTTACATATACCCCCCTAAGGTTTGTAGGATTTGTAAATAGGCCCATATGATTTGAGTATTTGCTGATAGGCTCTTACCTTTTCATTTTAATACATTTCGTGTCCCCAAAAATCAACAGCCAACCAACTCATGAAATGACACATTTGTGCATCGTATGCTTAAATTCAAAGGCTTGAATTTATTTTTCTATAAAGCTTGAAACATTGATAATTACATTTAGCAGGAGAGAATAACTGTATGTAAATTTATTTTTATTAATAGAGAGCCTATTTCATTAAATCCAAATCTACTATAATGACAATCAATGGATGTGTTTATAATTAGTTACAATTGATCCAATCCATGCAAGACCCACCATTAAATTGATGAAAGTTTCAAAATACATAATTAAACTTCATGTGCATTAAAAAATTATTGAGAGAGACCGTTGGAAATTGGGATACAATAATGGAATTTTGGTAAATTGCTTAATTGATACAAGGGTAAAGTTGTCATTTTTATAAACGTTCAACACAAATCCCATGGTCATTACCCATTTTCATTAGAAATACTGATTTTGGGGACACGAAAGGTATTGAAATGAAAAGGTAGGGGCTTATATGCAAATATTAAAACCACATGAGCCTATTTAAAAATCAAATAAACCTTAGGGGGGTATATACAAAAAAAACTCAATCAGCAAAGGAATACTCAAGATAGAGTCCATTCTCCCTTTCATTACCGACAAGAATGCAATTTATAGTCAGAAGAAAATCCGACGACTTTAGAAATCATTTAGTTCAATTCCCTCTATCCCCATTAAAAAGTTACAACCCAACCATTTACCCTCTTTATTTCACCTTGGGTTCTGGATGATGATGATGAAGGTGTTTAGTAATTTTTCCCCTCCTTTTATTTTGACATTTTGGGTCTTAGGAGCGGAGGTTTCAGTTATGAATATAGTTTTAGAGCACAGTTTCCTTTCTGTATTTGCTGATATGTTGGTTCTTTTCAGCCCTTTTTTTTTTTTTTTTTTTTACTAAAATCATATTCTGATAACATAATAATAAAAAAAATTCACAAATGAATTTTTTTACGTAAATAAAGTAATAAAATTGGTTTATTAGACATGATGGGTAATAAAATTGATTTATTAGATATGCTGGGTAAAATCTTCATTGTAACCTACCGAATAACGAATTAGATAGGGACATGCAGATCCAGTAAAAAAATAGTGAAGTTCCTAAATATGAAATGGTGACTTGTTACTATTATAAACGGCTGCCACAGCAGGGATACTTGGTCCCTATTGCCAGTGATTAGAAATCCACCTCCTTCTGACAATGAAGACAAGGTCCAAATATATATATATATATATATTTTGAATGGTCCAGAGACAAGAATTCCTCACCTCTTATTTTTCATTTTAATGTACCCATTAAGATTGACCTCTTAAGCAACATAGATTGAAGGTAAAAGGCTAAGATAATAATGATTTGAATTATTATTATTAATTTTTAAACGTTCGATGACGACAACAATGCCCCAGTAATGCATATGATCCACACCCAGTTGTCAATCCACTGGGGAGGGGTTCAGACTGAGTCCATGAACCTTATTAACTTGCAACCGGAGGGCAGCCCACATCTTGCTTATGCAAATTTTCGATCCAGAAGTTAATGAGGCAGGGCACCAACAAAAACCTGAGAACCCCCTGAGAATCTCAGAGCTCGCTCTGTGACAACACGTCGGAGAAAATCCACCTCTCGATCATAGCATGGCCTTGCAAGCTTGCAGCTAAATTGGGCTAGGAGCTGGTAATATTGCAACTACAGTTACCACTGGAAAGGTCATTCACTCATTCCACAAGCTACCTACCCACTTACAAGCAGCAGTGCCTAAATGCAATTCCAAGCTGGTCTATCTCACAACTTCTGATGAAGATATTGCCACCAAAGAGTAGCTAGTACTAGAATCAAGGGCTCGCAAGGGCTGTCATCATATGGAGACATTTCTTGATCCATAACATTACACAATGTGTATAAGAAACGAAATAAAATGCCATATACAAGTACCAAAGCAAGATTCCGGGGGTCAAATCCTCACACCGAGGAGATATAATAAACTAGAGAGTAAAAAAAAAAAAAATACCCTAGCCTTTGAAAACTCAATGACCCTCTTAATTGGCATAGCTCAAAAAATTTATGCGCCATGCCCCAAATGGGGAACCTGCAGCTTGAAGAAACGTCCCAGCCCCCAGTTGAAACTCAAAAGGGTGCCGCTATATGAAAGCAGTACGACCTCCTCTTCTGCTCTGCTTGTCATATGCAGTGTTGAACTTGTCAACCAGCTCATTCATTGTGCTGCCATCGTATAAAAAGGGGTTCAGATTGAAAATTGACCAGTCACTGGTGTTCTATGCTGCCCTTCCAAGGACCTTTCTAGTATTTAGTATTTACCAACTCAAAATGAGGCAATGGGACAAAAGGTTACATACCTTGAGCAGTTGGTGAACATGGCAAGGTAAGTGATAAGGAGTGTATCATTGTATTCCTACAAGGACAGAAAGAACAGTGATCACAACCAGTAGAGCACAACTTGGAATACACCAACTTTTTCATCTGAAATCAAATTTTATCAGAGAAGAAGCATCATCAACTTCTTTTAAAACTTGTCCTGGCTGTAATATTGGTCATGGCCCAATAAACACAATGCTCAACTTGCCCTGTTCACATTGTTGATTTCTCCTAGAGAAGTGCTGATACACAAAATAAGTGTGACAAAAATAAAACTCACCATCAAGAAATCATCTTGAAATTTCACTGATTCAATGGCTGGCAATCTCCGCAAAAGACTTGAAACTTGCCTAAGCAACGAGTTCTCATAAGGAATATCACCTGTGATTTGAACAAACGAGTTGATATCAGAAGCCAGCCAGCGCCCGCACTTTAATTACTCATCAGCTCCAAAAGATGGATAGGGGTCTACTCTTTTTTTCTTTTCTTTTTTTTTCAAAAATAATACAAGGTTTTTTTTTTTTTCTGAAATGGTAAAGAATACAGGGGTTTCTACCAATTAGAATTCAAAATGTCAAGATAAAGTGGCAAAAAAAAATAAAATTCTGATCTATTTCTTAAATCACTTCAATGATGTATACAACCCATTGCATTAATTAAGCTTGGTAATTAGAAAGGAGAAAAAATTGCAGTTCTCCTTGGGGGTGACTCCAACCCAATGCATGATTAAGCTAAGGTTTAAGCTCTAGTTGGAGAACAGGGAGGTATCAGCCAGTAGCACCTTAAGGCAAATGAGTTCCAGCAGCATAACTTGAAAAAAGTGGGAACTAGTTGTAAAGATATAACATGAAGCAGAATGGCTTAAAATGAAACATAACTAGGAGAACAAAAGGACATAACAGAAAGCAATATCCATGGGACACTAAAAAATGGTTTAAAGCAATATGGAGACTTAAAACTAAGAAGTTTATAGCAAATATAGAAGAAAAAGAAAAGAAAAAGATAATTGCCAAATTACAATACCATGTAAACTAACATGTAATGCCATAAGCTTGAACAAGCGTACCTCTTTGCATCGCAAGAAGATAATGGTGGAGAATTCTGATTCTGCTATTCAACATTTTGATGGCACTGTGTATACCAGTCAGATGCGCAGCCACTGCACAGAACCCTTTTGTCAGTTTCTCTTCCTATTATTTAGTACTTCAATAGCCTTACTTAAACACAGAAAGGAAAGTGAAGTTTTAGGAAAAAGAAATCAGAACCCCACATTGAGTAGCAGCAGAGCCTCCATCAGATGGTTTAAGATGAGCAACGTGATCAACAGAGATACGTTCTGCCTCTACAGTCTTTTGAATGAATAAATAGCCAAATTAATCATTTTAAGTGAAAACAGCAACATGAATAAAATTTTTCAAGAAAACAGATTAGACATACCTCAATTGTGTAGTTTGATCTAACAAATATCAGTTGGGGAATCCCATCTATGACATGCAACTCTTGAGTTGTACAGATCCAATCCACCAAAATAAAAATGTCATTTGGTTAGTTCAACTCTCCAGAATAACACATAGTGCAACCATTTTAAAAGAAAAGGAGGGGAAAAAAGATAATAATGAAGCAAATTTATTAGATAATAGCACCCATGCCCATGGAAAACTGAACTGCATGAGAAAGGAACCAAAATTTGTATGAACAAAGTTTTAACAGCAATAGAATGTACTGAAAATTGATCTTGATCAAAAAACGAAAGAGGTTTGAAATCGCAGTTGTTATAGAATCACAGAACTTCTATTTAATTGTTGATTTCCCAAATATGACACTAACTAAAGAGTATATAAGTTATGATACAATCAACCTATATTCCCTACATCATATCATGTCATAATATCTGCATAACATTACTCCATTACGGTGACATTCTTTCATTGGTTCTAACTTCTAATTTCTACCGCGTACCTTGCAATTTACATTTCAAACCAAGAAAAATTAATTGTTCCATCATTGCTTTATACAAATGTGAGAAGTTCACAAAGCAAATCATAAAAATCAATTGCAATGGTTGCACAAAATCATCACCCAGTATTCGGCGTGAGGATAATCATTGCAATGATGGAGGACATATTCGAATTCAAAGAGATCCACATGCAGTAAATGTTGATCGAGATCTGGGTATTAAACTCGTGATTCCCGAATATGATGGAAAATTAAAACCGAATGAATTCATGGATTGGTTAGCGTGTGTTGAAAATATTTTTTACCACACAAGCCACTGACAGATGGTCCATGTTAACTTCGGTACAACTCGATTTTGTAATTGCCGAGCTAGGGCAAGTTGCAAAAGAAGAGAAGAAACCAACAAATTGACCTCGTTGACACATGACCGGGATGAATAAATCTGTTGATTAAAAATTCATTCCTTGTCAATTACTAGAGATCTACATTCAAGTTTTCTAAGATTTGAAAAAAGGATCACGTAAGACGGTTGTTGAGTATTCTCAGAAGTTGGACAATGCAAGCTCGTGGTATCTATGAAGATGATCAATGTATTAGTTGACAGATACTTTCATGGGCTTTTTGACATACAACATATTTCACATTCCAACATTGGATACCATAGATGATTTCGTCCAGCATGCAATCCAGAGAACTGGGATATTGCAAATTATCAGAGAAGAAATTTGATGCATCTGAATGGGGTAAAGTCCAAAAGAATAGACCAATGACATATTGCAGTATCCTATGTTTCCAAGTGTCTATCTCAGACTTTTCAGCCAAGCCCGTGTCATAAATGAACAAGCTTACTTCACCAGACAATTGTCATGCAGTGGTATGTCTCAAACGCATCAGATGATGTGATAATGAAAGTGATGTCATTTACTCATTTGATACGATAAGAAAATGAAACTTTCCTGTTCATGTGATGAGGAGGCTGTTGAATCTCTCATAGTCATCACCAACAACCCATCACTTACTGACATGATGGTGCATGAGATGAATCGGGGCTCAAAAGGTATATTCAATGGATATATGTGTATGGTAGAGATCCACTGATGGAGGACATGTCACAAATATTATATCTCAAGCTCTTGTAGATCGATTGTAGCTGAGAGTTCGGAAGCATCACATCTGATATTTTGTAGATGGTTTGAGGACAGGTGATGAGTGTGATTTACGGTATGCATGTCAGAATGTACCTTTCTATTGGTGAAGATTATACAAATACAGTTTGGTGTAATGTGATACCCATGGACAATGGTGACACTGGCGGACCCAAGATTTTCATTTGTGTGGTGTGTCATAATGGTCCTAAGTTAAGAGGTTATCAATCCTAAATAATTTAATTAAGGTATCTTTTTGTCTATTCATTTGCTTTGAGTCTCGTGAGTGCAGTCGCATCCGCAGGTCAACACCTAGGTCCAGTGTCTGAGTGGTGATATATTGTTGGGTCACCCATGGATGCATGACAAGAATGGCACTAATGGCATGCACAACTATCCACATACACATTCACACATGTGAAAATTAATGTCACATCAGTCCTATGAAGCCGACACCACCTCAATTAAGAGTTCAATTACATGGTACCAAGGAAGATTTCAAGTACAATTGATACAAAAGCAAGGATAATAAGATAGATTCGAGCTAAACCTAGACAGGAATGAATGCAACAGCACTATACATGGTTGGAGCAAGAGACATGGTCCACTTATAGACATAAGGATGTTTAGGGTCTTCTTTATTAATTATTTCCTTAGTTTGGATTTTATTTAATAAGTTGTATTTAGGATTAGTTATAATTTGAAAGGATTATTCTTTGGGCGTCCCAGTTTAATCAGGATTGATTTCTTAGCCCCTAAGTTTCTTTTGTTATAAATATAGCATTGTAGAGATCAATGATCTCAAAGATTTGAGTTAATAGAATTGTCCTTTGTTGGTCTATCGTTGGAGAGTATTCTTCTACGTGTGATTGTTCCTTTGGGAACCCTAATTGTGCCCCGGCACTTGCGATCCTAGCCCTAGGATTGCATCACTTAGCCTATTAACATAGTAGCAAGATTTTAGTAAAATTGTAGGATTTAAATCACAGATAGGAAGGTTGTAAAAAAACATGATCCAAGCATTAGATTCAAATAGTTGTCCACCAGTTCATTTGAATCATAAATTATAAGTATTTCATAACAACAGATGGTACCACACAACCACTTCAATGATCCATGAACTCCCAACATGGCATTGTACTGGAGCTAGCAAGTACAAATAGAGCTTCAGTGGGTGTTTGGCGCCTAGCAGTTTATGAGAATGGAATAAACTCTGTGATTAACAAAAATTCTACATTTGTGCAATTACCTGAAGTCGAAAAAGAGCATGTAAGAATTTTTCTGTGCTCCAAAATGGCAAGCATCTAAACATATCTTTAACACAGCTCTCAATTGTTTTTTTCACTTTATTTTATTTTATTTTTTGACTAGTAAAGCGTTTTCAATTGCTTGGATCAAGTAATTTTATAAAGAAGCAAAACCAGAGAACTGGTTTTGGTCTCTCATGCCTTCAGAGAAGCAACTTGAGGCAGACTTACTTTCAAATTAGGTAAAGTATCTAAAGTCTAGACCATATCTTGCAGTATCTTCTATGTTTCCACTGTCTATCTCTGACTTTGAGCCCTTTTTGTGATAAATTAAGCTTACTTCACCAGATATTCCCAGGAAACACCCAACAGTAACAAATATCACGATAGATTTAGTGGTAGAAACAATTATGGAACATGTCAAATGAATAAACAAGGTTTTTTTTTTTATTATTATTTGGAGGGATGATGAAGAAACAAGTAATTCAATATGACAATTATAATAAAACATAGACAACAGAGAATCAACATGCTGATTGATGCATACCACTTTCATAAATGGTTACTGGAAGGTCCTTCTGTGCGTGGTTGATCGCTGGATTCAGAAGAACATATACTGGACTTTCATTGATATCCATCAACTATCCAAGAAAGGATTGCTTTCGTCAGCATAAAAGTCCAACAAATAAAACACTCTGCAAATAGAACATACCATTCTCTACATACAGTGGCCAGCACATTGCAAACAATCATAAAATTGGAAACCTCCCATTCAAGAAAATCAGAAATTATCACAAAATATATGAGAAGAATAAAGAAGATAAAGGAAAACGAAATCTCCTATACTGTTGTGCGATGTGGAAATGCTCATACTTTATGAACAGGACATAGGTGGGCTTCCAGTCAGATCCAGCTGGGACAAGACAACGTCCAATCTTGATAGGCGATTGCAAGATTACTACTCTTGAGTACAGCTTCTGACAGTACAACAGTACGGTTGTGCATCAAATAGATATAAGAAAAGGCTTGTCAAAAAGCACTTGCAAGAATTACCATATTACATGAGCATCCATTTAACCTCGTCACACAACGAAGGTTTTATTGAATTATAGATGCTGTCACGTGACAATATTAAATCAGATTGTCTAAGAATATACAAAGAAGAAAAGATGAAACTATCAAAAGCATATGATCGTTTTACTTCGAGGAATAGTTTCACAATAGAAATGTGGACGTCCAACCAAACTATAGGTTATATGGCTATTACAGCACATTTTATTGACTTCATTTGGAGTCTACAAAACAATATAATTAACTTTATAAATGTTGATTCTCCCACACAAGGTTTTCCCTAGTTGATAATATTAAATCAAAATTAATGAAAGTGGGAAATCGATGACAATATTTAGCTTTATGGATTATCCTGTAAGAATACTTAAAAACTATCTTACAAAAAAAGATGGCCTCTGGCGAGGCCCGAATCTACGATCGAATCAATAGATCAATCTCCCGAAGGACTGATCAAATCCAAGATGGGCAAACTAGGGTCAATCGGCATCGTACGATTCAAAATAAAGACTCAAAAAAGAATTCATATGAAAAGGCCCAATTCATTCATTACAAGAAAAAAAAAAGATTATGAATTGAATTCATTGATGATCAAAAAAGCAAAATATAAATAAATATAAATAAATAAATAAAACACTACTAGGGCACAAGCATAACAATAAAACACTCCATAACTGATGATACTCCCAATCAACTTGATTAATTGGAATAAGCATTCTAAATAGAGTTGGCTTGATCCCTAAGCAACAATACTTTCTAATATCTGAATAATGCCTACAATAGGAAACACACTGATAATAATCCTAAACAAACCAAACTACTTAACAATACTCCTAACTCATCCGGTGGGGCTTATAGACTGGACTCAATGGGTTGGCTGATCTATTGTCTGGCCTGCATCAATTTCTCCTTAAGAGTAAAGAGAGCAAAAACAATTCTGCATGTGCTGAACTATCTCATCCTTGCTTTCCAATCAAACATTCCCTGCCATAAGAGAAGATATTCTATTGACTCTCCTCCTTGAAGAAGCCACCCCATGAAAGAATCTGCCATAAGAGAACCTACCTAATGTTCTAGTTCACTTTTTTGTTTTAGAAGCTTTTTCCCTTATTATAAGCAGACGGGTGAAACTATTAAACTATTCATTCAGATAACGATTGGGATAGGGCTGCTACAGTTACTGAATCTTGAAAGAGATTTCATGAAGCTAACTCTAACTATACAATTATTTTTGCTGGAAGCTAGTAAAACACATTCTAGATTGATAGATAGATTAAGTGAGAATAATTTGTCATACAGAAACATGACAAAAGATGAACAATTTGTTCTAAACTAAAGTTACATACTTTCTATTTTAATGCCTTGTGTAACAAAGAGTAAAATCTTTAGCATCAACTCGAGTTTCCTTTTAAGATTCTAAAGCAGGCATGAGGGTTTGTGCAGAAGATGTACTACCATGCAAGATGGAGAAAATAGAATATTGTTTTTTTTTTTTTTAAGAAAAGAGAGTAGATTTGCAAGCACAGTTATGTGCTTCAATCTGTGACATTCTCCTCCTTTCGAGTTTATCTCTTTCTGGCAAGCCCATATAAACCAAGCTTGCATCAGCCACCAAACACCATCGGTCCTTGGCCTTTCCATTGCTTACATATGTTCTCACATTATCATTATAATAATAATAATAATAATAATAAAATAATAAAACAATAAAAAAGAAGCTAAACACAATCTCAAAAATTTAAGCCAATTTAATGTTATAATCCCAACCCTTTCATAACTGATTGCATTAGAAACCAATCAGAGTACCAAACAAGACCATACCAACCATGTAGAAGTATACATGTCAAAACAAGGATAACATCATTGGTACAAACACCACTGTCCCAGCTATTTCACCATAAATTGGAAATGAAAAATACTGCAGATTCTTTAAATGAAACAACCCATGTGATGATCATAGACTTCACTTTAAGTGCAACCTCCACTGCATTAAATTTGTTGTTAAAGTTTAGAAAGTTAATCTTTCATTTTCAGGCCATATTTTGAATGGCTTTAATCTTGAGCTTCAAAATGCAATAATAACAAAGAATGTCTCACACACACAAGGGAGGGAGAGGAAGGGATGATCTAAAGCTTGGAAGAATGATGCTATGGTGGGGGGTCTCTTTCATTATGGGTCTTATTAAAAGGTTTAAGATTTATCATGAGGATGGTTTTCTGGTATGACATTTCCGTGGGCGTGAGTCATTTGAAGCTTAGTATCAATAAATGTTTAAATTGTTTGTGCTTTGGGGTGATTTTGTGGACTCTAGTCTTTGGATTTTGGAAGGAGTTCATGGGAATCAATGAAATATATCCTTCTCAGAATGTTTACTTGCAGGAACGAATCAAGTAAGAGAAAGTAGCAGATGCCCCCCTCAAGAGTGTTTTATGGGGCACACTTGTTCCAGATTCTTCAATGAGGCCTTCATATTTTCAAGGCTTTGATAGAGCATCACACACAGCACAAGAAGGCTCTCTGTTGGTCAATACTAGCACAAAAAATTCTTACATACAGTGTTATCAAAAAAATAAAAATAAAAAAATTCTTACATACAGTTTGCTTCAAACTCCTCAAATACACACAATCAACAACATCATATACAAATTCTCCAATAGGAAATCCCAGATACTCACAGCTCTATGGATCTGCATATCCGACTCCTGCGCATCGCTTCCAGTGGAATACCATCCGAGAATGTAGAACTCAGGGAACACCTTCTTATCTAATTCACACATTCAAATTTCAAAAAAAAAAAATAAATCAAAAAGCATAACAAACAAAACCCTAACCCTAACCCAACCAAAAAAACCCTAGAGAACGTGAAAAAAAAAAAAAAAAAAATCACTGCAACGATGGAATCAACTTCATGCATCTCAACTATTCGATGAAATCCATTCAATTAGCGCAGCAAGAAAAAGGGCAAAAAACCTCATGAGATATATAGAGAAAAAAGGAAAAAGAAACCCTAGAAGAATGTGGAAGGAAGAAAGGATTACAGAGCTCAAGCTTTTTGAGGAGGAATGCGCGGTCGAGAGAGTCGGTGATGGGGTCGAAGAGGAGCTCGAAGCTGTTGAAGATCTCGACGGTGCGTCCCCTCTGGATGCCGATAACGCAGCCGAAGACGCGAGGGGAAGGTGGGCCGCCGCTGTTGTTGGTGGTAAGGGGAGCGGGGGAGGCGTTGGATTGGGATTTGACGCGGGTGTAGTGGTCGGAGATGTTGACGATGACGAGTGGGTGGAGCTTGAAGGTCAGGCCGCTGCTGCTGCTGCTGCTGCTGCCTGAGGAAGATGACATGATGATGATGATGAAGAAGAAGTAGAAGCAGAAGATGATGCTCTTTCCCTTCTTCTCTTTTAGCTTCTTCTTCTTTTTCCTCACCCTTTCTTTTCAATGAGCAGAATGAGTGGAAAGAGAGGTTTTCGGTTCTTTGTGGTTTCTTCCTTCCACTTGCCAAAAACCTCCTCTCCTCCTCCACCTTTCTTGACACTACACAGCTTTTTATTATTATACAATTAAATAAATAAATAAAAAGTTGGCACGACACGTGGCATGTTTATTGATGGCCCACATGGGGCCACAAATTAGTAAATGGGTATCCGGTTCTGACTCGTTAAAAATCGGATTTGGAACTATTATTTTTTTAGTACCGATTGATAAATGAGTGGTTCCGAAACTTATTTTGGACCCATAGCTTAATAGGCATGGTTCCATAATCAAAATCGTTTCGGCCGGTAAATCAAACCACCGTGCACGATTTGTTTCTAAAAGGATTTGCTTTTTGATAGATGTCAGTGCCAATTATGTATTTTTTCCAATCCAAAACCCCTTCCTTTTACCACCTATTGTTTCCATTTAACGCGTGGGGTTTCATTTTACCGCCTATACCTCTTCCTCTCGCTCTTTCTCCATATCTCTACATCCCGCCTTTTCCACTTCCAACCTTCTAAATCCCTAACCCTGTTCTTGATATGATCCTCTCTCTCATATTCTTCCTCATCCGATTATCTCCAACAATGGTGGCTAGTTGCGGTGGCAACACCGAGGCGTCATCTTCTTGTCCATTGGTGGCGACGACAATGGTTTCTTAACTTCAGCGGCTTCATAGGGTTGAGATGGCCTTCTTTTTGTTATTTGTGACATTGCCAATTGGAGTGTGACTATTTTTTTCTCCGGCGATTGTCGATAGTCAAAAGAGGACATTGTAAGTAAGTGATTTCTTCTCCAGATTCAACGATTTTGCATCTATTCAACAGTCAACAAGTATGAAATTATCTCCATCAATTTCTAAGAAAAAAATGAAAACGGGAGTCGGAACCAGTTTCGAAATTGGATCTTACTGGTCGTACCCAAACCGGTTCTAAAATTGGGAAACTGGTTCTAAGCCAATTCAAGTTCCGGAACTAGTTCCGAAATTGGAAACTGGTTTTAAGCCGATTTCGGCTTCGGAACCAGTTTCGTCTTCTAAGAAACGGTTTTTCAATTCCACCCGTAATCAACCCATTTACATCTCTTGTTACAACCTGTTAAAAAATAAGTTAGAACCTTGTTTTAGTTTCTTTTCATAAACTGGTCTAAGGTCTGGAGCGCAATTTAAGTTTCGATTGTTCAATGGGTTCAATTCCAAATTCATATAGACCCAGACCCAAACAATGTTACTGATTTTGTATAGGCTAACGTCAAAAACTTCTTTTGTTTTTTTTCTTTTTTTTTCCTTGTTTTGCTGAGCCAGCCTAATGTTCAAGAGAGGAAAGTGTAAACCACCCTGTTAGGGATCAATCCTTGGTAAGGGATATGGGAAAGAGAGTTGCTATCCAAAGCAATTCCCTGTGATTCCAAACGTAAAAAACTTCATGTAACAACATATATATTAGTTTTGAAGATGTTGAGATTTATCTATTGTGGAAGGTAGTCAAAAACTTCATGTAACAACGTATATATTAGTTTTGAAGATGTTGAGATTTATCTATTGTGGAAGGTAGACTTGATGCATTGCTATTGGGTTGAATGATATCTATTTTTGGGGTTTTTTTTTTTTGGTTGAATAATATAACTATTTTAAGCAAAAAATAAAATAAAATAAAAAAGAAATAAGGCGAGAACAAACTTGGTCATCTTTCCGGAATCAGGATGAAACCGAAAAAACAGGTTTTGAGTTAGATACAGAATTGCCAGAATGAAACGGCTCTAGATCTAGCATAGTTCTGGCTCCATGTTTGCATCCTTACACCGAATACGTTAGAATGGCACCTTATAGGCTTGATTATACATTGCTATAACAATTATAAATTTCAAGAATTTAAACCAATGAAATCCCTTTTTTATGGATTTTCAGGTCTGGCCTCTCACATGGAATTTTGGAATCCCCAATTCTACTAATTTACGCACATAAAATAACTTTTATGAACCATATGCACTGATATACACCAATTTCAATATAAAGTCTCGGCTATACAAAATCCTAGGTCATGAATCTCCATTCAAAAGCAATGAGAAATCCTCATATTTACAAATTATTCACCTATTACCAAATGGGCTCTTTAGTAAATATTACACATGTGAGATACATTACAGTATTTGTAAAAAATCATTATTTTCACATTAGTGGGTAAGTACATCCAATGATTTTAAATTTATTTGGTTTTTTTTTTTTTTGGATATTTTCATAATTTTTTTAAAATACATGAAGATTTAATAGGTGAAACTAAACATTTGATATTTCACTGTCAATACAAGAATACGAAACACTCGAATCATAAATTGGGTGCTATGGAAGTGTAGAATATTAAATCTATAGATTAGAAATTTTTTCCATAAATTATTCAAATTCTATGAAAATTTAAGATAAATAGCATTAACACGATGTGTAAATGACCTTATTCATAGACCATTTTCACACCTCATTTATAAATTATGTACATAACATATATAAGTAAGTACAAACGAACATAATGATACGTGATCCTTATTGCATGTGAATACTTTGCATAGGTAAATAGCTGCAAACAAACGACCCCTTGTAATTAGGTAAGGAAGATGATTGAAAATTATCATTTTTTGTATCTATGTGACCTTTAATTCCCAGGATCCAATGCATTGGTGGATGGTGCAGGCAAATTGTTGACTGATTTAGATTAGTCATCTTTCTTATAAAAAAGATTTCTGAGTCCAAGTTGATCAATAAGGTGATCTCTGAAGTACATAGGAGTGTAGCACTTCTACCTGACGGATTTGAATAACCAACAGATGTAATTCATTGGGGTCACAAATGCACAATGACATCTTCTTCTTCCTCCTATTATATCCTGGTGTTGGGTGAAGTAGATCCTTCCAAGTTCCAACTCATCCATCTAGATATGAAGAGCTCATTCTCTCACAGTGTGTGACTCCAATATTTTTACTTTGCCTACAACCATAGCGTTATGTACAGTTTCAAAGACCGACAATGGTTGATGAGTCTTATCCTTAAATGTGGACTGTTGATTATATGGACTGGTTATGTGTTACTACTTGTTGCCTGTGATGGGATGAAAGTGACCTGTGATCAAATATCATGTGATTTTTCTTTGTTTTCCACTTTATACATCCAAACCACATATATGATGAGGGGGAAATGTTAGGTGAAAAGGGCCAATTCACAACAGTACTTGTGTTTCTTCTTTCTTTTCAAAAAGGAATGTTTATATAACAATAACATCTAAGTATCATTTGCTTGCCATTGTCCTTTATTCAATATAAAGTGATTTTAACATGCAAGCTTGTGATTATAAGAATAAGTAGTACATTACAACTCTGATAGTGGCAATAGTCTTTTTAACTCGCAGTAGTGGTCAGACAATATAGATCACTTACAAGTTTGTAGGTCCATTTACCTTTTGAGAAACAAAAGGGTGTGCGTTAGTAGCCTATTAAGAATCAGTTTTATCCAACATTTTAAGCTAACAAATTAATAAGGCAGGCATTAAAAACATAAATAGATAAAATAAAATTGTTTTGCTTTTTAGCTTTATGTTTAACTCAAGCCTAATGATAATTATTGGGGATTTTACTCTCTTTTTTATTGATGGCCTAACTCTTTGTAGTTGATCAAAAGACTCATTAACATATCACATGTTGGCAACTGACACTAGAAAATGTGGGAAAATGGTAAACTGATATGTGAAATAAGTGATTGCTTATCAAATATGAGTTAGGGTGAAAGTGAGGTCTATCTATTTTGCGCATGTGCGAACAAGTAATATTGTTAATAAGAAATAAGATTGTGAGAGTAATTGTTAGGTTTTTTATATATTGTCTAATTCATGGATTGGACAAAACTCTTTGTCCATTTAGTTGTAATTTTCTATTTATTTTATAATGAACTGTAGTTGTATCACCGGAAGATTTGAAGTGAAGAAGAGAAGAAAAACAAAAGAAATTCGAAAGACGCGGGACCCGATCGATCTGATGTAGAAGGTCTCTCAGTTAACGGGCTGATAGAAAAATATTTCGGGAGACAATTGTATGTCAGATTGATCGAACCCCATACCTGATTGATCAGATGGCGGAAATTTTCCAAAATGGGCTTCGCGAGTTTGTTTCCTTTCTCAAATGGAATTTCCAAATTGAGTCCTATTTATGCTCTAACACTAAGGCACGGGTTTTGTGCTATTTAAAGGGTGTTTCTCTCAACCCTAATGCATCCAGAATTAATTTTCTCATTGTTCTGAGGTAGAATACCCATAGAGAGATTCTTGCTTCTCTAGAGTCATCATAGAGAGATTGTGCTGAAGAATTGTTTTAGAGAGCTTGTTGCTTCTACTTGCTTGTAGAAGATTTGATCATCTTGGTTCTCAAAGTGTTACTGAATAAAGTACATGGAGTAATGCGCAGCGGGAAGTCATGGCAACGAGAAGTTATGCAAGAACAACTACAGTCCTTAGATCAACGGATTAATTTGGAAAGAGAGTTGTAAGTATATTTTGTAACTGCTCAATAGTGCTTGATTTCTGAATTGTGGTTTTTTCCCTTGTTAAGGTTTTCACATAAAAATTGTGTCCGTCTTCTTGTAGTGTGTGATTGGTAGATTTTATTTACTAGTTTGCATTAATTTGATTTCGGCGTGCATTGAGTATTGAACTAGTAAGCATTCTAGAAATTGGGCCACAATAAAGCCTTCAGTAATGAAGGAAAGTGAGTATTGGAAGAGGAGTTGGCATCTAAAAAGAAAAGGAAAATGCTAAGGAGATGAAGCCCCTTTATAAACGAATGAATGAATGTTTCATTTGTTGGTATTTTTGTTCCTTCACGAGAAATTAATGGGAAAGAGTTTTTAGGAATTCCAAGATTAGGATGCCCTTTCTTCTCATTTATTTCTAGTTATGCCTTCTTGTTCTTTGTTCTCAACAAATTGTGGTTAAAAAAAAAAGAAGTAAAGTTTTTCAAGGGGGCCTACTTATTGAGAATTTGAATCGTTCAAATACATATCCTTTATTTTATAGGACATAGCAAATTTAACTCCAATGTGAGTTGATCCCACTATAAAATTAAATTTGTATAAAAAATGTAAATAAAATATTAGAAGAATTAATTTCTTTTATACACCGGTCACTTTCTTAGACATGTATATGAGTCGGGGGGGGGGGGGGGGGGGGGGGGCGGGCAAAGTGTTGCGACGCGGGTGCACCCGCGTTATTCGAAAGATAATATCTTAAGAAATTTGATTTTAGTATTTAATGTTTTCACTTGACCATATACCATACCATCCAAAAGAAAATCCTAAGTCTGTCATTGAAATGAGTATATATTTCAATCCAAAACATTGAAATCATGAAGTCAAAACTTTAAAGTCACTTCCAAATTAAAGTATAACATATTTTTTAAGTGGATTTTACGAGAAAGAAAACCCTTAAATGACTCGTGCACGAAAAAGAACCTCATAGTTTCAGTTGCACGGACAAGGCCCTCCTGGCAATTTTGACTAAGCAATGGGATGTGCAATGATATCTTTACACATATCTTCTTCTTCTTCCTCTTTCTCCATCTCATCACTCCTTTTCTCGCCCAACATACAACACCCTCATCATTCTCAGCTCTTTCCTTTTCCAATCAAACAGGATCATGATACAACATTATACGTAGAGTAAAGGTGGTTAGGGAGAGGCTATAGTCAATTTAGGATAGAAAGATAGATACCTATTTGATCAATTATACTAGGTCGAGAGTCCAATTGAAAGGAAAAGAAAAGCGAGACCCACAAGAAAGCCAAAAGAGTGTATCAGAGAAATCTGAAATATACGGTAGGACTGAGGATAAAGAAATGATCCTCATTATAAGAAAGAGGCCAGAGGAAGGTAGCATTTGTAGTGAGGACATAGGGATTCACGTCCTTCGTGTCGTGGGTATGAATGGACACTTAAGATGACTCTTGCTCAGCTCAGTTAATCTACAATGATGAGAGGGTTAGTACCCACTTCACAAAGAGAATATGGGCGTCTATTTATGAGGATCTTAATGTGACAAGTCTTTTTTTTTTTTTTTTTTTTTTTGTTATTGGAGGGTTCCAATCCTTTTGGCTGGACTAATCCCTTCGGGCCTAAAGGGAAGTTGGGTAAACACCCCTGTGGCCCCAAGGTGGTAACACTAGTGAACTTAACCTTCTATTCCTGAAGAAGGGGGAACTAAGGGTCGATACTAAGACCTTTAGCTCCAGAAGAGGGAGGAACCGTGGTCCTAACCCCTCGGCCAATTCCTTGGGGTTAATGTGACAAGTCTAACACAAAAGATAATAGAAACAACAAGGGGGCTGCATTTGTCACTTCGTTATATCTCCCAATTGAACATATTGCAGAGCATACTAGGGGAAGTGTTGGTTGAAGAGTGTACTATGCTCGTGTTAGATGATCCGTGTTATAAGTGACTGATTGGGTGAGAAATGGAGTGGGGGAGATCGAAAAATAAGAGGGAGGAGAGAAATAAACAAGAGGAAAAGGAAGACACGAGCAATGAGATCGGTGCTCAAATTAAAACGAGCGACGATATCGCTACTCAATCAAAAAAGAAAAAACATACTTAAAATTGGCGGGAGGGCCTTGTCTATGCACTTGAAGTTATGAGCTCTTTTTTCGTGCATGGGCCATTTGAGGGTTTTTTTTTCTTGTAAAACCTCTATTTTTAAAGTTACTTTAATACTATTTAATTTGAGAAATATGAAAATTTTAGTTTTTAGCGGGATATGGTTCAAATGATGAGGTCAACACAACCTCCCGATTAAACCCAATTTTTACTTGAATGCTTATTTAGATTACACAATTTAAATTAAAATAAGTCTAGTCGAATAAAACCCTAATTCTTCAATCTTTTCAAGGTTAGTTTTTATTCAAGCCCATATAGTTTTTGTTCAATTAAGATATCTCAAATTAAATTGTGTCAAATATTGTACATAAATTTGATTTTCACCTTTTCACTTTTTCTAATTGAAAAGTGTAAAATTAACTTTTTTATTAAAACAACTTTTATTCTTTTTTGGTAGTGTCCTTTCAACCGTTTAAACGTGGGCTCCAAGATTTCAATATTTTGGATGAAATAATACGACACTTCGATTACAGGTTCGTAAAAGTAGGCCCTCATCTATATAAAACACATGAATTGTTTTAATATTTCATTTATTCTTTTATAAAAGATCAATCCTATGATGGGCCTTCTTATCTATCATATTATAGTAAGATTTTGGTGTGTACATTTGAACTATTTAAAATTTCAACAAGTAGGCCCCATTAGAGTTTATTCTTTTACCAAGTTTTAGAAAGAGAAAAGTGATAAAAAGGGCATTCTAGGAAATAAATTGAAAAAAAATTGCCACCTTCATTGTTAAATTAGGGAGCTGCAAAATACACACTGATTATTTTCTTTCCACACATTGTAGTTTTTGTGACCAATATATCCATGTGGTAAATTAGCTAAAAGGACACCTATAATATTTGCTACCTTCCCAACATCTTTTTACACTTTCCCACCCCTACCCCCACCCACCAGCCCCTCCGGCGGGAGAGGGAGAGGGAGTCAACGTGCAGGGAGAGAAAGGGTGGAAGAGAGACAAGGATAGAAAGAGGGAGTCAAAGAGTGGGCGGACGGAGGTGAACAGGAATAGGGAAAGAGTCAGAGAGTGGGCGGGCAGAGGTGGGCAAGGACAGGGAAGGAGAGGGGGAGAGGAGGATAGAAAGAGGAAAAGGGAGAGCAGGTGGCCGGCGGGCAAGGAAAGGGAGAGAGAAAAGGGGAGGCAGAGAGATAAGGAGAAAGAAAGTGGAGAGAGGACGGGGGCTAGGGCGCGCGAGAGGGAGAGAGAAAGAGGGAGAGACATGGAGAGGGAGAGAGAAAGGGTGGGCAGAGGCGGGCATGAAGAGGGATAGAGGGAGAGAGATGGAGTGTAGAAAGAGTATAGGTTCGTGTAGTTTAGGAAAAATGGGTTTTTTTTTTTTAATTTTTAACTGAAGTAATGGGTGTAGAGAGAAGCCATGTGTGGAAAGAAAAATTCAGTGTACATTTAGCATCTCTCTTAAATTATTGTAAAGATCTTGAGTTATAGCATTCCTAAATGAAGAAACAAACGCGATCTCTAACTAATTAATGTATGTGAGGGATTATTAACTTGCCCTTGAGCTTACCAAAATTCTTACAAATAATAAACATCAGTCTATACTCAACCTTTCTCTTTTCAAAGTGAAATAAACAATCTAATCTCTAAATTTAATTTTATTCATTAGGGTAAGGCTTGATAGTTTTTCCCAATGGAGTAGGCAAGAAGAACTTCGGAGTAGTTTAAAGAAAATAGAGAAATCAAATAATGTTCATTGGAAGGTTTAGACGCAAATCTATTAAATCATCAAAAAGGTTTGTGAGACTACAAGTTTAAGAGAGCATAAGATAAAAAGTAAAAAGGGTAGCGGCGGGCTCATCGAAATTTTAAGAAAAATGCAAGAACAAGCATTCAGGACAAAAATAATTTACCTAGTTCGAGGATATATCTACTTTCACAATCTGAAAGAAAGATCTCTCGATATGATTTTATTACCTAGCAAATCTTTACATAGAAAGAAAACTTTAAGCTATCACTAAGCTCTTGGTGGGTTTGACAATTATTGGCATCATTTTTACCATTTTGAGAAATTTCATTTTATTACAAGGAGATCCAGAAATAACTTAGCAAGAGTCTTGGTGTATAAAATGAATGAAACGATCAAATCCTCAACTCCTCTCCATAAGTAATGCCTTGAAGACCAAAGCTTTATAAAAAACAGACTAAGGATTGGAATTACGAAGCTTAAGAACCCAAAAGATTTGTGATGAACATGCCTTTTAGGGTTGCAAACAGGCATTCGACTCTTCGATTACCTGAAAATTCCAATAAAAAAAACAAAACCGGGTTTGGAACCTATTTAACGATTCATAAAATGATCCGGGCCTGGAGCCCAATTTAGGTTTCAATTGATGAACGGGTCCGGTTCTGGGTGAATATAGGTTCTAACTTGTGGACCCGGGGCCCGACATATAAGTCTTTGATATTATAAACAATACCTCAATTTTTAGAGATTTTTATATATAATACTAGAGGTAGTAGACTTGATGTACTGTCATAAGTTGAATGATATACTTATTTTTAAGAAAAAAAAATTTGAAGAAAAGTTAGAACTAGATCCAATCATTTAGGCGGACTCGGTTTTAGAATCGGATCCGGATTTTTATATTAGAACCGGATATAGAACTAATGAAACAGATTCAAAGTAAAAATCAAATCCGGAACCGTTATTTAGAAATGGGTCCGGGCTCGGGTCCAGCATGGTCCTGACCGGAATCGTTCCGTTTGCAACCCTAATCCCTTTACATAAAAAATTTAAAATATTATATACATACAAAAATAAAAATAACATGAAAACCGCCATAAAAGGCAAGTTAGTGCCCTAAAATGCAATTTGTGTCGTAGAAAGAAGGCGATTCTATATCATAAAAGACAATAGTCAATATTTCAATTTTTTTCTTTCCCATGTGAAAAGCAGAGACAAATAAATTTCTCATTCATTTAATTTACATAAATTTCTTATCAATTAAAACCAATTTAAATATATATATATATTCTAATTTATTATTTAATTTGCATGAAATTTAATCCCTCCATTAATCCACTCCATCTAAGCAATATATATAACCACAGTGATTTGATCAGTTTGAATATCAAGTGTGGGGCCCACCTACTGTCTAAAAGGGTGGGCCCCCACACTCCTAGGATTCCTTTTTTTTTTTTTTTTTTTTTTTTTTTTTTTTGTGTGTGTGGGGTTTTTTTTTTGGGGAGGGCAACGTATACATATCCATTCACAACTAGAATTATTTGACTCCGGAAACACACAGGAAGTGGAGAGAATTGCAAACAAGGGAAGATACAGAGAGACAGGGGGTCGGTGCGCCCTCCAATAAATAAAATCTATCTATTCTGCGTTGTCGTCACTCGTCTTCTCTCCATCTCCTTCATCTCCCAAAACCCCAGAGAGAGAAGAAGAAGAAGAAGAAGAAGGAGATGGCGATGAGAGAGCTTGTGACGGGCGGAGCGGCTTGCGCAGTGCCGGGCTCCTCATCTTCTTCAAACCCCCTTGGCGCCCTTGCAAGCACCCTTCTCGGCTCTCAGTCCAAGGCCGAGGTGCGATTTCTCTCATATACCTTCCTTTTATGTTTTCTTGCACCGAATAATACTGTCTGCTAAGAATTACATTTGATCGAACCCTTTTGAGAAAAAATTCTCATAGAACTCGGTGTAATTGGTATTGGGGTATTGAGAATTGAGACCCAGTAGCGATTTTGACAAAATTCCATCGCACCCATTTCAGGGATTTCGCTGTTGGGCTTGTTTTGGTTGTTGTTCAATAAAATTTTATTTGGTTGGTATTGGGGTGTTGAGAATTGAGACCCAGGTTTGATGTTGGCAGAATCCAAGTTGCTCCTTTTTTGGGATGCCAACTGAAAAAGTGAAAAAGGTTACACCTTTTTAAGGAATCTTGTGGGTTGAGCTTGTTTTGATTAATCTTCAAGAAATCTTCTCTGCTAGGAGGAGTTCTATTGGATCATACCCTTTCGAGGGATGCTGTAGTTGTACTCACTTTGGGTACTATGGGAGTATCGAGATCCCTGATGCGTTGTTGGCAGAATTCTTCTCTCTCTATTGGGTTTGGTTTCTGGAGAAGTTAAACAAAAGCTTCTTTTATATAAACGGTTTTGGGTTCTCAGCTTTTAGGCCCTTCAATTCTTTTAACCCATCAATTCTCAGTATGGAGCTATTTACTATTTGGAAAAAAATCATATATAATTTTCCTTCTGCTTGGTTTTTATCTGGGTTTTGAGGTGCAAGCTTTATTTATTTATTATTTTTTTTGTGGAAGTTTATTTTGATTTTTTCTTGAACTTTCCATGGTCTTTTGACCCATAATAATTTTCTTTTTTTATCTCTTTTGTTTCTTCATTGGCTCTGTAGTTGATTTGTTCTCACTTTCTGAACAGGGACTGAAGGAACTTCCTGCAACGACAGTTACAGGACATGATGGCTCTACCGCTTACGGAACTGAAGGTCCTTTGACAACACTTCCAGGGTCTGATTCTGATTATCCACAGTATCAGCACCCAGCTCCCAAGACCCAGGAATTCCTCCAAAGTTTTCGAGATCATGGAGGTCTTGCAGAGGCATGGGACGATGTCCGTCGGCCTCCAATCCCTCCCTTTGTTCAGGGCAGAGAAAGTCAACCTCAGTTTGCTGAATTTGAGCATATTTATGCAAGCAGTGGCAGTTCTCACATTCAACCGACTTGGGAAGGTAAGATTGAAGATGACTTGTGTCTTTAGTTTTTTATGATGCCAACCTTGAATTGTGTCTCTGTCACCTTCTGTTGGCTGATTTTACGTGAACTCGACTCCCTGTTTGGAAAATAAATGAATAGTCATTAGGCAGTTTGGTCATCAGTCTCTTCTTTTAGATTTTGGATGCTTGTTTGGGTGGTTTTAGTTCAACTTTCCACTGGAGATCCATGAAAGAGTGCCTCTGTGTGATCCTGCTCGTATAAACTAAAATCTGAAATGTCTTTGTTGACAGATAGAAGTCTGTTGGCTTTTACGACTCAACTTCTTTTCGTTAATAGAAGTTATTCTAAACAGCTAGACTTTTTTGGATGGGGTTTGTGATTTTATCGTCAGGATTTGAGATTTCTAGGGTCTAATTCATCTAATTCTTTTTTTCATTAAGTGGTTATAATCTGATCCCTCACAAAGTAGTATTTTCTATGCACTAATTCACTGCCATCAAGAAGTAGGATTTTCTATGCACTAATTCACTGGAGGTGCAAACAAAAATATCTGCCACTGATAAACAGATATCTTCCTGTTAGTTTGTTTACATTTTTAGATGTAATGGAACTTATGGTTATTCTTTTTGCTGAAATATACTTCCACTTATGATTGGTGGTTCATCGACACCAATTCAACCAATGTTTAAACCATCACAATCTGAAGGGAACCTAACTAGTCAGACTTTAAACTTGGACGGTTTCAAGATTTTCGGTTTTAAATGGTTTATTTTTTAAGTTCTCCAAGTATTTGATGAAGTTCTTAAAGCATCAGGTTGAAATTTATGAGAATTAAATTAACTTTTTTACTGGGGTGCTTGATTTAGTTTCTTGGGTTCTACTCAAGTTGATCCTTTGCTTTAGCGCACGATTAAATAAAATAAGTCTTGAGAGGATCGAACTAAGGGTGCATATGGCCATCATTAGGGATGAAATGGGTCTTGTTCACATTGTGCTCAGACCTGAAACCGAATTCCTAGTAAGGACCCAAACCTGTTTTCTACTCACAAGATCCAACCCATACCTGAATTCTGATTAATAAAGACCTGAATTTGGAACTGCTTTTGAATAAAAAGCTTGTATCCAGCCCCAAATCACAGCTCATTTACTTATAAATGAATATGATATGATTTTCTATGCATACTACACTTAATATTGCATAATATGACCATGACATTGGGTATTCCGTCCTTTGGTATGAAATTTATTGACCCAGACCTTGCGCCAGATGTTATTCGGGTTTATGCACCGGACCAGAATTTAAAAGTTGGTTCAAATACTGCATGCACCACACCTTTTTTTTTTTTTCCCCTCATTGAGTCATTAGGGTAATCAGGAACCCATTTTTATCCCTAGCCACTAGAACGCTGGCATACAATTTGTTGTATTTTGATTCTTGGCAGAGGCATCCATTTATCTATGTGATTTTTTATGAGACTGAGTTTATCTTGTAGGGGAAAGAGTTTTGTCAAATTTTTTGCACTCCTTTGTGGACAGTAGCCGTGCTGGGATTCCTTTTCAACCAGTGTCTCTTCCGGCTTTGGGATTATCTCCAGGTGAAAAACAATGCATACGTGATCGTAGCAGCATTATGGCACGACATTTTTTGGCAGATAAAAGTGAAGACTACATTAGTTCACAGGTTTGGCATGCATTATTGGTTTATCGTATGTCCTTAACGAGTTATCTTTTTTGAAAATCCCTTCTAAAGTTATGTCCGTACAATGACACTCCACATTTCATTTTTATACTGGTTATATAATTAAAAAATCTTTTTATTATTTGGGCACATACTTAGAAACTTTTTGATAACAGAAAATAAACATAGAACACATAAATGATAAGAAGCATTTAAATGTTATCAGGCTACAGTGGTATTATTGGTATTATTTTACAAATTAAAACTTTGTGGCAACTCGTCCACTGTAAATATGGTATGCATGTACCCCCCGTGTAGACTGTCCCAAGATCCCCTTTGGACGGAGTAAAGCCCCAAAGTCAAGCTGAGAAGTGGAGGCTAACCATTTGATCTCATCTGTTAAATCTCATGCACTGACCCTTTTTTCCTTCTTTCCTTTTCCAACTATGCATCTTATGACCATAAACCATATGGTTGGGATTGCACAGTTACTATGACCGATTTCTAATAACCAAATTCTTCAAAATAGGCAAAGTATCGCGTCTTATTGTATCATATTTGATACTTCACTTTTTATGTGTAAAATTGGTGTCCTTGCTGTATTTATGGTGTGTCCCACCTCCCAGCCTTACCATGCTGTATCTGGGCATTATAGGTGTCATGTGCATGGTGGATGAGTTGCTACAATAGTGTGATATTTATGGTGTGTCCCAACTCTTTTATTTTCTCTATAGCTGCATGAGCGTGTTAGAGTTGTTCGATTTTTTTATAGAGTCATTTACGCCGTTTATTTGTCTATTGACTTTCATTATGGTCCCCATGTCTTTTTCGAAGTTTAATATGCACCCGTCTTCATTTTACATTTCAGCCACTTTAATTTTGCAACATAGAGGACTCTCACTATCGCACTTGTGTCCCTTACCAGTTGAGTTAAAGCTTGGGGACGACTACTTTAATTTATTGTGGTACATTGAGCTCATACTCTATGTTACTTGGTTAAAAATGGAAAATGTATCCCTATTGTATCCTTATTGTATCATATACGATGCTTTATTTTTATGTGTAAGATCTGTCTCCTCATCATAGGTTGCAGCATATCCTTGTTTCTTCTTATGGATTTATTGCTTGGTAATTTCTTACTGGAGAGCTTATTAATTCATTTTTTTATTATTCATATTTTGTATTTATGATTTATCTGGTTACTTTCCCAGGTAAATGCTCTGTTGCATTCTTTAGATATTGATAGTGATCTTCGGGTTAAAGGGCCTGTGCATGGAAGATACCCTGAGTTGGAAGAATATTGGAGTGAGTCTCAAGGTACTATTAGGTCTCAGCCTCCTCATGCAGCAGATAGATGGGTTGCTGAATTTAGCCAGCATGGACCACATGGTGATCCAGATTCCTGGGCTGACTCATTTGGACGACAACATGGTGCTAATGGTTGGGCATCTGAATTTGAGCAGGTCACTAAGCCTTCCTTTGAAACTCCTGCAATACATGAAAATTGCTTTATTTCAACTTCTAAATAATAAAATATGAGTCGATCATCTCAGTATTGTGCTGAGTCAGCTTGGTTTTAGAAATTCTGAATTTTAACATCGATGAGTTTTTCTATATATTCCCCTTTTCCTTGTCTGACTCTGTCAATAAAAGATTCCTTCTATAATGATAATCTTTTTTTTTTCTTTTTAAATGACAATGATACCTTGTTTCAATCATTTCTTTTTCCTCCTGCATCCTGTGGCATTGAGCTGCATCTCAGTGTTTTTTGATTTCTTATGTTATTGCCAAAATGATTCATTCCCTCAATGAAGTCTGAGTATTCATATTTCGTAAGTCATGGCATCAAATTATTCATTGTTTTCTTCGTCTGTGGGCAACTTCTTTGGGGCACAAGGACATTGTCTGAGCATTTGTTTACATCTTCACAGGAACAAAATCAGATGATGGCGACTGGTCAAATGAGAGGTGCAAACATCTCAAATCTTGCAGCAATGGAGCAGACCCGCATGCTTGCACAAACCTTAGCTCAGAATGAAGACCCAAAGTTTCAGGTTTTTCTGCTTTCTCATTTTTATCTTCAATAAATATTAATTGCTATTTTCAAAATGCCAGGTTTAAATAGGCCGTTCAATTCTTAATTTTCTTTTGGCACTGCATCTACTTCATGTACATCTTTGTTGTTTGGTACATCAAGTGATAAAAGATGATTCTTTATATGCCGCTAAAATGGATTAGAACTTTTTATGTGTGGTTATGAGTGATGACTCTTAGAATAATTATTAATAGCAAAAAATGTTATGCATGCTATCAATGATTTTTGTACATCAACATGTGTATCCTCCATTTGCGAATTTGAATGTGTAGAATGTAGATTGCTGCGAAGGACCACCTATGAAGCAGGCGGGGGTCTTAAAAAGTTGATTAGGGATCACCGGAGAATCCTAATTTGGAAGCTATTTCATGGCTTAGGATTCTGATGGTGAACAAATTGGTTGGTTGAACCTAAGAGTGAGGGTAACTCCAAATGGTGTGGGATGGAGAGCTCAGTGGTACACCTCATGAGCTCCTCGCACGTACAATGATTTTGCAGGCATACCTGGATGAATGCTAATTGATCGCGGGGTGGCGGGATGAGTAGGTTTCAAAAAGTATGTGGTCAGTTGGGCTACTCTCTGTGTCACTAAATTCATAACTTTGAAATGGTTGAATTTCAAGTCCCCCACCCGGACAATGATTGAGCAAATCGAACTCACCACCCCTCTCAGTGATCTGGCAATTACCCGTATTTTATAGTACATAGTAAATGAGTGAGGCTACTTAAAAGCCATTCAAGAAAGAAAAAGAAAAGAGTGAGGCTACATAATGGTTGAGTCTTTTTCCCTTAAAAAGCTCTCAATTTCTGAGGGGGCTTACCTTAATGCATGGCAATCAAGGGAGGTGGGGGGATATCAGACTTTGAAGTGGATAAGTGGTGGCCCAATATCTATCTGATAAGATGATCTAACCTTTAGTTTATAGGCCTCAAATTTTGATGGCTATAAATTGTGTAGACTTGGTGTAATAAATCCAGTGGTAGCTAATGCTCGGATCAATGCCAAAGTTGCACCCATCTATATGGACTAGATCGTTGGATCGACTTATTATTATTATTATGAATATAAAACCGTTGAACTTGTGGGCCATTGATCAAGGCATTAGCATGATCAGGTGGGCCCCAAATTTTGTACACAGGTAGGCCCATCTAGATCTTCCAAACCCACCCATCCTCATCTTCAGGTGGGACCCACATCGAGTTGTGCAAGGATCCGCATCCATCGATGTGTTTGGGAAAACCCTTGTATACATACATATATTCAATCTCTTTTAGATGTGTACATGCTTATCTAAAAATTTACACACAACCTTGTGGGGCCCATCTGGGGCCATGCCAATTCATGGGAAGGTCCTCTTGTGTGCAAAATTTTATGTCCATCAGATCATTCTAACCCCTTAATCCATGGCCTTCAAGTTTAATGGTTTTAGAATGCATCAATCTAATGGTCAATCCCATTTGGATTAGTGTAAAAACCGTGGGATTGGCGGCATTAGTGAGGAGGGAGAAAAAGAGGAAGTGGGGGGGGGGGGGGGGGGGGGGGGGGGGGGGTGGTGGTGGTGGTGTGTCGCATCTTGACAGTATGAGGTCACTTCTTTTCAATCCATATTCACATCACATGCCCCATTTATACATTCATTGAATCAAATTTCACTCCAGCCAGAGTTCCTTTCATTGTTGGATTGATTAGAGATATAGTAGAGATGAGAATATTGAGATAAATGTGTTTTAAGCTATGATCCATAGATACGGCAAGGACATAGTTGGGACACGGATTTTACACATAAAAAGTGAAGTATCGGATACGACATGATACGTTGCCCATTTTGAAGTATCCATGGCATCATAGGTGCTAAGGCTAGGAATTCTAGAGCATTTATGTTTAGCATTAATGGATGATAAATCAAGAGAGACTTGTTTGAGATGATTTGGACATGTCCAATGCAACCAAAAACGACACTTGTGAGGAACAATTTTTCCATGCAAGTTGATGGCCCCTCAAGGAAAAAGGATGGTCGAAGAGGACATGGATGGAAGTATTACAGATAGATCTGAAGAAGTGCAACCTATTTAAGGATTTGTCCTAGGATAGAGTGGAATGGCGAAATAGAATTCACGACATGTAGCTAGCCCAACAGAGTTGGGACAAGGCTTTGATGAATGATGATGGTGGTGGTGATTGATCATGTTTTAGTGACACATCACATGCCCCATTTTGCACTACACATAGCCCCATTGACATGTTTGAAGGTGTGGGCCCCATATTTATTTGATCCAACACATTCACATGTCACAAACCGCCTTGAATGTGCATTCGACCAATACCATTGGAATTAGAGTGCGTTGTTAACACTTTGGTTGTACTCTCATAAGGTTTAATTTTTGTTTTCTGGAACTAAACCATATCAACCCTGGTGAGTAAGAATCATTGTGTCAATGCAACACACCTTTTTTTTTTATTTTTATTTTTACCCTTGGCCTAACTCCTGAAAAACAAAGGGAAGATATGAGCTTTATATCAATTTACCATTTATTTTATTGCTAAACAACCAGTAAGTTTGAAAGGCTCTTCCTTTGCATTGGTAAATGCTAATGTGGGTATCTCTATTCCTGATAAACAGAACTCAAAATTCCTTCAGTTTTTGTCAAAGATGAGTCGTGGTGAGCTTATAGTGGATGACAATCAAATTAAACCATCGGATGATTGGGCTGGTGAATATCAACAGCAGTATAATGCAAATCCTGATGCTTGGGCTGACCAGTTTGTACGTGGAGAGGCAAGTTTTATTATTATTAATATTTATAATACTATTTATTGTTATTATTCTTCTTGTTATTGTAGTTGTTGCTACCATTGTTGCTTGACATGTGTCAAGATTCAATAGCTTAAAAGACTAAATGACAAATGCAATCAATGTAACCATATCTTTTGACACTCCCCCAAACCGGACTTCCGAGAATATCTCTGAATTTCAGGGTGCGACTGGTGCGGGGTCTACAAGTCGTGGCAACTACTGCCTTGCACTAGGTTCCCACAGGATATCTCATGTGAGGATCGACACAATTCTAACATAATACATCATATTTCAGCGGAAGCAATAGTAGTATGTGATATCATATCATAAGTATATCAAGCACCACATGATGTTAGAGCATAGCTGGTCCAAAGTACAACAATATGGGGCCGTAAAAGTTCAATTATTGTTACAATGCTTTATTCAAAAGTCGCATCCTCAACCAAGGATGAAAATAGCGGTAGCGGCCCGCCGCCAAAACGCTACGAAGCGGGCGATACGTAGCGTAGCGGGGATACGTAGCGGAGCGATTTGAAAAAATCGCCAAAAAAATCTGAAAAAATTCCAGAAAATCCAGAAAATTGTAAAATGAAAAAAAAATGTGGTTCTTTTGCAAAAGTAAGTAAGAAAAGGGGGCGTAGCGGTGCCCTCAATATATGAGGTCCTGTATCGCTGTATAAAGAGAAAATAATAGTAATGATGAGTTTTTTCACATGTATTCATGTTTCTTAGTCATGCTAACTTAAAAAGTAATGGAAAGCTCATAAAAAAAAAAAAAAAAAAAAAAAATAGAACATGAAATAAAGGCATAAGAATTAAGAAGACTTAAGAGTTAGGTTAGGTCATTAGTCATTACTCATTACTCAATACTCATTAATGAACATTAAACAATCAAATATCAATACTTCAACATTTAAGGTTCAAATTCAATCAAGTGGATGAACTATGAAGCATGAAGTGATCAACAATCAACGTTCAATGCCAATTTAGAAATGACAAAGAATAGAGTTAGTGAAGGAAATAAGAATACCTTAATCACCACCAAAACGAACGTCTACCAAGATTCAAGGGGCTATGACTATCCTCATCCCCATCATTGTTATCATTTCTAGTGGCACCATATGGAATTTGATATTGATGAGCATTGGGATCCACAAATCCAAAGAAGGCAGCTGCACCCGCATCAAAAGAACTTGGAAGAGGTGGAGGTGGATATCTACCATATTGGGTTTCACCATAGTCACTATATGAGTAGGACCCTGAAGTTGAAGACTGTTCTTCTTCTTGTTGTACTTGACCTGGTTGACCATATGGAATATAGTCAAAATACTGTGAGGGTCCTTGTCCACTGTAACTAGGGTTCCACGATTCAGCCCATGATACCGCTTGTTGGCCTCCAATACCTCCACCTTGTTCATTACTACCTCCAGGAGCAGGTGGTCTCCGACGCCGTTGATAACCACAGTTTCCTTCCATTCTTTTCGGAAAGTCGTCTACCTCCTCTACAGGAATGACATCTTCCTGATCATGTTGGTAGTATTCACTAGTAGCACCTGTCCCACTAGTGTCTCCCGCTCCATCTCCCCCATCTCCACCATGGCTACTCGAAGAGACGGTGGTACTCGTCTTCTCAGAAGATGACATAGCATGAGCAGGTTCTTTCCCTCTTGGTTGTAGTTGCGGGCCTTGCGGCTGTGCACTTGAGCCTTCTCCTCCAAATGGGGCACCCTCTGCCCCGCCCATATCTTTATCAAGCAAATCTCTAACCTCCTTCTGAAAGTCCGGATCTGAATCTAGCAATGGATCCTCTATCTCGGCTATCCATGGGAGCAAGGGATCGTCCTCTCTAAATATGCGATCCAAACTAATAGGACAATAGTTCGGATCATCCCTTGCCTTCCTTTTTCTTGTTCTGTTTCTTAACTTCAAATTGTAATGGCAATATACAAGCTTGTTGAGTTCTTGCATGGTAAGCCGATTCCTGGACTTTGTGTGGATCAAAGAGAAAGTGCTCTAATTCCTTTCGCAGTTTGATGAAGTTGTAACTTGACTAAGGATGCGAACAACCGCTTTCCTTAGCTTTGGAGAGTCTTCTCCAAAATTCATCCACCGATCAGCTGAAATTCAATGTAAACAAATAAAATTAGATATTCCTTAGGTCCTTTCAAGTTCCAATCAATTGAAAGATAAATAACAAAAGCCTAATAGGTTTGGTGATTGGGTACCAGGTGGCATCTTTCCAGTCGCCCTTATTGCAAGAGGGTCTGCGAAGCCTCATCTCCTTTGTGTGTATGTAGATATCTACAATGTGAAAATTAGGAATAAATCAATAAACCATACATGTTTAAGACCTATCTTAAGCATATACATTTATCATCTCAAATATAAAATTCTCAATCACGAACTCACCTCTTGGATGGCTTCGATTGAATCATCAACTCCCAACAATTTTTTCAACACTTCTCTTAATCCTACCGTCAACTCTGTATATATTGCATCGCTATGCTGTTGGGTATTGGGGTAGTAGAATTCGGGATTAAGGAAATAACGTACATTGAAAATAGTTGAAATGCAAAATGATTAATTGATTAAACGTCAATCAAAGAGAACTAGATTGATTTAAAAGCATCAAATAGTGATATTGTTATTGAGTTCCTGCAGCATGCAATGGATGGTGCAGCTGGTCATTCCACCGGGCATCAATAATTTTTATATATTCTTCATGATATCTAACATCTTCCATGATAGCTTGCTTAGCCCGATCAATTGCTTCGTATATATATCCCATTGTTGGCTTGTCACCATCTACAAGCCGCAACACTTTAACTAAAGGCTCATAAACCTTTAATAAATTAGATACTTTTTTCCAAAATTTATTGTCCCTCATCAAGGTAGGGATCTCAAATTCCGGACCACTTGTTGCATTGCCCCATTTCGAACGAAGCCATTCCTCTGATGCAAACATTTGAATCAGCTCTGTTCTAAACCTTACAAGGCTCTCCATCGCAATGAAATGGGTAGCAAACCTAGTTGATCCCGGACATATCAAGGCATGGTTATTTGTGAATCTTTTCATCAAGCTCAAAGGCCATGAATGATCATAAATAAATCTGGTAATGCCTCTACATGCCTTGATAACTTCAGCAATTTTCTTCTTTTTTCCAATATCTTCCATAATGAGATCTATACAGTGTGCTGCACATGGAGTCCAAAACAGATGAGGTCTTTTATTCTCCAACATCCTACCGGCTGCCTTGAAATTGGCGCCATTATCTGTAACTATCTGTACAATATTCTCCTCTTCCACACTATCTACAACCTTATCCATAAGAGTGTATATATATTTAGCTGTCCGTCTATGTTCAGATGCATCTACGGATTTCACAAAGACGCACCCAGCAACTGATTGTACCAAAAAGTTTATTAATTGTGTTTGTGTGCCGCTGGTCCACCCATTACACATAATAGTAATCCCATTCTGTTGCCACATGGGCCTAAAGTTCTCCACCCATGTCTTTATTTCTTTATATTCTTCTTCGAGATACTTAGTGCCCACATCATAAACAGAGGGCGACTGTATTCCCCGGCCAGCTTCGGCGGCAACATCAAGAATTGTTTGGAAATATGAGGAATCTATTGCTGTAGGCGGTATGTTCTTGTGAATTAGCCATTTTGCTGTAGCTTTGGCTAATCTATCTCTTGCACCCTTCATCACCCCTTTCATAACACTTGATATATTTGGTTGTTTAGCCCCCTCTTTTCTATGTGCTAGAGGATCAATAGAGGGAGGAACTGCTCTTCTAGTAGAAATAACTTCTACATCAACATCCTTTTTCCGGGTGCTAAATGCCCTACGCATGGCCCCCGCAAGGCCCTTGCCCCTGCTTGGCACAGCACATGAGCCCCCTGCATCATAATATTTGCTGCTTCCAGCAAATGCACGACGTTCGTATTCTTCTTGGTGACTCATAAAGGACTCTTGGTGTGCAGCCTCTATCTGTGCATCTTCATCATCAAAACCTTCATCCCCAAATACATCATAACGGGCAGCATCAACATCTTGCTACCTCTTTTCTTTTATCTCTATTTTTTTAGCTTTGTTTTGGCCAACCAAAGCTTTCATTTGTTCCCTGATTTCTCTTGGTACTTCGGTACAGGCGTACAGCTAGCAACATTGCCAGAAATGTGTCCAAAATGGTGCTTGAATCTTGTAATGCCCCCATTGGTCACTTTCCCACAAAATTTACATTTGATTTTCAACCTATTGTTCTCAACTGCCTCACCATAGTTCCATACGGGATCAATATCACGAGGCATTTTCAAAAATCAATTGGCAAACACAAATGCACAATAGAAGATTGAATACCTATAAATATGAACAAGTAGTTTGTTAAAAATTAAAAAAACAAAAAAACATGTTAGAGGAAACATATATCTAACACTTAAGAATCATTCTCTTGACATTTGATTGGCATTCAATTACTAAAAATAATTTTTTTTTTACAAAAATAAAAAAATCCGAAAATAAAAAAAAAGGAAAAAAAAAAATTGAAAAACAAGCATTACATGTTGGAATGATCTATGAGAAATATAGAACTTTAATCTAGGAGCCCTTTTCAAGACATTTGATTGGCATTCAATTACTAAAAATATTTTTTTTTTTTACAAAAATAAAAAAATCCGAAAATAAAAAAAGGAAAAAAATTGAAAAACAAGCATTACATGTTGGAATGATCTATGAGAAACATAGATCTATAATCTAGGAGCCCTTTTCAAGATATTTGATTGGCATTCAATTACTAAAAATATTTTTTTTTTTACAAAAATAAAAAAAAGGAAAAAAAATTGAAAAACAAGCATTACATGTTGGAATGATCTATGGGAAACATAGATCTATAATCTAGGAGCCCCTTTTCAAGACATTTGATTGGCATTCAATTACTAAAAATAATTTTTTTTTACAAAAATAAAAAAATCCGAAAATAAAAAAAGGAAAAAAAAAAGCATTACATGATGGAATGATCTATGGGAAATATAGATCTATAATCTAGGAGCCCTTTTCAAGACATTTGAATGGCATTCAATTACTAAAAATTTTTTTTTTTTACAAAAATAAAAAAAATCCGAAAATAAAAAAAGGAAAAAAATTGAAAAACAAGCATTATATGTTGGAATGATCTATGGGAAACATAGATCTAACAATATGAAGCTATTTTCAAGTTGTTTCATGACTCATGAGTTTTCCAAAGGTGATAATGGTTTTTTTATTTTATTTTTAAATAACATAAATCTGAAAATAAAAATAATAATATTAAAAAAAAAACCAAAAGATATGCATGCAAGATCAAAAGGAAGCATGGATCTACATTAAAACAAGCCAATGATGCTATTATGTTGTGATTCATAGTAGTTAGAGAGTGATAATCTCAAAAGTTGAAAAACAATTACATACCTAGATGAAGATTCTTATTTAGAATCTTTAAAATCCTTTGAATAGTTGAATGTTGGTGATTTGGTGGCAAGAAATCTTGAAAAAATCCACTTAGGAGACACTTGGGACCACTTAGGAGGAAGAAATGGGGGAAAACAGCAGCAAGGGGAAGAAGAAATGGGTTTAGAACCCATTTTCGTCAAAGGGGGGGTTTTTATAACCCCACCCCCCCCCCCCCCCCCCGCCACGGGACCGTGGCGGCCCGTATCGGCACCGCCACGGATGCGACGGCCGATATTTCGGCCGTGGCGTGGCGGTATCGCCCGCCGCGGCCGATATTTAAACCCATGTCCTCAACTAGACAACTAAATCTAGCCACTAGCAATCACCAACTCAAGGAGTCGCCACTCCAAGCAAGCAGGTGCCTACTCAACATCGTCCGAAGACTACTCTACTAACCTTGCCTGCGAACCCCCTCCGGTGTCTGTATCTCTGGGACAAGGGTGGAAGGCGAAGCATGGTCTCCTACAACGCCTAGGGTTGCAAGTTAGAGCAAGTAGACAAGTATAATAACATAAGCATGTTGCATCAAATGTAGAGTTAAAGAAATGTTGATCATAAGAGAGCAATGAACATGGATATCTAGATCATAATTGTGCAAATGAACCAATTGACATCATGCGAATCATATAAGACAAATCTAAACATGTATAACTTGCAAAATGGCAATCCACGCGATCTCATCCTCCCAACTGCACCATACAAGCAAGATGTCTGTGGTGAGAGCTAGATATTATAAGCAAGACAAGGGGTACTGCAAACTCCATAAAGGAATTAATCTTGTGGCCAACAAGTAAGAGTTTTGTACCAAAATAAATAAGGCATTTCTGAAGTAAAATGCGGGAAAATCCATACAAGCCGGGTCTGACTAGGCATGGATTGAAGCTACGTGGTGCCGGCACGTGGATCAATGGTAACCAGATAAGGTCAAAAGGGTAGGCTACACATCTAGCTCATCTAGCAAGGCAAGGCAAGTACATCAAGGGTGTAGCACCAGCTATCCAAGTCCATTTAGTACTAGGTCATCAAGGTACCATGCCAGTATAGGGTATAACAAGTCCCTAGTGTGGTCAAGGTCACTAGGTTCATTCTAGGTGCAAGGTACAATTTTAAGAATCTCAAATATGACATAAACAATGATATGAACAAGTGTAACATGTATAACAAGTAAAGAAGCATATACAAATCATGTGGGAGTAGAATACAATGAAATATATACGAATCAATGCAAGAGAACCAAGAGACAAGGCCCAACTTAGGTTTTAGGCTGCCTGTGACCAATGCCATCCAACCCAACGTAGTCTTGGGGTCCTTGATGTCCAATTCGATTTATACTGTTGGCATTCTGAAGTTAAATGATGTCAAAGGCCCTAAACCTCCGTACACTTTCCCTAGTGAAGCAATTCCGGGCCACCCATAATTGGATTCCGGCTCATACACCACCGACGTAGGTCTTACAATTCATTAACAATAGGGCATGTCATGGTTTAAGGGTCCAAAACTAGTCTAAGAGTCCTAGGGTATGAGTTCTAGACTTAAAGGAAACCTAGGCTTACGGTTAGCTGTGCTCTTGGTAAGGCTGGTCATGAGTGACCTATGGTTAGCCTTATGGTTCCCCTTAGTACAGAAGTCCTGAAATTCAGCTCTTCGGAAAAGCAACTGTAACAGGGCTGAAATACACTGTGGTTAGCCCCATCAGGAAATTTCACTATTTTGGAATTGTAACCGTAGGTCATTAACGGTTAGCTTTCTGAAGGTTTCTTAAGTCCCCAAATTTGAAACCCGGAAACTTAAGTTCTGAATTCAAAGGAAATTTCTTTTAAACCACCCAAACCTGCAGAATCCCATCATTTTCAACACAAATAGAGTCTAATCCACCACGTCCAAACCCTAATTCTACCAAAGTAGCCACAAACAACCTTACTCATGTAATTAACATCCAAAATCATACTAAGAGCTTGGAATAGGGTTTTCTAGAGCAGAATCAACACCAATCAATGAAATCAAGCACGCATGTTATGAAATTATAGTTGTTTACTTACCTCACACAAGATCTAGCTGATTTCCCCCAAGATCCTCCAAGAAACACTCAAGAATCCATAAGATCTCTAGCCAAACTCTGAGGAAACCCAAATCTAATCCCCAACGTGACACCAAAAAAAAGGGAATTGGGGCTAAAAGATAAATTATGTAGAGATCCTAACAATGGAACCCTAGATCTAAATGAAAGAGGGGGTTTGGGAAGGAAATTGCTCACCAATTGAAATCCAACCATGAGAATTGAGAAGGGGAACGAGATCTTGATGAAGAAGATAATAATCAAGGGCTTTTGATGCTTGGATCAGCTTCTCCTAGCTTGGATTGATGAGATTTAGGCCTTCTTGCTTGCAAGAGGGGCGGGGGGGGGGGGGGGGGGGCGGCTAGTATTTACGAAGAAAGTCCACAGAGAGAGAGAGAGAGAGCTTTGTTGTAGTTTGAGAGGGAAATGAAATGACTTGTGGGAAGACTTAAATAGTTTTAGTGAATTTCTAGTATTTACAAGAAAATCCTTAGCTCTAGTCGTTTAATAAAAAAGAGGTCTTGTCATGAAACTGAGTCCAAACAAGGGGATCTAAATGCAAAGCAAGGTTGTTGGGTTACAATTCCCATGTCCAAGGTGTCTAGGACCCACTAGAACCTTAAAATTACAAATAACCCCTTCTACTCCATAAGGCAATCAACTAGGTCCCTCTAGGTCCCCAACTAGGTCCAAACTCCCCCAAACCATCTAATCTCCCTTCTAACCCTCACAAAACTAGCTAATCTAATCCCGACTAACTAGCAGAAAAACATGCAATTGGGATGCTGGGGCCTTACATCTTATTTGGACCAAGTGCTTTGTTTCGAAGTTAGCATGTAATTGTGCTAGCTTAACTATTCATTTAGTATCAGGACTTTCCCAGAGTCGCTTCACTTTCATTGTGTGATATATATTTTGTAGATCAGATTGTATTAGCAATATGGATTATGGAGTTGCATGGATTGTAACTTCTAACTGCCTCTCTATAATGACAAGTTTCTGCTATCTAATTCAGATTTTCTTCAGGTCTCACATAGAGAGGATACATGGGCAAATGAGTTTTCCAATGAACGCTATCTTCGTGGAGAAGTTGATGATCAATGGGTCAATGAGTTCTCTAAGCTGCATGTTGAAGATTGGGCAGACGAATTTGGACGTCAGGTTGGTGAAGGGGCTCTTGGGGAGGGTTCAGAATGGGCAAATGCATATGATCAGTAAGTTCGATGATTAATTCTTAAGCAGTCCTTATTAGTGGCAGTCTTTTGGAATTGCATCTTGGTACAAAATTCACTTTGATAGAAAGTTACGTACATATACATTGACATGTACATATATACATATAGTTATGATCCGGTGTGAGTGGTTCACGCCTTAACTTAGCTGTGAATATTTCATTTTGTTTCAACCTGGCCCACATACAGTCCATCAACCCCCCTTGCACTCACCACCCCTCCATGAATTGGTACTCAGCAAAAAAATTGATGTCTATCCAACTATTACTTGTTGACTTGGACGACCAAAATATCAATGCGTTTAAAGCCATTAAATTTTGGGAGATCAAAGATCAAGGGGTTAGGATGAGTGATGGGGCTGATTTTTGGCAAGGTTCTTAAGTCGATGAGATCTTCCCACCTGTTACCCCCAACTGACCTCCACCATCACCCATGATCCAGGCGAGCACCACATTGAGGTTCATGTGCAAGTTGTGGATGGTGTGAGGCAAATCATAACTTTATATATAAGCGTATGTATTATACTTATTTTTGTTCGATTGGCTGTGAACAGGTACTTAGATGAGCAACTGGCGAGTGCAAAGCAGCGATCAGATACTTCGCGATCAGTGTATGTCTTTTCGGATATGAACCCATATGTTGGTCATCCCGATCCACTGAAGGAGGGACAGGAACTCTTTCGTAAAGGGCTATTGAGTGAAGCTGTGCTTGCTTTGGAGGCTGAAGTTTTAAAAAATCCTGACAACACAGAAGGTTGGAGGTTACTTGGAATAACGCATGCAGAAAATGATGATGATCAACAGGTGAGCACCCCCCCCTCCCCTCCTCCTCTCACTATGGAAGTATGGGAAAGGTGCTTGTTCATGTTCTCTTGTTACCATTCAAATTCTTTAAAATTGTACTGGTCAAGTGCTTTTATTACGGTTATCATAACTCATTCTGTGAGTAGCAAGTATGCGTCTCACTATCTAAATCATTTTTTTGAGCGGTTAATAATATATATTCATTGTGAGATAAAAATCATTATACAACTTCTTTGCTATCTTACTAATGTTTTAAAGCCCAAAACTTAAAGTATATCTTCTAGCCTTTCATTGACTCATTTGAGCTGAACTTAGCACAAGACCGTCTGGAGTCAAGTACAAGGGATTCGGCATGACTTGAATATTTGGTTACAAAATCAAACATAATAATTTCTAGGTTTGTTCCAATATTGGGCATAAAATATCCTAGATTAGAAGAAAGGTAAGAGAAAAGGAGGATTATATAGAATAGATCGAATGGTTGAGGTGTATTGTGCTGGATGACCCTCACCATATATATGTTATTGTATTTGACAATATTTACAAAAAAATCCTACTCTTGTCATTACATATTAGTCCTGTGGACTATTTTGTAAATACCGAAAACCTGTTAAAAATTGTCCATTGATTAAATACTCTCTGTCAACACTTGCATGCTATTCTGATAATGTCTTAAAGCCCAAAATTTAAAGAATATCTGCTAGCCTTTCATTGACTTATCTGAGCTGAACTTCACAAAAGACCATCTAGAATCAAAAGTACAAGGGATTGAGCATGACTTGGGTGTGGTTACTATGAAACTGTTTCCCTTCAGACATACTAGTGCCAAATGCGGATCCTTGGCTTTGTAATCCAGATGTTGTCTTTTATGGAGTTTTATGTTATGTTCTTATGTCAGCTATTGGAACTATGTTTTTGGATTCCATGTGGATTAGTTTCTTGATTGGGTAAGCATTAAAAATTTGATCTATAAGGAATGCCTGAAAACCTAATAAAGAAAAGGGGGAGAAAAAAAAGGAAACACCTTAATATATGAAAGTGAATTTAGTTGCTATTAAATTAAATGGTTATACATATTTGGTGCAATGAAGTTTAAAGTCAAAACACAATTCCGAAAAAAGAGGGTTAAAGTAAAAAAAAAAAAAAAAATCCATGGAAGAAAGCCCAAAATGACTACATGGAAAAAGATGAAATCCACGGTAAGGGAAAAGTTGATGTAGGACTGTGAAAAATAGCCTAAGATGAAGGTTCTGAGATCAATTTACAGCTAACATTCATAAATCAAAAGTTAAAATACTACTAGGTTCACCCTAAGATTTGGCGAGTTCCAAGTTGTTAGTTACGCAATAATTATAAGCCTTGTTCATAATCCTATAATGCAAGTCCCTTTTTGAATTTTGATTGGGGTTTCCAATAGAAGATCAATCTCCACTTGCGTAGGGATCACCTTTTTACTTAATGAAGTTGTTTTTGATTTCCTTTAAGGGTTTCATGAATAGGCTAGGCTCAAAATTGGACAAGCCACAGAGTATATGGCTATAATTTAATTGGAATGAAGTTATTTGGCAATAGGAAAGGTAAACAATGGAGCTAAAACAATGTAGAAAGTTCAAATACCTCAAATAGGCATTGCAATGCTTATATAATGGAAAAGTAACCCTAGATCTAATCTCAACCATTAGAAGCAACCAATGGCTAAGATTGAAACACTACCACTTAATAATCTCAAATTGCAAAAACAAACCAAAACATGAAAAGGAATTAAATGAGAGGTTCTAAAGTGGGCGTCCTCTTATAATGGGTTGGACATCCCATGAAGTTGGGTCCAATGGGCCCAACTTGCTCCTAGGAGCTCAATTGCATCTTCTCAGGGTGGGGCCTTCCTGATGTTATGCATTTGGTGTCTTCTAACTCTAATCATCCTAGTGTGGGGTCTTCAACTAATAATGAGGATGTGGCTTCACATGATCTGATCGTTGATCAATTATGGAAGCATGCTCCAACAGTAGATCTCCTCTGAACTCATGATCCAATGGTGCATCTCCATTGAAATTATGATCCAATGATGGATCATCTTTGAAACTATGATCCAATGGTAAGTCCTCTCTGAAATCATGATCTGGGCCCAAATAGCTATCATTGAATCCAACTATAAAGATATATGGACAGCGGCCCTCTTTTTCCTTCTTTGGCATATTTTTGAATCTGATGTTCTGATGTCCTCTTCAAAAGTTCTTATTGGTGAAGATTCGTGTGAAAAAAACCAAAATCTCTACATGGGAGAAGGTGGAAATCTACTATGGTTAAAAATTCTTGTCGGTGAAACTACACGAAAACACTATCCTAATGGTTTCAAAACTTATGCAGACAAGAAAGTGCGTAAAGTACATTGAGGAATTTTACTATCTCTGTGTGCAAAATTGTGTATCTAATGTGAAGAACAGTAGCTTGCTTGCTTAAGTAGTGGGCTTCAAATGCCAATTCAAGATTAATGGCAATGGCGAAATGGTTAAAGTGTATAGAATGCTTATGAATTGGTAGTAGAGTCTGATGTAATTGAAAGAAGAAAAAACCATGAGATAATTTGTGGAAAAGAATTCACATCTTATGGAGAGGATGGTCAATTGCCCATGGACAAGGCATAATGATTCGTGGAAGTTGAACCAACCAGTGATAGTCTTAACTCTTAACAACAATGCAGGATGGTATCATTTTTGGTGCTCTTTGAGCTATCCGATACAAACTTTAGATTAACAATTAAATTGCTTCAAAAGCTTGACATTTATCCCATGATTGTTCCGGGCATAGGACCAATAATTTGACCTCTTTAAACGAAGCTGATTGTGAGGAGATGTCATTCTTATATATATTGAAGGATCCTTTTATGTTGAAGTTGATTTTGATGATGGAATTCTAATGAGTTAGAAAGTGTCGGTTACTCCTTTAGCTTCTCAAAGAGTGGTTATCTTCTGTATATACTGTGGTAGAAAAAGGTTACATTGTTATATATAATATGGTCCTCATGCATGTCGATCCCAGTACTTGTAGAGTTGTAGTAATAACTCTAAACCCTAACCCTTGATGGACATGTTGGCTGGTGCAAAGTATTGTCCACAATTGATTTGAGAAGTGGGTACCATAAGATACAGATTTAACATGGGAATGGATGAAAACTTCACTAGAAACTAGAGAAGGCGTATATGAATCACTGATCATGTGATTTGGTTTGTCAAATGAACCATGTATGTTTGTGAATGATAAATAGAACTCCTTCATTGGTTCGAAGGCTTTTGGTGGTCTGCTTTGATGATACTCTAGCATATGGAAATTCACTGAAGGATAGGCTTTATGTAACATAAAGAAGTTTGTTTTTTCAATCAATAATCTTTTCTTTTTGTGAAGTGGGGTTAATTCAGATGCAATTGATGCTGATGAAGGCAAGGTTGAAACGATTATATTATTTTCTCTTTGATGGCAACTGGAAATTATATTAGCATGAAGAAGGAAATGTACAAATCAAATATGCCTACAAAAAACCATCAGCTAAAGCAATTGAACATCATTATGCTAGACATCCTGCTAAAGATTAGAAACACAAATCCCAACAAAGTTGTTGGTAGATAAAGTCCACGATATAATTAGTGACTGAGCTCTACAAGTGAAAGCAAATGAGGACGCATTCTGGAAAGGTTTTTTTTTTTTTTTAGCCACAACCAACTGTGCAACTCCTCAAAATAGAGTCGTGTTTTCGATGGATGACCAAATGATTAGCAATCAAGAGAGAAACTATCACCGAATGAGGCATAACCCAATGGATTCCACATAGATGAACAAATGGCTCCTGATCTCTATTGTGAAGGAGTAAGATATGACCAAAAGGTTAGCATTCTCAACACCTGCGGATATAAAATGCCCATTTTTTGTTTTATTTTCTATGACACATTATCAATAGTCAATGTTTTCCCTTCAGTTGACATCCAACACTAAGCCAAAACCTTAGGGGGGACTTTTGACATCATAAAGAAAGAGTAATTCTCTGAAAAATCTCCAGAAGACACTGACTTTTTAGCAAAAAAGATTTCATTGGAAATCACTACTGCCAAGCTCCCAAACACGGCAGTCATCGCCCATGGTTGACAAATGAGCATTCTGAACAGTAATGGCAGGTGCACCAATGAATCTCATGAAAGATTCCAATGAAAAGAAGGAGACTAAATAAACATACCTCCCAAGGAATTCAACTATTCAATGACTATTGCCTTAGGGTTCGTGGAAGCTATAACCTGGCTCGTTCTAGAAAATCTTTGTGAAGTTTGAAGTTTTCATGGATTGACTACATTTTATAGAATGTTTATTTGAAACCATAGTTGATTTGGTGGATTATCATTTCTTACAAAGCAGATGCTTCCAATATACTAACAGAAATTAGAGCTTTATTTTAGTGTAAAATGTTTTATGAACAGTTTTTTACAGGTTAGGTGTTTCAAGAACATATGCATACTTTCTTCATCAAAGAAGCCTATCCCATCTATTTGTAGTTGGCTGTGAGTGCGACTGTTACACTCAACCCTATTTGATGCCAAGCTCGCAAGAATTCTACCATCCATTACGCCTTAACTAACTACTTCATTACATGTCTTTATTGGTTGTCTTCTTCTAGTTTGTGAACTTGTAACCCTTAGGGGTTGTTTTGATATTCCATGTAAACATCCTAACCATCTCAGTTTTCCTGCCTCGATTTTCTCTTCTATTGGAGCTACCATTAAGTTATGTCTTACACATTCTTTTGTTGTAACTTCATACATCCATCTTATATCCATGTCTCATATTTGCTTCCTTTCAATTTTTGTTACTTAACATTCAGCTCCTTACAGTAATGTGGGTCTAACTCCTAAAATGCCCTTCCAATTGAAGTGGGACTTGAAGATTGCTAACAATCAACATGATTTTCTTTGCCCACCTTGCTCTTATCCTTTATGCTATATCCAACTAAAACCCTCTGTTTTGTAGAAATTGGCACTAAGCTATCAAAATCTATCATACTGTAACATTAAGCTATTTTAAAATTTTACCAAGTCTCTTCCTGGGGATCCACTAGTTACACTCCATTTCTATCTTGCTTTTGATCTCTGCTAATTTTATATCCATTAACTCAAAAGCATTCATACAAAGTTCTGTCTTATCGTTTATTTGCTTGCTTATTTGACGAATGAGTAATGAGTACAACATTATCAACAAACAACATATGAAAAGGAATTTCATCATGGATATTTGCTGTTGAGTTTCTCATAACCAATTTGGATAAACGAGGGTAGAAAGTGGACCCTTGGCATAATCCAACTCCGATTGGCAACTTGTAGGTGATCTCTCATACTCATTATTGCTCCTTATACATGTTTAATAGGGTTTTGTCGTGTGCGTTCCTCTTGTTCTCTGTTGTGAATGATTTAAGTGAGCTTCTCCCCTTTTGTCTCATGGTTGCTGTCTACAAGGAGATCCTGTTTTCAAGGTTGCTGTTATGGCAGCTTTCTTCTCCCCCTACCTGCTGTCCCCTTTCTGCATCTGGGACTGCATCAAGTACCTGTATTTGTATGCTTCTACGTATGTACATATAATAAATTCATGGTTAAATGCTTGTGTAGTGTACATGTTGTTGTGATGGATTTGCAAATGCAGATCGATTGTAGTAGTTAATGTCTACTGGGGAACTGGTTATTGGGGAAAGCAGTCATAGTTAACATCATGATACGACAGATACAAGGCATTATAATGCTTTGACATCTATTTATTCTTCAATAAATTATGTTTTCTTATAAAGTTACCTGAATGTTTGCGGTGGCTGAGGTTAAAATCTTGAGGTGGATCTTTTATTCCTTATTTATAGTATTTAGGAAGTCTCCTGCTGGAACATGACTTCCAGTCCAGTGACTGACATCTCTTTTAGTAGGTACTGAGTCTAAATGATGTTAGATTTGTGGAGGTTATTCCTTACCCATTGTTATGAATGGAGTTTTTTTTTTTTTTTTTGCACGTTTTTAGTGGTGTACCTTGATTCACTTTCTATTTATATATTGTCTCTCTGTGTGAAAAAGATCTTCATTTTTGCAGGCTATTGCTTCAATGATGCGTGCACAAGAAGTAGATCCTACTAACCTGGAGGTCCTCCTTGCTCTTGGCGTGAGTCATACCAATGGTTAGTATTAAGTAATTCTACAATGTTGTTGCAATATGTAGTAACTAATATATCGTTCTTAAGTTCTTTTGTATCAATTGGTAGTTTATCATTACAAGAAAAAATAAGTTCACATATCTGTTTTGGAATTTATTTTTTATATCAAATAAGCAAGCTATATGATTGTCTGTGCAGAATTGGAACAAGCAGCAGCATTGAAGTATCTTCACAGTTGGCTTCAGCATCACCCAAAGTATGGGACGATTGCCCCGCCAGAGCAGGCTAATTCTCTTTTTTATGCTGATGTAAGCTTCAAGTCATATTTATATTTGAAAATTTTCTATTCCAGTCGAGCATTCATAATCTCATTGACTTAGAACTCATCTTGGTCTACTCTGTTTGAGATGCTCTTAGAATCTAATATTGCAAGCAAAGGTCTTGCTGGAACATTTTTTTGCCTCTTTTCCTTTTGGTTTATCAATAAAAAATTAGTCATTACCTTTTTGACTAATTTTCAAAAAAGTCAGTATAAGGTTTTTATCATGTGCTGTGGCCTAGATGAATTTGGAGAAGCTCTTTTTTATTCATTTTCCGAAATGAATCTGAGTTCGTGAATATAAATCCAATTATATTTCTTGGCAGTAAGCATGTTAAGATGAAAAACGTAATTTTTCTTTGTTATGTTATACATATACATATATATATATATATATATATATATTTTTTTTTCTGATACAAGGGGAATGTGTTTTCTGGAATGTTAAATTTAGGAGATAAGTGTTGCCTTATAATATTTGTTAAAATGGTCACAAACTTATTGTTCCCATGGAAATGCTGAACTTAGTTTGGTTTACAGGTTGCCAGGTTGTTCAATGAAGCTGCGCAGATGTTTCCAGAGGATGCTGATGTTCATATAGTACTTGGTGTCTTGCACAACTTAACTAGAGAATATGATAAAGCTATAGCTTCCTTTAAGACGGCACTAAAACTGAAACCAAGGGATTATTCTCTTTGGAACAAACTTGGTGCAACACAAGCAAATAGCGTCCAGAGTGCGGATGCAATATTGGCTTATCAACAGGTAGTTCTCTTCCCATTTTTTTTTTGGAGATAGTACCTTCATGTTTGGGAACCATTCATCATATGAGTGAAATCCCATTCATGTTATAATCTTTATTGCTGTGTGTTGATGCCTAGGAATTGCATGATTCTTTACATGTGGCTAGGCATGGTAGGGTTTTGAATGGGTATCTGATTATCCGTTTTTCCGTAGTCTCCATTTCTGAATAAAGTGGGCATGGAACCATATTTTTGGATTTGGGAGAGATTCGGATTTGGATTTGGATCCATGCATATGTAGGATCCAGAACATTTGGATCAAGAACCGGATCCCGTATGTTTTGACCTAAGGATCCAGATCCAAGACGATTATACATATTAAAAATTTACATAGGTTTTAAGGGCTTGTATAGGTTGAGTTATATTCATATTTGAATCTACTTTGGCTTTAATCAAATACCATTTAATAGCCCCATTTGTATATTTAGAATTTTTTTGAAGCTCTTTTATCCTATATACTAATGCACTCCACATCATATTCCAGATCCTGGTTTGGAATTGGATCCCTCTTTCCTAAAGTTGATGCCATATGGCCCAGCTCTGGATACAATACATAGGTTCCCTGTTGGGTCCGTGTCTGGTCTGAATTCGGATTTATACAGACGGACCTCGCTCCAGATCCACCACGGTTCCTCTCTAGATCCGACTCTTTTGCATTCATAATGCATGGAAATCTCATGTCTTAATTTTTTTTTTTTTATTTATTGGCGGAGCCTATTTCTTGGTGCAACTATCTGATAGGACCCACCATTGCCGTGCAACATTGCCTAGATTGGAAGATGGTAGCCATCCAACGTTGCCCCCCTCCCCCAACATCCTTGCCGCCCTCCCTTTTTTTATTGGAATATTGGGTATGAACTGTTGCTTTTATTATGTTACTGTCTATTTGGCGGCCATTAATTGAAGTGTTGGTTCCATCCAAATTTCTAAATCAAATATGCTTTAGAAGGTGAATGGCGTCCATTTTTGAGAGCCGAAAACAGATCTGAGGAGTGTCTAGGTACAAACTGGCCGACTTTTAGTAGAAGTTGTGAACCTGGTTTACGGGGCTCACTTTATGTCAGTCAGTGGGGTCAGGTGGAAGGTCTCTTTCTAGATTAAAGAGTGGGCCCCACATTGGTATGGTCTGGTGAGTGGTGATAGTGGCAATATGTTTAATGGACCCGAAGCCTCAAGGTTTTGCAAGTGAATTATAAACTCCTCAGCACCTAAAAAAATAAAACCAATTACATAACATTACAAGAAAGGATAGGTGTCTCTGAAAACCAAATTCTGCCTATAAATTCCTTCGTAAGAACATCCGCATCTCCATTTCCCTCCGGTAAGATATGCTGAAGAAGGACGATCACCGCCTTTCAGACCTAACTTCCCTAGAAGTTGAAAAGCTACCAAGGACATTTGTTCACCCCTTCCCAGCCAACCAATTATGTTTACCCAATTTCAATAGCTTTTGCATTCACAGCGGACAAGTTACAACTATCTATACCCTATCAACATAGCCGGATTCTCACCTATCATTGAAAATTGAACATCCCACCCCCACCCCCATCCCCGCAACCACCCCCACCACCACCATCATCTGAGCCTTATCCGAGCAATTTGGGACCAGCTTTAATAGTTCCATTACTAAACTCTAAAAAACGCTCTCTCCAGAATTCCTATGAATATGTAAGTGATCTCTGTGCATATGCATGTGCATGAAGGATAGCACAAGAGACTTGATGATGACAATCAGTAGAAGAGTGAAAGGGGGTGTTTCTGATGTCTCAACATGTCTTCCTAAAAAAAGTTAAAAATAGTGTATTTTCTCTAATTTTTTTTTTTAATTTTTGTTATGCATTGGTTATGTTAGTCAAATCTCCATCTAGGAATCATCAATATCAGTGTCATTGTAACCTTAATCCATCTATATAAATTTGCTTTCATGAGTTTTGCTCATTAACTTGATTCTTTTTTAAGCTTTGCCCCTTGTAACTCCACTAATGCCTTGATTGGCTTTTGCCTTTTCCTTGAACATGTAGCCATTTAATTCCTCGTAGAAGGTCTGCTTCTTGCCTTCCGTGGATGTAACCAAAGCTCCTAACCATTTCAAATGACATTATTTGATATATTTTTTAATCCTCCTATTGCATCTTCCCCTTTATTGTAACTATATTTTAGCATGCATGTCTTGGTTATTTGTACTTAAGCCTCTTCTACTTTCTTTGTTGCTCAACATTTAGCCATATACAACTATTAGGTCTAGCTGCCTTCCTATAAAAATGCCCCTTTAATCGAAGCAACTCCTTGTCATCACATAACATTCAAGTAGCTTGTGCCCACTTTGTCTGTGTTGATCCTATTTGCTATGTCTAATTGGAATTTGAAAACTTTCGTCCTATTATATGACTGCTCATAGATTCCGATACCTATAACATTGTGGTGCGAAGTTGTTTTCAATTTTGACCGTCTTATCTCTACTTCTTGAACTGCTAGATTCATATGACTGGAACACCTTTCTCCAAAGTTCTAGCTTATCATTAGCTTGCTTTCTTGTTTGACTATTTAATACCACATCATTTGCAAACAACATACACTACAAAATTTCTTTTCGAGTATTGTCCACGATCAAACCCTTGGTGCAATCCAACTCCAACTGGGAACAAAGATGTCACGTCACAATTGGTTCTCATGCTTGTCATTGCCCCTTCATACATGTCTGTATGATTCTGATATGATCACTAATGATGCTTTTTCTTTTTTTCTCTGCCAAATTATCACCTCAATGGGAATATGAAATAGGCTGCTTATGAATATTCTCCGTCTTGTGACTAAATTATTGTGCTCTTAATTTCATGCCCCTGTTTTATTCATGCTAGATGCAATATCTGGTTCATCTTCTGAGCAACAAAAAGATCTACGCACACAGTTGGTATCCCTTGCGCACCTTGCTGTGGGGCCCCACCTGGGGATGGGGACCGTTGGATGGAAAGGTCTTGATGAACCCTCCCTTTTTTTTAAAGTTTGGGGCCCATCTTATCATCCCAATCCCTTGATCCATGGCTCACAAGTAAACCAGTTTATATTAAAAATTCACTCGATCCACCAGTCCATTCAGATTGGTGCAAAACCTAGGGATTCATGTAATTCAAAGGTTGGGCTGGTTTCCCTGTGTGTGGTCCTCTCGCATGCACCTTGCTGTGGGGCCCAGCTGATCAGGGGCAGTCCCAAGTTATGACAATCCGGGGCTGTCACCCTGGATCGGATCCAAAAAACCCCTAGGAGTCAAATGGGCACCTGCCCCATCACCCCACTTATGTCACAATGATTGCCCCACCCTAAAAAGAACACCCAGAAAAAAAAAAAAAAAACCCTCCTTTCAACCTCTGCAGACAGCACCAGAGAAGATCTTCTTCAACGTTGATCTCTTGAGCATCTCGTCACTGATCATTGTGTCAGACTACTGATTGGATCTTAGTACTCTCTAACCTGTGAGAGAGTGCTGAATCTAAACCTATGACATGTGAGAAAATTACTGTTATAGTATAGGATCTAAACTTAACGACCTGTTAGAGAGCGTCACAAATCTAGGTTTAAACCACTTTGTGATATGGAATTAGGTCTGAAAAGGCCAATGGGGTCTGCTTGTTGATCCTTTTCAATGGGTTTGGTCCAAATAATGAGATTTTTTTTTTCATTTAAAAACCAATTATATCTATTTAAAGGGAGATGCTCTTGTGAGAGCATCTCTCACCTTAATATGAGAGATAAGGTAGGGGCCCTCACATCCATGTCCAATGCCAACAACTTAAATGTGAGGGCCCCCACACTCATCTCTCATAGTAAGGTATGTGTCTCTCATAAGAGCACCTCTCCTATTTAAATGTTATATATTTTCTCTTTTGCTATTGTTAATGTGAAGAAATTACAACAAAAGAATGATTGACCTTTTCAATTGACCATCGTCCGCCCCATCCAAATATAAATTCTGGGTCCGCCACTGCAGTTGATCACCCATACTAATGGACTGCATACACGGGACCCGACTCCCCCACTCCAAGAAAAAAAGAAAAAACACACACACACACACACACACACACACACACACATACAACAAACACCCCTGAATTACACCAATCCCATTTTTTTCCACCAAACCCTGCGGCCACGGTTCCATCCTCAGGTAGGGGTGTGCATTGAAAGCTCCATGCACGCCTTGTGCATAGGAATGGATAACTACTGTATATATACATATACCGATATACATATATAGAGATATTATACCATGAATACCTCATAGTGGGGCACACTTGATGATCCCTCCAAATGGACTAGACTGTTGGATCGATGATTTAAATATTTTCAGGGGTGAAACTCGTTGGTCATTGGTGAAGAGGTTAGGATGATGAGATGGGGCTCATTTTTTGTAGCTCCAACCAAATGAAGAGATCCCCTACTCTCTGGCCTCATAGCGACTTGCGCATTGAAGCTTCCATACACGCCCCATGAACTGGATAAGCCCTCTCTCTCTCTCTCTATATATATATATATATATATATATCCTATGAGAGCATCTTTCACTTTATTATGAGAGATAAGGTGGGGGCCCTCACATCCATATCTAGTACCAACAACTTAAATGTGAGGGCCCCCACCCTTATCTCTCATAGTAATGTGAGATGCTCTCATAGGAGCATCTCCCTATGTGTGTGTGTGTATATATATATATATATATATATGAGAGAAATATTCAAGTGAGAACTAGTTCTCACTTATTATATGAGAACTTTTTTGCGGGGCCAAACTAGCAACCCAACCAAACCTAGCAACCAATAGGGAACCCCTTGATAGTCACTAATCCCAAGGATTGGCATACATCCAAATGATTGAACAGTTGGATCGAAGGTTGAATATTTTTTTGAATATGAAACCATTAAACTTGTGGGCCACAGATGAAGGGGTTAGGGGCATGGGTATGGGGTCAAACTTGATACTTGGGGTGGTCTTACATAGATCTTTCCATCCCCCTTGGTCCCATCCCCAAATGGGGCCTACAATTGGGCCCCATAAAAAAGTTCTCATATAATATGTGAGAACTAGTTCTCACCTGAATATTACCCTATATATATATAGAGAGAGAGCATTGATCCAGTGCACGAATCACCTTAATGTGGGGCCCACACGGGGCCCCACCTGGGATTGGGACCTAGGGGAATTGAAAGATCTCCTCGGGTCCATCTCTACGAAAAATCATCTCCAACCCTACCCTATCATCTCCATTCGGGTCCCACAAGTTTAACAGTGTACAGTTCATTCGGATGGGTGTGTAGTCGATCTAATGGTCCAGTCCATTCGGATATCTAGGTGCAAAACCCATGAAACGTATGAAATTCAGAGTAGGGAGAAGAGAAAAGACGACGGGGGGGGGGGGGGGGGGGGTGGTGTTCCAGTCGGATGGACCATCAGATGGGTCCCACTCCTGGTGCACATGCGCACTTGATAACCATTATGTATATGGAGAGCACTAGAAAACTCCCGGTGAGGTTGGTTTTTTTTTTTTTTTTTTTTTTTTGGTTAAAAACTCCCCTCCCTAGTTGGGCTCACCATGGTGTATGACAACCATGAAATACCACTTGATGGAATAATCTAGATGAGATCTACCTGTGTGAATATCCTAACCCCTTAATCCATGGCCCCAAAGTTTAATAGTTAAGAGCCATCACTTTCTTGTGATTTCAATCCAGTGGTGAGTAAAAGTTGGTGAGTATCAAATTTGGGCTTTATACCAATTCATGGGGGGCGGTATGTGTGAAATGTTTGGATTGGCTCAAGGTGGGCTCCTCCATGCACTAAAAACATAGGGGAGCAAAAAGGATAGTTTTTAAAATAGGGAGTTTTTGAGAATTCCATATGTATATATATATATATATATATGGGGGAGTGCTACACAGAAACGCCCCTCCTAGTTTGGCCCATTGGGATGCATGATGATCATGGAAGTCCATTGGATGGAAAGATCCATATGAGGACTACCTACATGCAAAATCTTGAGCCCATAAGATCATACTAACCTTTTGATCCATGGCCCTAAAATTTAATGGTCTAGAGGCATCATTTTATTATGATTTCAATTCAACGGTGAGGAAAAGTTGGATGAATGTCGAACTTGGACTTGTGGCTATTCATTGGGGGGTAGTGTGTATGAAAAGACTTGATTGACACAACATGGGCCCTATGACAAAAAAAAAAGAGGGGGCGCAAAAAGGGGCGTTTTTAAATTGGTCCTATAAGGACCGTCCTTACGGTCCGCACAGTTCAGAATGCCCGCTAGGGCCCACCTTATGACCCATCTACATTCACAACCCCTTTATAGGCACTGAATCCCATGAATTTGCATGGATTTGGATGAACTAGATTGTTGGATTGAGGGTCAATTTTTCTTGTTTGATATAAAGCTGTTAAACTTGTGGACCACGAATGAAGGGGTTAGAGGTATTAGATTGACTTCAAATTTGATATGTAGCTTGGCCTCACTTGGATCTATCTGTCCCCCTTTGTCCCATGATTAGTGGGGTCTCACGGTGGGCCCCACTAGGCGGTCCGCACCATAAGTTGTAAGGACAGTCCTTATAGGACCAGTTCCCGTATATATATGTATATATATGGGAGATGCTCCTATGAGAGCATCTCTCACCTTTATGTGAGATAGGGTGAGGGCCCCTATCCCTATCTCTCATAGTAAGGTGAGAGCATCTCCATATATATATATATCTCTATATATATATATATTCCTGTGTGGGTATATAGAAAGAGCTGAAACTACTGTGAGAATTGCAGACTATGAGATACCACTCTTTCCGCTACCTTGATTCCATAATTAGTAAGGATGTGGAGATTGATGAAGATATCGAACATAGGATAAAAGTAGGATGGTTGAAGTGGAGACTTTCTTCTGGAGTGCTTTGTGACCGACGAATGCCAACAAGATTGAAGGGAAGATGTTACAGGACAACGATTAGACCAGCCATGACCTATGGAGCAAAATATTGGCCAATTAAGAAGCAACATATGCACAAAATGGATGAAGTAGAGATGAGAATGTTGAGGTGGATGTGTGGTAAAACTAGGAAGGATAACATTATAAGTGATCGCTTTAGAGAGCATTTAAGGGTAGCAACAATAGGGGATAAAATTAGAGAAACCTGTTCGAGATGGTTTGGGCATGTCCAACGTAGGCTGGCAACAATGCTGGTAACGAAAAGTTTGGCCATGAAGGTTGATGGCCCACCAAGAGGATGGGGTAGGCCAAAGAGGATGTGGATGAAGGTAGTAAAACTAGATATGAAGAAGTATGACTTATTTGAGGATTTAACTGAAGATAGATCGGAATGGAGAAACAAAATTCCTCTAGCCGACCCCAATATAGTTTGGACAAGGCTTTTGATGATGATGCTATTCCTGTGCGTTCAGTGTGCACTGTCTTACCGTGCATACATGCCACTGAGACCCCCCTTGGGGCCCCATAGATCATGGGACATGAGGAGGACGGAAAGATCTACTCATGATGGACCCAAATATAAAAAATGGGGTCAATCTCATGCCTTTAATTTCTTGATCCATGGCCCACAAGTTTAATGTCTTTACTTTAATAAAAAACTGACTCTTGATCGAACACTATTCCATACATTCGGCGGGTGCAAACCTTGGGGTCTGTAACTATTCCTGGGGAGTGGGGGGGAGAGGGGGTTTGTTCTTCGGCGGGTGCAAACCTTGGGGTCCGTAACTATTCCCGACGAGTGGGGGGGAGAGGGGGTTTGTTCCTTGTGTATGAATGGTTCAGATGGATCATAAGGAGGGCCCTATTATGTTGCCCTCATTGCAAGAAAATGAGAGTTTTCATGGGATGATTTGGCACATATCTATATATATATATACACATATACTCACACACACACACATATACATACATGCATACAGAGGAACTTTCAAGTGAGCACATGCTCAAATAGCCTTTATGCACGTAGTCAATGAGATGCGTGAGAAATAATCACAGAGTCAATGAGATGCCCATTTTGGATGCGATGACGTCATCCAAAGGGGGGGGCAAAACTCACGCAACTCATTGGCCGTGTACTTATTTCTCACACATCTCATTGGCTGTGCTCATAAAGGCTATTTGAGCATGTGCTCACTTGAAAATAAATCTATACATATACATATATAAATATAAAAGCAGTGCAAGAAATGCATATATTAGTGCTAATTTAAACTTGTCTCATACATTCTGTTAATGTATCATGCCCTCACTCCATTTGTATTAACGGAGCTAATTTACATCTTGTGTTTCTGCTTTTGGCTTCCCAGGCTCTAGACCTGAAGCCCAACTATGTTCGTGCTTGGGCAAATATGGGAATCAGTTATGCCAATCAGGTGTGTTCTTTCCGTCAATTATGCAATCGATGTCCTTGTATGCTAGGTGAAGAACAGATACAACTATTTCCTGGTTTGCTTTGGAATGTTTCTGATGTTTGGAGTGATAATAAAAGAGTATTTCAGAATTAGTTGATATTTATATATTCTAATCCAACATCAGGAAGCCTATAAGCAATTTTTAGTACCGTTTCTGCTTTGGCATTGATCCTGCCACTGATAGCCGTGGAAACTCATTAAAGGTGACTAATTCATTAAAAAAACAAAATAAAATGGCTGATTTATATATATTTTTATATTTTACTTATTTATTTTATATTAAATTCCTGTTCATTTATGTGAATGTCGATTTTGATTGAAAGATTGGACACCTTAAATAAATTAATGTAGAAAAATGACGTCACATGTGGAATTATCCGTAAATGTTAATGGATGCTGAGATTCAACAGCAATATGTAACATCAACTTTGATTGCATATTTATTTAATCTGCACCAGAAAATTATAGGGCTTACCGTATATAATTTTTGTCAACCCTGCTTGATATACTAGAAAAAAAGAGGAGATTTAAACATTTTGCTGAAAATAATAACATCCCTAGATTGGTGAGATAAAGCTAAGATGATGATAATGAGGACTCCTAAATAATGAAGCTTATTGCATATGAGGGATATCACAATCCTTCTCGACCAGATTATCTTAGCCATCTGATTCTTCTTTCTTAAATGTGTACCACTTGCAGAAATATGCATGTGCAAACCACCAATTGGATAGCTAGCATCATTAGACAGGACTCAGGAGAGATTAGGAAAAACCACTCAACTCCGTGTCTGCGTTTGTGTGTGCCTTTGATGAATGGTCTGATGAATACAAACATTTCTTACATTTCAGGGTCTATATGAAGAATCTATCCGATACTATGTGAGAGCACTTGCAATGAACCCTAAGGCAGATAATGCCTGGCAATATTTGAGGATCTCTCTCAGGTATGTCATCAATAGGCTTATTACCTGCACGAATTCATTGCTATAAATCTGTGTAGGAAACAACCAAATATCACAATTCATTTCATTTCTTCATCATGCAGCTGTGCTTCTAGAAATGACATGCTGGAAGCTTGTGATTCACGGAATCTTGATGTGCTCCAGCAGGAGTTTCCTCTATGATATCTTTCTTGGGAAATAAAGGCAACTCTAGTATTTGTCTAGGCCTATGGATGGTGCTAACTTATACCAAGGGTGCGCTCCTTGGTTTGTGTTTTGCTTTCTGATTAAATGGGTCTAGAACCTTAGATCCTGCCTCCTGCTCTACAGTCGCGTTGGTAGTCTTGCCTCTGCTGGACTGATCTGTGTTCTAACTCAAATTTGTGGTGGCCCATCCAGGAGTACAAAATTTGGCATCCAAGACGGATGAAGAAAAACCTCAAGTATAATCGATGCTCAATTCAGCCATTTTTTTTTTTTTTTTTCAGTCTGTAAAGTAGTTTGTCATTCATTGTCACACCGAAGTCTTGGAGAAAAAACTGATTTTGGAAATTGGAATGTTCAACCTCTGGAAAGGGTGCACATTAAAGATGGTAAAATAGTGTTGTTAAGCTGTAATAATGTTGCATGAATTCTGCATCTTTAAGTTATAAAAGGTATCTGAATGTTCGTATCCATGACTAACTGATTTACTTGCAGTTTTAAGGCTCAACATGAGTTCAAGTCCCATTGGATGTTTTAGTTGTCAACTGTCTATTTTCATGTTGTGCATGATCACATATGATACATACCCAATCTACAACCTTCCCTTTAGTGGGTTGCTTGTTTCGGTAGAAATCATTGGCCAATAAAGCACATTCTGGACCGGAGTTCTGATTTTTATGTACTCAACCTTAATCATTAGTATGATAAGTTTGAACAAATCAGTACAGAGGGAACACACCTACGGCAACAAACATTTGAATCTAAACCTACTCCCATGGATGGGTAATGGGTCTGAAAGTCAACCCTATAAAAGCAATGTTCACTGGTGACTGAGATCTGAAACATGCCTTGAGGCAAGATCAACTCCATCGTCTGAAAGGGTGGTTTTTCAAGCATATCACTTTTCATGCCCTCATAAGTTTGAGATCCAATGACTTGTGTTGTTTAAAATGGGTTCCATGTGCATGGATTGGGCTTGACCTTATCATATGGTCAGTGTAACTCATCATTTGTGGACTGGGCTGATAGGCAGTGGAAATTATTTAAGTCTTTCATTTTACTAGGCTAGCCATACTGTTTCGCGCTAGTCGCCTTGTGCACTCTATCTAGGAGCTCTTGATGATGGCAGTGTCCCCATAAAAAAACAAGATAATCGACTTTTTACACACTGGGGTAAGAAGCTTTTCTTGGTCCATAATTTCTGAAAAGTCCGAACTCTCTGGAATCACTTATTTTCTGCTGTGAGTTGTTAGTGTTGGGGCAAGCTGTGTACAAAAGAAGTGAGATGGTTGACAGGTACTGGTTCAAAGCTGAGTTGCTGAGATGTTGCATTCATGAAATTATATCAAATGCACTTTTTTGCACTGAACAGCTATAAATTTGTAGATAGATATTAAGTTCATTGATTGCATTGTTATGCAGGCCGACCAGAACCGCTGGTATGCTGCAATGTTCTCATTCAGTGCCAAAATTAAACAGGACCAGTTACAGGAGAATTATCTAGATCAAAGCAGTGGCGGGGTAGGATTTCCTTCTAGCAAAAAAAGAATCACGAAAGAACCGATGAGAATGTCATGAGGCCCTAAATCAATAAAAAAATGGGCCTAAACTAATTAGGGCTGTCAAAGGGCTCGGTCCATTCGGGCCGAAGCCGTTGGAGGGCTTACACTACATGGGCCCTCACCGTACCCTCGAGGGACGGGGCAGGGCCAGGGTATGGTCTCGAAACCGAAACCGAAACCAAAAAAAAAAAAAAAAAAAAAAAAAAAAAACACCATTATTTTCTTTTTGCCGTACTACTACCAACTATTGAGTGTCAACCGAGCCTTATCTTGTCAAACCTCTCTTATGAAGGGACCATTAAGAAAGTGTTTAGAGCATAGAAGTTAGGCCATTAAGAAAGTGTTTAGAGGATATAAGCTATCTCTAAAACTTTTTTTTTTATCGGATAAAGTCATACGTGCTTTGATGACTTGGGTCTTAGACGTACAATTTTATTCGTGAAGAAGAAAAATGGCTAAAGAGTCTGTTCTATCTCATACCTTTCATGGACATTTTCATCTACCAAATCATTCCGGCAAAGTCTTATATTTGAGAAATTCACTTTCCTTTAAGGAATTAGCATTATTTTCAATTTAACACTGATTTAACTATTCAGCGTCGTTTGATTTTAGTCATAAAAATAAATGTACTTAAAAATCACTAATAATTTAGACTTTTAAGAATCGAGAGTTATAATTATCTAATTAAAAAGATATTTGGATCACCCCATATCCTCAAAGTTCCATGCACATGTACAAACTACCTTTATAAATTGGTTTGTATCCCAAGTTGGTATCCCAAGTTACTCCATAGTGGAAAAAGTATATCGTTATCAAAAGACGTACACCCCCCTTTGAGTTAATAAGAATATATAAAAATAATATAAAAAGCCTAAATAAAAAGTAATAAAATTAGAAAAAAAAGGATAGAAGTAACAGTGCAACACTTATTGCTCATGCGTTAAGTCTAATACATAACTTAAATAATTAAATAGAGATGAAATTAACCAAGTATGTGTGTATGAGTATTTAGGGCATTTTGTAATGGGTATAGAGTACGAACTTACCTTTACATCCCCATTTTATTACTGCTAAGTGATTGTTACAAGGGCATTTTAATATATACAGGGCCCGGGCTGGGCTTAGTAGTTTCCATGCCCTTCCCTCAAATATCAGCACTTGGAATAAAAAAAAACTGCACAATCCCGGCATAGAGATTTTTCTTAAAAAAAGAAGCCCTCACGGGTATGGGTGTATAAAAGAAGGAATGGGAATGGGTTGGGTTTAAACAGGGCTCCGCCTTAATTAGAACTTATGCGGGTTTGTTAGTGCTTTTTTTTTTTTTTTTTTTTTAGCGGGGCGGGTTTTGTTGTTCTACTCCGATCTTTACCACTCATTCCTAAATATTTTTAGATTTTGAAAATTTTAGTCTTTAAACTTGACCTATCCCAATTCAGACAGGGCGGGTTTGGTATCATATACCACTGACTCGTCCCGGGGCGGGTCGGAGTTTGGATGAGATAAACTTGAGACGGGCCGTTGCCATCCCTATATGAAAGCATTTGATCAGAAGTGGGTGAAACGCTTGTCATATAGTTACATGACTCTTTCTCAAACACAAAAGAAGATACACAAGCAAGAATAAAAGATCCATGGTTCAAACAGGGCCATGAATCTTCATGCATTATCACTCTTCAATTGGTTGAATTTTCATGGCGAGTTTGGAATCTGGGAAAGCTTAACTAGTAGGGAATTCACCATTGTGAAGCCTTGTGTTGCTGACCACTCTTTGTCCTTTGCAGTTGAAATGGACTTAGCAAGCCTTGTCGGCTTTTGGCACCTGTTCAGCAGCTTCTCATACTTGGCACAAACTGCACAAGCAGTCTCCAACCCAGAAGCATCAGATACACTTGTTTGTCATCACCCATTTGTTGTTTCCGTTTCAGTTGTAGTAGAGGGATCCAAAAAGAGACAGACTGCAGCACAATCATCGCGTACGGATGGTGAAAACTTGGTCTTCCATGCTTTCCCTGCATGGTGTACAAGTGCTTTTGCTGCCTCAGCGCGATGTGGTGTTGAAGCCACAATATCAACAGCTTCCTTGTTTGATAATACATCCCATACCTGCATGGAGGATTTAAGTTTTGAGATATGATACAACTCCCTCTAATACAATCCAGCATTTTGATCCGATTTACAGAAGTTAAAAGATACCCCATCAGTAGCAAGAATGATGAATTCATCTCTCTGTGTGAGACGATGAAAAGAAATCTCTGGGACAGAAATCAAACCGTATTCCTTCAGATAGAAGTCCCCGAAAGCTCTAGTCATTGCTAAGCCAATCGAGTCGTCGCTGGGCGGATATACACGTGCTAATCCTCCCTCATCCCACGACGCTAAAACTCTTCCTCTATGCCTTCTAATTCTTGCAGCTTCCCCTGAACGTGTTCACGATAGCATGACACATTGAAGTTTTGCAGTTAGAGAAGAGTAACTCAATAAATAGGATTATAACTTATTTTAGTGAAATGCAAAGCAGAGATTATGGACTCTGTTATCACAAGTGACACAGCTGAAGAGGCCTGAGCAGTTGGATACAATGCCTACAATCAACAGAACATGTGATACTGGGTGACAGCTTCTTCTTTGTTTCACTCACTCTCTTTAGTTTTTTTCCCCTCAAATGTAGGAACAAGGTTGAAAGGAACCTTGGGATCCTGCAGGAAGCAAGCAAACCCATAAACTCCTAGTTCATGTTCAGGTAAGGACTTCTAGTGGTATTAATTTAATGCAAAATTAGGATGTAGAAAGGGAGGATTGGCAGCTCAAGGGCCTGACCTATACAATGTATTCCATATTGAAATTGAAGTAATTTTATTTAGATTTTTCCCATGATGTGTAAAGGAGTTAGGTGAGTGTTTGAATTTAGGAGATTAGGCGTTCGAATTTGAGAACTTAATTCTCTATAATAACTATAACCGTATGTATGAGACAGTAATTTGAAACATCAAAATTAGCAAATTCTCCATTGAAAACCCAGTCAAGGTTTGTCTTGTTCTCCTTTGCTTTTGGTTGAGAGTATCCCAATTCCCAACACTCTACTCTTATCCATACCCATATCTGGGCATCATAAGCAATATTATCTGTTCAGCATGAAGAATTAGAGTAAAAATCTAATGTACTTGGAAGATCTGGCTTCAAGTCCACTGTCAATTGTATGGCAATCAATTTATTGTCTTCATCTCTTGTGCCCAATATTGCTCTCGAGTCTCCAACATTTCCAATTAAAAGATCCTGTCCCTGCAGAAATTCAAATTATATTTTCTATTACCTAATAGTAAACTAAAAATTTCTTTAATGCCATGTAAATGGTAAAAATAGGTAAATCAGTACATTTTGCAATAAACTACCTGCTTGATCAAGGTTACAGCAGTAGTCCCACTGTCGAAAGAATCGATTTTTGGATGCAGTTTCAGGTCTTCATCCATTAACTTGAAAGCCTTCAACAGAGAATCTTTCAGCTTCAGATGCTTATCAGGGAACTTTTTGGTTTCATAGGTGTCTAGAGACTCGCTCCATTCATTGTCTAAACTACTAGATTTCATTTCTTCAGAACTCATTGCTGTCGCATACAGGCCAATAAGATCGCTGTCGCTAGCTTCCCAGAGGCAACTAAGCTTAAGAGGAAGGGAATCTCTCACTTTCTTTGAAACCATATGACCAAATGGACCATGACCATCAAATACACCGCAGAAGATGGTGTCCTCTCTTGAACAGAAATTCTGGCAGGGTGAATCTCAAGTGGTCAAATATCAGGAAAAGAAAACAACTTTATTTTCATCTAAGTGGTAGAAGTCCAGTGAAATGTAAACTCTCCAGACTTCAGGTTTTATTTCTGTTAATTCAGTTACTATAACATATCAACATGAATGTCAGAAAATCTAAATTCACGTCGTTGATCAGGAGTAATATGTTGGCAGAGAATGACCTATTGAAGATTAAAACTTCGATCTGATCCTATTCACACTGATTTGAGCCAAGGTTATAAAAGAATAAGCACATGTATTATATAAAAGTCTTATCTTTCAATGCTTTCAACGTAGAAGAACGAGTGCATACCCTCTAATTTATAGGGGGTTTACAGCCATGGTTGTAAAACATGATGAATCTACAATCAATCTAATTAATCTTACAAAGCTATAAATTTAAGGTTAGGCAACATCTACAATCATGTGAGTAGGTTCAAATCAGAGATTTGATCTTCTGAATGGTATGCTCTTATTATATGTCTGAAAAAACTGAATACATTTGAGTATTTGCTTATTTTTTGCTTTTGTTTACTCAGGTTTTAGCTAGGTTGATTTGGGGCTGGATCATGGAAATTTTGACATTGTAACCATTTCTTAGATTACTTGTAAATCTGTAATAAACCCACAGGAAAACGGTATCGGTTGTTTTTGGTGGTACAATTTGCTTTAGGCCAACTTTTTAAAATTTGTAGAGATAAGCAAACACATCTCCCTTCCCTCTCTCAAGTCTCAACTTCCACTGCAAATCACTATTATTAAGAACTAAAACATCTGTATAAACAAAATCAAGACATAAAAAGAAGACCATCAATATCGAAATTCAACTGAAACGCGAAAAATGCTTGAAAAAGATGTATTATATAGTTTTCGAATGGCAGCTTTTGAATTTTCAAGAATTTCATACCAGTGTTTTAGACCAGTAATCCAACTAACTTAACTAACTGACCTCCCAGACGAGCATGGCATCTTGATTCACAACCCTCGTCCCCTGGCACGTGTACAAGGATGCAAATCTGCCGTGGCCGCTGAGGAACATCCGGGTTCCTATCCGGAGCAGGTCATCTTCTCCAATGACTCCTCCTTTCCTTAGGAATTCGAGATCAAAGGTGCCACCAAGGACAATGTCATTAGCATTGGGAGTGTTTGCTTCTCTGCTCTTCTCATTCCTATTCCACTCCTGCTCTATTGCTTCTGCATCTCCTTTCTGCTGACTTTCAGATGAGAGGCAGGGACCCATCAGACTGTAACAGGGACATTAGAAATCTATCATAGAGAGTTATTTCATGTTTAAATGGCTTAGAAGACGGTTTATTTGTAGTGCCTTTTTTTCATTTTTTTCACAGATTCTACCACCAAGGGTCCAAGGAACCTGTAAGTTTGTTCATTCCATGGAGTCTGTAACAGAGAGAAAGTGAGGTTAGCATACTGTTCATACGTAGTCCAGCTCTGTAGGAATCACTTTGGGTTCACTTTTGATCAGTCTATTTCTATTCTCACTGCATCCCCTTATAGGTGCAGAGTTTGAATGTGACCCACGTACAGTTGGACCCACTGAAGGTTCTCATAGTTCTCACTTGAATAAATCCGATATATATATATATATATATATATATATAGGGATGTGATCCAGTGAGAACTGTTCTCACGGAGTCACCATGAGAACCTTTTTGCAGGGCTCACTAGGAGGCCCCATTTTGGACTTTGTATTATATTTTGTCATTTGGTCATTTGAATGTAATTAGGTTGGTGCCTTGTGTTCCAGTACACTTACCTTGCATGGAGCTTATGTGCATAGAACTAGATGAGGTCCACCTAGGGCCCCACTGGACGATAGGACGGGGTGGAAAGATTCTAATAAGAGGGCCTAGATGTCAAATTTGAGGTTTGTGTGGGGAAAGTCTTAAGACGCCGTGGTTATGTTAACGCCAGCAGCAATGTTAGATCTTATATTCACTTTGGCTATGTGCATTTCGGCTCGGATGCTGATGCGCTAGCCGAGACCAATATTATCGTCTCGGTTAGCCCCGGCCTAAGACCGCCATGGTCTCGGCCGTATGCCTTGACCTCAGTCGCGCATCTCGGCTGTAGCTGTATGATGAATCGCCAACCGAGATAGACACTGACAGCCATCTCCCGCCTCCAAATACGTGGCGGGATATGAGCACGCGCTAATGGGACAGAAACATCATCCCAGCCGTCCAGAATCCTTATCAAATCTCTGACAAAACGGCATCCAGTGGCTATAGCCATATTAGGGCGAGGCCCAAGAAAGGGTCCGATGAGACCTTTGCAGCCAATAAGTCAAGACAAGATCAGGCCCAATGTGACTGACATTTAATGCAGTATGGGCTGATCAGACCATCATTTAATGCAATGTGGGCTATGATGGATCCTCATTTATTACTTTGTAGGCTGATGAGACCTTAGTAGTCAAATCATCAAGTCCACTACCAAATATCTAGAGACTCCTCTCCTATATAAAAGGGATCCGTTTTAATCAAAGGTACGCATACGCGAACGCATACATGCACTCTCACTTGGCCTCTCTTCTTCTTCAACCTTAGTTCAGTCCCCGCACTAACTTAGGCATCGGAGAGCCCTGCGCTGCTCACAGTCAGGGACCTCTAACTGTTCTTTCTCCCCTTTCAGGTCCCTGAAGCGGTTGGCTCTTCACGGTCATTTGGATAAGTTTTGTAAGGTTTTCCTTAATCTTGTGAGTTATATTTTTTGTACTTACAAGGTTAATCCCATGCCTCTAACCCTTGATCCATGGCCTAGAAGTCTAACAAATTTATATTAAAAAAAAAAGGTCATTAACCCTCGATCCAACAGTCCAGTCCATTCAGATGAGTGCGAGCCAAATGGATACGGGGTAAATATGCGGATGGAGGTTGATTGTTCTTTCGGATTAGTGCCCCCACATGCTACCTTACATGGATTGCTCCCTACAGAAAAATTGGCCATTTATGTAAGCTCCCTACTGAGATCATGTTTTAAAACAAACTAATGGATTTTTCTATCCTCCTGCCTCAACCGTAGGATGCATCCAGGTGGGGCCCCCTTGTTTCAAACGGTATGTGATCCATTCATAGAGCATCCATGTTGGCCCCTAACTGTGAGAATCCTCTAATCAAAAGTGACATCAAATTAGTGTGGGTAGATTTATGAGGTCTGATTCACGGGTATGATGGCAAAAAGTGGGCCCCACTGCCAAGAAAGTTAGAGGCCCTCTAGATTGTCTCTTTTTGGACAGTCATCTTAGGAATAGCTCAGATGACTTGAAAGCCATCGAATCCAAGGTCCTTCATGTACTCAAATCTTCCATGGCGCCACCAAATCGAATTAGATACCCAAAATGGAATTGTTTGTGGCTCTAAAGCTACAGAATAGTATCAGGCTACAGCCCAAATGACAAGATATAGAATGGGGCCCAACTTTTATGAGGTTCTCTCTAAACTTTTGTATAATTAAGAAGGCCCTGTTGATATAAATTGTTATGCGGTTCAATAAAAGCTCAGAGTTTTTAAAGTTTTTGGGTTTTTATCGCTCTTTTGGTGTTTTTGATTATGAACATGGTATCAGGGTTTAGCTGAAGTCGTGTATTATTCATAAAAGACAGTAATTTTCCATGCACCTCAGTATCGTTTTTAAAAGAAGAAAGAAAAACATCCCAACTGATAAGTTAGTATTACCTAATCAAAATGAGCATTTGCTTTGATCCATCAATAATATTGCAAGTGAACCAACAGTTCAGACATAATATGTCGTTAAGATTTAAGAACTATGATGGCAAAGACAGCATCCAAAGGTGAAAAATAGCAAGACCAAGAAGTTCAGTGCTATTTCTGAATAAAGGAGTTCCACATTTGTGGGCCATGGTGGGTCCTCTTTTCCCAAACCAACCCACTACCACTCAATCAGTGGAAAGTTTGTAGAATTAAAAGTTCCCAACTAGATAACAGTGGTGGAAAAGGATGACCCATCAAGCCACCTATCAAGGCTGAGTGTTCAGTAATCCACCATAATGGGGGTCCATCAGATCAACAGATGTGCTCCACTCTGCATTTCTTGGTTCATCAGGACAATGTGATTTATATCTTCTTCCTGGTGAGTCAAGACCCAAATATTGCAAATCTATCAGGAAGTATAGGGACATTTCCCATATATTACTTTTTTTTTTAATAAAATGCATCCAACAGATGCTTTTCATTTCAATAATAAAGAAGATTATAGAATGAAAGAGAGGAATTTTTCTTTCTTGGAAAAAGGAGATGTCACGGAATTCAAACAAGACTATCAAACACTTTATCAATCATAAGTTCAACTCAGGGCTACAATTCATTAGGAAAGAATACGGACACTTCATAAAGCAAAATAATGCAAAAGTAGGAAAGTGATGAGTACATGTCCTTCACTTTCTACAAAACAAAATTCCACCATTGAAAGCCTTATATTCTTTGTAGTATCTCTCCTTTGGGAGGTGCACTTTGCTTTTAAGCATTTCTTTGAGGCCGGATCCTCTTAGTGTGTCCCTCATGTTTTTGATATAATACTCTTCAGTGAGGCTCAAGAAGTGAAAACTACTCAAAATGAACAGCCTCCCATTTTTTAATGATAGCATTAGATTTTACTCCGACGGAAATTGAACTCACTATAGGATTGAGAATATAATTAATTATGTGATGAACAAAATCTTAGGATCACCTTATTAATTATATGCTCAATCTTACATTGGGATCAAATCCCATTGGAGTAAAAATTGAGAAGATTGCATTGAAGGAGAGGCCAGTCATTTTAAATGGTCTGTATTTCTAATAGGTGGCCCCAATGTGGAGTTTTCCATTCTTCACTTAGAGACACATGGTTGGACAACTCTCTAATTCGACTCTTAACTCTCTTGAGTTATCTCATTTTGATGAAGGACTGAGTAAAAAAAAAAAAAACAAGGGAGACTTGGACGAGTCATCTCATTTTAGAAAAAGTTATTTTGCATTCTAAATCATTTAATAGTCAAATATAATTTTAAACAGTTAAAGTTTATTTATTTAAGTAATTATTATGCATGAGGTTTGAAGTCGGTAATTTAAAAATAATGAATAGAATGTACTTTGAAACTTATATCTAAATATATAATTTTTTACCTTCGATATTTGGACTAACAAATTATGTAATATGTAATACTTTACAAAAAATAATGATAAGAACAATGACATTAATATATAACAGGCTTGGCCATTTGTCATCGGATTTATTCCATTCAATCTCAAACATGATTCTAAAATAAGATTATGAGATACGACATTGGTCAAAGTTGAAACCATTGCATAATGGTCAATATTTTGTTATGTTATTCAGGCTTTTTTCTATTAAAACAAGCAATTTCATAAATAATAAGAAATAAGACATTAAAAATGGTCATTTATTTGTTACTTTTAGAGTGTTTTATACAACATACATCTGAAAAAGGGAAAACTAAAAAAAAGAATAAAGCTTTTAGCTCTTTTCCAAAAATGTACATGATAAATTGGGTATTTCAAAACAATATAAAAGCTTTTTCATAGTATTTTTAATTAAGTTCTTTTCCGTGGTTTCTCTCGTTACTGGTGACTTTTCTTTAAAAATGATAGAAATATCCTTTTTAAGTATAAAAGGAAGGTTTTTGTCTCTTGGCAAAACTTCGAAAAAGTATTAAATTTTTGGCTCATTTTCAAAAGTATATATAAAAAATTAAGTATTTCAAAATGGTAAAAATCTTATCCATAGTTTACCATTTTCAACCCAAGCTTCTCTTCACATGGCCTACAATCCAGTTTTTCATGAATAATACAAACACAAAAACTGATTGTCGCCTTATAAGGGAAAAAATCAACTTGTACGGCCACACTCCTTAGAACTTCCGAACTTCCTTTGTGGGCGAACTCTTTGGTGAATAATTCCCTTTGCTTTATTATGGGCTATTTGGAGGAAAATGAATGAGAGGATTTTCAGGGACCAGAGCCTTTAAACATTCCATTTTAGGGACCTTTCACTAATTTAATCTTTATTTTATTATATCATAGCTTTCTCGGGATTATTCACCGCAAGAATTAAGTGGGTCTTGATCCTGCCTCATGCTCTCCAATTGAGTTGGTATTTTCGCCTATGCCGAACTGATCTGGGTTCCAGCCCAAATTCATGTTGGCCCATCTACTAGGCCAGAATTTGGCATCCAAGCACAGAAAAAAAAAAAAAAAAAAAAAAAAAATGATGAAAAGGTGAAATAAAATTGATGCTCATGTCGTTTGTTAGTTCAGTCTATAAAGTAATTAGTTATTCACTGACAAACATAAGGCTTGGAGAAGAAACTGATTGGGAATGCACTTAATAAATTGTTACAAAGCTGTATGAATGTTGGAGGGATTCTGCATCATTAAGTTGTAAAAGATATCTGGATCTTGATATCCATGATCAACTGATTTGCTTGCAACTTTTAAGGCTACTGACATTATGTGGAAAATCCTGATAGCTCGGATTAGTGTTTTTAGGATGCATATGCAGCTTGACTCAGCTATCTAGGGATTGCAATGGGGCCAGTTTGAGGTCTACATCCATACTATTTCCCTAAAATATCCAGTCCAATATGTTGGGACTATGCTGAGTGAATCAGTACAATAGGCCCACCAATGAAGGCAACAGTTGATCTAATTGTAGTATATGACAATGTAATGGGGTCTGAAAGTCAACCCTATTTAAGGGATGTTTACTGATTATTGAACCATGCCTTGAGGCAAGATCAACTCCGAAGGTGTGGCTTATTCCAAGCTTATCATGTCCTCTTAGGTTGAGACCCAATAATTTTTCATAGTTCAAGTTGGTTTCAGTCTCTTGGATTCGGCTTGGGCTTGACCATATCAAAAGGTTAGTGTAACTTATCATTCGTTGATTGGGCTGATAGGCAGTGGAAAATATTTTGGCCCTTCATTTTACTAGGCTGGCCTCACTGGCTCGCTCAAGTCACCTTATGTACTCTTCAAGTATTCTTGATGGGAAGTGGCCATCAAAGCAAGATGATCAGGCTTTTACTGCATGTTGGGATCCATTGAACCTTGGGTTAAGGATTTTTGCTTGGTCCAGAATTTTGTAAATGTCCAAACGTTGGAATAACAGTTCTGTTGTGAGGTGTAGTCTTTTGACAAGCTGTGTACAAAAGAGCTGTGAGATGGTTGAAAAGTAGTGGTTAAAAGCTGAATGGTTGAGAAGTGAGAAGTTGCATTAATAAAATTTAAATCAATGCACTATTTGAATCGACCTGCTATATGGCTATAGATATTAAGTTCATTGATTGCACTGTAATGCTCTATAGCATAATTTTCTAGGACGACTAGAATCAATGGTATGCTGGAATGATATCATTCAGTGCAAAATCTAAACATGTTCAGTTCCAGAACAGAATTAACTATAGATGAAAGCATCAAAGCAGATATCATATTATAAGTTTGTTTATGTTGGCTAATTCATGGGTTGGACAAAACTTTGGGTCCACTGAGTTGTATTTTCTATTTTATTTTAGAATGGACTATGATTGTGTTGCCAGAAGAGTTGACGCGAAGAATATATATAAAAAAAGAGAATTCTGGGCGAAACCACCGATGACTGATCGATCGGAGCCTCTGTGCTTTCGATAGGTGGTCTAACGCCCCCTAGTTATTTTGGGTGGTCTGATCGATCGAAGCCACTGTCTGATCGATTGGATGACTTGGGCACAGCAGGAAAGTCTCCAGTTCTGACGAGAAATAGTTTTCTTTTGACGCTGTTTCTCACTTTGAGTCCTAATTGTATTCTAACTATAAGGCACGAATTTGGGGCTATAAATAGGGTATTGCTCTCAACCCTAAGACACACATCAATTAATTCTCTTGTTAATTTGAGGTGAGAATACCCTAAGAGAGATTCTTTGATTTGCTAGAGCCATTGAGAGATTATTCTAAAAGACTGCTCTAGAAGGTTGTTGTTGTTTCTATTTGCTTGTAGAAGATAATTTATCTTAGCTGACAAGGTATGACGAGATCAAGTAAGGAGAATGGTGCATGGTGGAAGTTGTGTCAGTGAAAGTTGTGCAAGAACAACCACAATCCCTAGGTTGAGGTGCTGATTGAGGTAAATGAGCTGTGAGTATATCTTGTAATTGTTCATGAATTCTTAATTTTTGGTTCGTGGTTTTCTCCAAGATAGAGTTTTTACGTTAAATATTGTGCCTGACTTCTTATGGTGTGTGATTAGTAGATTGCTAATTCTACCTTGTTTAATTAGTTACATCCACTGTGTATTAGTTTGATTTATTAAAACTAGATCCATTCTCGTTGCTCCCAGAACTTTCACATATAATTGTTTGTGTGAGTATGAAAGCATTTAATCAGAAGTGGGTGAAACGCTTTTCATATTCTTTCCATATGAAGAAACCTACATGGTTTCTCGAACAAAGAAGATGTACAAACAAGAATAGAAGATTCATGGTTCAAACAGGACCATGGATCTTCATTCCTAACCATTATCTAAAATTAATATAGTTTTCATGGTGAGATCCGAAACTAGAGAGATTCTGTAGAGAATTCATCCTCGTGGCGCATTCAAGTGGAGACCACTCCTTTGTACGTAGTTGAAATGGAGTTAGCAAGGCTTCTCGTCGACTGGCACCTGTTCCGCAGCTTCTCATCCTTGGTGCAAGCAGAGCCTTCCACCACCCAAGAAGCATCAGAAACACTTGTTTGTGATTTCCAACCTGCTGTTCCTCTGCTGGTTGTAGTACAGGAATCTAAAAAGAGACAAACTGCAGTACAATCATCGCAATAGTCTGCTGAAGATTGGTTCCATGCTCTTTGTGCACAGTCTACAAGAGCTTTTGCTGCTGCTCCACGACATGGTGTTGAAGCAACAATATCAACAGCCTTCTGATTTGAGAGTACATCCCAAACCTGCATGGATAATTTTAAAGCATTGAAAAATGATAGAACCCCTTCCTATACTATCCACAATATTTTAACATTTAATCCATTTTCCAAAAGTTGAAGATACCCCATCAGTAGCAACAATGATGAACTCATCTCTTTGTGTGATTTGGTGATAAGAAATCTCTGGGACAGAAATCAAACCATATTGCTTCAGTTCGAAGTCCCCAAAAGCTCTAGACATTGCTAAGTCCACGTCGGCATATTTTGCATAGAAACGTGGTACACCTCCCTCTTCCGTGTGAACTATTCCTCCATGCTTTTCAATTCTTGCAGCTTCCCCTGAACGTGTCCATAAGCTTTGCAGTGAGAGAATAACAGCTCAATAAATACGATTATACTCTGAGATGGCAGAATATATATACATGACCCCAGGTCCAATCTTCTTTTAACTTATTTTATGAAATGCAAAGAAGAAATGGACTTTGTTTTCATAAGTGAGATACATCTCACGAGGCCTGAAAGGTTTAGTATCCTATATGCTGTTTGCATACAATCAATAGAACATGCTTTGGCACACTGCTCCCACCTGAGCACGTTTAATTCTAGAGTTCTTATGATTTTCGGGTCGCACGGTTTTAAAAGGCCTCATGTTGAGTTAAAACGAGGTTTGACTTAGAAGCTCAGGGTCAGGATTTGGATATTTCCTATGCGGAATAGCGAAGACTCACCGTTTGAAGCCCTGGTTGGCACCCTGTGCCCCGTGGTTAAGGGTGCCGTCCGAACCAAGTCCTTACAACTTGAGTGACATTTTCTTTTTATTTCACTCACCTTCTTCAGGTTTTTTTTATTATTTATTTGACAAAACTATGTTGAAAGTATCATTGGGATCTTGCGGATAGCAAGAAAATCTATGAACCCCAAGTTCATGAGGTGTAGAAGGGTATAGGATTAGTGGATCAAGGCCCTGACCTTCCCAATGTACCCCATATTGATACTAAAGTAGTTTTATTTAGTATCTATTAAAGGGCGTGATCATATTAGCGCTAATGTACTGGATCCCAGCAAAACTACTCAGTTAAGCATGCATGAGCTAGAGTAGTACCAAGATGTGTGACCATTTGGGAAGTCCTCGTGTTGCACTCTACTTAAATTATCTTGGGATATACTAGAATAGTGAAATAAAATTCATATAGCGACCCAACATAGTTGGGACAAGGCTTCAATGATGATGAATCATAATTATGATTTACTACATTAGTAGCTATAGTATTATGGAAGTTTGATGATGTGTAAAGGACTTAGGAGAGTGTTTTAAGTCTAAGAGATTAGGTGCTTTGATTTGAGAACTTATAGGAGTAGTTATTGTATTTAATAACTACATCCATACGTACGAGGAAGTAATTTAAAAGATCAGAATTAGTAAATCCTACTTTGAAATTTCATTTAAGGTTTGTTATTTCCATTTTGTTTGTTTTTTATTGTTGGTTGTGATATGCCAATACTCTATCCATACCCATATCTGAGCACAGTGGTGGACCCAAGTACAAGGGTCTAGGGCTTCAGCCCTCGCCCAGACCTGAAAGAAGTCCAAAATTCTCTGAGGACTCCTGAAAATTTTGAAAATTAATGTTTTCCCACCCCACACACTTCCCCAATGAAAATTTCCTAGGTCCACCTCTGTTTGGTTATCATTGATTGGCTAGCCTAAAGCAATACTAATTGTGCAATGAAACCCCACTTGTTTTGGAAGAAGCTTGAAGAACTAGAGTAAAAATCTAACATACTTGGGAGATCTGGCTTAAAGTCCACTGTCAATTGTATGGCAACCAATGCATTGCCTTTATCTCTTGTGCCTAGTACTGCTCTTGAGTCTCCAACATTTCCAATTACAAGATCCTGTCCCTGGTGAAATTCAAATTAGATTTCTATGATCTTTTGTCAGGTAAACAGTGAATTTCATTTTCTACAACACCATGTAAAATATAAAAGAAAAGGTAAATAAGAACAGTTTGCTTACATCATGTGGATAAACTACCTGCTTTATCAAGGTCACAGCAGTAGTCCCACTATTCAAAACATCAATCTCTGGATGCAGTCTTTCCAGTTCTTCATTCATTAACTTGAAAGCCTTCAACAGAGAGTGTTTTAGCTTCAGATGCTTCTCAGGAAGTTTTTTGAGTTCATTGTCTAAAGGCTTGCTCCATTCATCGTCTGAACTAGTAGATGTAATTTCTGCAAAACGGATCCTCTCCAGCACACTAGAGTATGCGTATGGGCCATGGACATCATCAATGCTAGCCTTCCAGAGGCAGAGAAGTATAAAAGGAAGGGAATCTCTCACTTTCTTTGAAACCACATGACCAAATGGACCATGACCATCGAATACACCACAGAAGATGGTGTCTTCTCTTGAACAGAAATTCTAGCATGGTGAATCTCAAGTTGTCAAATATCAGGAAAAGAAAAAGAGAGTTCTTTTCAACTGATCAGTAAAAGTCCATTGAAATGTGAACTCTTTAGACATCAGGTCTCATTTCTGTTTGTTCGGTAACTTTCAACAGATCAACATGTATGTTAAAAGGAATCCAAATTCGCTTTGTTGATAAGGACTAATATGTTAATAGGGAATAAACAACCTTCCAAAGATCAAAAGTTGAATTTGATCCTAATCACACTGATTGGAGACAAGTTGTAAAACAGAGTAAGTGTGAGATAAAAGCATCTCTCAATTATTTCAATGCAGAACATTTGGACGGGGAAAGGTGGATAAAATGGAAGTAGAGAAAACTTTCCTCAGTCCAAATTTGTATTTTGCAGAGTTTTTGCTACTTGTTTTTTCCACATCCGAACGGATCCTGGTTTTCTCAGTTCCTATCCTTCACACATTCTTTTCATGCTTTTACATAAGTAGTTGTACAAATTTTTTCGATGTATAGATAGATTGATGTATAGATTGAATCAATTGGTGATGAGAAACAGCACAATAACGGTTTTATGGTATGTTGGCTATATTAGAAAGGCATTCGAGTATCACTCCACGACGGGTGCACACGAGGGTTAATTTGGGACTCAATCATGGGATTTTTGATATTTTGACTATCTTTTTTTTCATTTGTCTGTTGGTGACATATCTCGAACCCATGACCTAATGGTCTAAACCATAGATTCCAACCATCTTGACAAGGCAGAGATTGGCGACTGTATCTTAAACGAGTGGACTATTAAATCAAGATGATGCTTTTAGAACATGGATTCAGCTGCCACATCGATCAAACATAAAACTTAGACATAGCAGCTGATGTTTCAGTCTTAATATATTAATTGAATGTTTGGCCTTTTTTCTCCATTTTTTCAAATGGTGAGAAAATTAAAAAAAAAAGAAGAAGAAAAGATCAGAATCTTTTTTCTTTTACTTGCTTTTAAGATGTTTAAAAGAAAATGAAATAATTACAACCAAATAGAAAGGTGATATCAATAGATTTTATTGAGAATATTGCTGATTTATAGCCATTTGATATTCGAAATAAAACTATAACAGAGCATTTGGCAAAATGTAGTCCCTAAATTTTTACAATAAATAGGAAATCTTATAGATAATAACACTAGCCTAATATAACGCAAATATAATACAATCATGATCTAACATGAACTCATCCTTTTCTATAACCAATATATTTGGGACGATATAATAGTTGATTTTTTTTTTTATAACTTGTAAGAACTTTACCAAAAAAGAAAAAGAAAAAGCACAATTTTTAACTCTACATTCACAAAACAAAACATAAAATGCCAAAAAAAAAAAAAAAAGAAGATCTTTTATTATTTAGTTTTCTAATGGCAGCATTTTAATTTTAGAGGAATTCTCACCAAGACACCAACTAACTTAACTAACTGACCTCCCACACAAGCATGGCATCCTGATTCACATCCTTCACCTTGGTTCTTGTCCCCTGCTGCGTGTGCAAGAACGCGAGTCGGCTGGCGCTGGCACCACTGAGGCAAATCCGGCTACTTATCCGGTGCAGGTCATCTTCTTCGATGATTCCTCCATTTTTCCTCAGGAATTCGAAATCGAAGGGACCACGAAGGCCAATGATATTCGCATTGGGAGTGTTTTCTTTTATGGTCTTCTCATTCCCATTGCAATCCAGCTTGACTTCTTCTACATCTTCTTTCTGTTGATCCTCAAGTGATGATACACAGGAACCCATCAGACTGTAACAGGAACACTAGAAATCTATCTCAGAAAGTTGTCTGATTTTTTTAAATGAGGTAGAACTGTCGAAGACTGCTTATATGTTGTCCTTTTACGTGTTTTTGTTTTCAGCTGTTAACCACCAAGAGTCATGGAATCTATAAGTTTTATCACTATCGAATTTCTTTTCCAAGGAATCTGTAACAGAAAGGGACTCGAACACGATTCCCACTAATTATCCTCTTCATGTAATACCCAATTTGACCATAGTTACCTGCTTCAGAGCTGGATTAATTGGCTTTTGAGGTTGCAATTTGTAATTCTAGACATAATTGGTTTGACAAATAAAATCAATGGAGTAGGTTCATTGGATTCGCTTTTTCAATTCGACAAGTTCAATGAACTAATCCATATATGTCTAGTCTAGAACCAAATAACTCAAAATAATTGTTTTTCTTAGCATGTGCTCAATGGCCAAATTTATAAAATACCATAGTTGGGGGCCACCATCAGATTGATCTTGTGTAAGAACAATCATGCAATAAAAACCAAAGCATAATTCATATTACTTTTTTAGATTACTGTATTGTAGAATTATAGAGAATCTTTCTATGCCTCTGCAATTCATGCATACAGATTACAGAATTACAATTATCTATTGTGTTTATAGAATCTAATTGAAAAGAAGAATGAAATGGAGACATCAAAACAATTAAATTGATGCTATAAAGAATGCATATAATAACATCAAATGGCTATGTTAAATAGCTTGCTTAATGCAATTATGCCTAAAATATAATAAATATCAACTTGCATATCCAACCCAAGATTAGAGTGCATCCAGGAGTGGGCTGCACTCATTAGACCAACTTAAATAGTATGTAGTCCATCCATAGAGGAGCATCCAGGTGGGCCCTTATAGGGATAAGATTCTCCAATCAAAAGTGACAACAAATCCTATGGAGAAGTGGGCCCACAATGAAGAAGTGCCAGACTCTTTATGGATAGCTGAGTTGACATGTGACCAACTATTTATAAGCCTTTTAATGGTATTCAATCTTCCATGGGCCTACCCAAAAGCATAAAATCTTTGTTTGTGCCTCTCAAGCGACAGCCACTGCACGCAAAGTGACGAGGGACAGGGCGCAGCCCAACTTAAAATGCTCTCCAATTTACTTTTATCTCTATGTTAGACACTTTGGAACCAGGGATCGAACACTGCACATGTGGCTTAGGGGTACGGTCTATTGCTTTATTAGAATTTTAAAAGTTTATCTTTGGAGAAATTTTAAATTCTCCAAAAACTTTCCTCTTGAGGCAAAATTTCAAATCCTTCCCCTTAGGGGAGCATTTGAAATTCTAATAAAATGGAGAGTGAAAATTTCAGAAACTCCAAAAAGGTCATGGGAGACCTTTTTGGTGGTTAAAATTTGGAATTTTGGTGAAAAATATGACATCTTATTTAGGGATAATAACAAATTACCTACCTATATTTTAAACTATCCCCCTGTAGTTTGGTATTTTGTACTAAACCTACCTGAAGTTTAAATTAACATGCAAAAGTGACGGATTCTGTTAATATTGACGGTGTATATGTATAAATGACCTGTAGGGCATACTTGCAGTAACTTACTGTTCCAAATGGTTTTAGAACAGACATTTTTTGCCCCTGAATCTAGCCTATAAAAAAAAGATAGAAATGATATAAGTCTGGGTGCTTGGTTGCTTCAGCTATGAGCTCAGGAGCAGCTCTCGGTCGTCTTCTAGAAGACGACCGAGAGCTGCTCCTGAGCTCATAGCTGAAGCCAGGAAACCTCCTCCCCATGTTCCATTGTGTTCAGGAAGTTGTCAAAGCAACCATATACCCGCAGTGACAGTAACGAATTTCACCATCAAATTGAGAGCTTTGACCACGAGAAAACTGGGTATATGAATTTGAAGAGGAAGGCATTTGATATGGCTGAAGAAGATGACTAACAGCTGCTCATGCAACTATGCACTATATCATTTCTATCACGGAACATAGGGAGGAGGTTTCCTGGCTGTGCACTATATGGGGTTATGCTTTGACCCATCTGTTTGATCTTCTCCATGTCTGGTCAACCATGGTAGTATTAATGTATTTTTTTCATTTTGTTCTCAGATCCAGCAAGCGTGTGGATTTTTTGAATGGGTTGATGGAGAAATGGAGCTTGTGCCAAAGCTATTGGATAAAATTGATGTGTTGGAGAGGGAACCGAAGTCAGCTTGTTGAAGGGAAAGATGTTATCTACATGTGTTGCTGGGGACATGGGCCGGAATTCTGTTTGTGTTGTTCATGTGTTATCTACTAATATCTTGGACTCCTGTAGATGGGTTGAAATTACCATGATCATATGTATCGGTTGAAATAGAATAGAAAATGGGTTACTGTTGTTTGTTTGTCAATGACTACTTTTTTGATGAACTTTAATTAACCTGTAATAAGAAAACACTAACAAAAAAAAAAAAAAAAAAAAAAACCTCCCTTCTCTGGGAAATATAATGAAAATGGGGACATCATCATCCTTCCAATAACAAAAAATCTGGAAACATCATCATCCAAACAACAACAAAAAACTGTCATCATCCAAACAATAACAAAATAAAATGGAAACATCATCCAAATAGTAACTAAAAACTGAAAACAACATCATCCACACAGTAAACAAAAAATTGTCATCATCCAAACAGTAACAAACTCAAAGGAAACACCATCCATATAGTAACTACAAAACTGAAAACACCATCATCCACACAGTAAACAAAAAACTAGAAACACATTTGGCCCTTGCAAGACCTGGCATTATGACCCAAATCCAAACAGTAGAAAGGATAGTCCAAATCCAAACAATCATAAAAAAAAAAGTTGTTTAATACAGTCATTGTCAGTGACAGAACATCATCTTGAAAAAAGTTATGGCTAAAATAGTGGCTGTTATCATCAACAAGTTGAGCTCCGTTTTCCTACTCCAGTCCGCCCTCTACCTGCTTGTAACTTCCCTCTATCACTAGCATTTCTTGTTGATGGATTTGGCTGAGAAGAAGATTGTTTGACTCTTCCCTGACCAATCAAAATTTGAAGACCATATTGATTACATGCATATGCTATAGTTAGAAGTAAAACATCACAAGGGTGAAAAGGCTTTACCCTGTGTGCTGGTATGGGTTGAGAAGCAGGCAATGGCTGAGAACCTGGCTGAAGCTGAGAAGCTGGCTGAGAACTTTGTTGAGGCTGAGAAGCTGGCTGAGAACTTGATCCAAAACTAGAGATTCTTGAATTGGGATGTACTGGTCGCTTGCAAGACTTTGCATTATGACCTGTTTTCAAGCATCTAGCACAAGTTATTTTTCTATTCATTCTAGAAACTCTATTGGAATTGAGTAACTCATCTGGATCTCTCCTCCTCAACTTCCTTGGCCTACCTGCAGGTCTTCTATACAAAGGAGGACCAACTATTTCCATTCCACTTTCTATCCAATCATGCATTCCAGGTACTGGGTGTATCATGCCATTATATGCTCTCAAATAGATCTCTTTGCTCTAGTATGCATGAATGTAATCTTCAGGCCTTTCTTGATTCATGTATATACATGCTATGGCATGCTTGCAAGGTATCCCAGTCAAATCCCACATTCTGCATAAACATGTTCTACTTTCAATGTTAACAACAAAAGTTTTGGCAAAACAATCAACCTCAAACTCACCTCTGCCTGACCAATTGGCAAAACAGTGTCTGCTTTCATTCTTGTTCTTTTCCAACTTCTCCAATATCCCCGGACAAACTGTGCCTTCATATTTAGTCATTCCTCTCAACTTCACTTGAATTTTGTTCATCAACTTCCTCCTCACACACTTAAGTAAACCAACTATTGGTTTCTCCCTTGCTTCAAGTATGTAACTGTTGAAAGACTCATAGAGATTGTTTGTTAATGCATCACATTTGGCCCTTGTGGAAAAATGAGACCTAGCCCATCTGTTTGGATTAGCAGCTATCAGCCAATTATATGCAGCCTGGTCCATCTCTTTGATCCTCTGCATATTACTATCAAATTCTCTTGGTGATCCACATGATGCTGCAGCCCACATAGCATCTTTCAACAATCTTCCTCTGAAAAGTTTTTTGAAGTTATCATACATATGCTTTAAGCAGTGTCTAATTTCAGCAGTAGGAACAACTATCTCAAATGCTGCATCAAGCCCCTTCTGTCTATCATACATAAAAATCCAGCCCATATCACCCCCATTTCTGATGTCACCAATCAATGATTTCAAAAACCAAGTCCATGAGTCCATATTTTTAGCCTCTACAACAACCATTGCAATTGAAAACATATTCTCATTTCCATCTCTACCTATTGCAGCAAGTACTTGTCCACCATAAATACCTTTGAGGAAGCACCCATCTAGACCAATTATGGGTCTACATTTATTGACGAACCCGACCTTTTGTGTCTTGTAACAAACATACAATCCCTGAAAATATGGAATTCTATCAATGTGAGGTCTTTGTGTCACCACAATTAAACTTGTATTTGGATTGTACTTTTGGACAGTGACACAGTAGTCCCTCAATCTAGTGTATTGCAATCTAATATCTCCAGAGATGTTATCTGTTGCATTCCTCTTCGCTCTATACAACTTATCCTTCGACAAATCAACCTTCAAATCTCTTCTCAGCTCTTTCTGCATTGCAGGGATTGACCATTTCGGATCGTCACTCATTCTCTGCTGGTATTTATTGGCTATATAGCTGGAAGTGACCAAATGACTTTTAAACTTCATACCACATGTATGATTAAGCTTGAATGTCTTAATTTGAAATGTCTTCTCACCCTGCATGGGTGATGCATGAATCCTAAATCCACAATCATATTTACAAAGAACTGTAATTCTCTTGTTCTCATTTTTCAAATATTTAATGTCGTAGCCCTGCCTTACAGTCCATTCAACAAGCGCTTGTCTGAATATTTGAGGACTTGCAAATATCATACCCAACTTGAGTTGAAGATTCCCCATATCAGTCAGTTCATTAAAATTAGAGAATTTCGACCTGTTGTTCTCATCAGATGAGCTGCACAAAGACTGAAGCTCATCCTCATCTTCAGCATTTGTCATCTAGTTCTCATCAACTAGTACTTGTTGGTTTTGAGTCTGTTCTCCTTCCACACTCTCAGCTTCATGAGGTTGTGATTCATTCTCATGAGATCCTTTGAAGATATCCTCATCATCAGCCTTCTCAACATCCTCATATACAGAGGCGGACCCAGGATTTTCATTTAGGTGGGGCTAAACTTTTGCTAGAATTTTTTCACATCAACAATAACAAAAGGAAAAATGTATTCCATGTAAATAGACGCAAAATATTTAACTATATTAACTTAATATATTTCTTGTTTGAAATGATATTTATTCATTTCTCCAAAATTTACAGTATAAGAGAAGTATACCGAAAACAAAAAAGTCTCCCAAAAAATGAGGCTAAACCAAACATCCCCACAAAGAAAGGGTTCACAACCTCCAAAAAAATCGAGTATCAACCCGAAGAAAGAAGTACATATTAACGATTAGACATCAACTAACATACACTTCTCTCATAAAAAATCATCCCAACCCCAAAACAAAGTTTTTTACAATTGCCCTCTACGGCTCTTCATATTTTGAAAGCGCTGCATGATCATCTCATCATCAATGCTATTGAATATATCCTTTTTGATATACACAAGTAAACAATCATTCATCCACTCATCTTCCATTCGATTGCGCAGTCGATTCTTAACGATTTTCATAGCAGAAAATATCCTCTCAACAGTAGCAGTGGCAACTGGTAGGGTTAGCGCTAATTTTAAGAGCAAATAAATTAAAGGATATGCAATGTTCCTTTTTGTTTCAACCATCTTCTGAGCAAGGCCGCTAATTCCTTTCACTCCAAAAAACTTACTATTGGTGCGCATATCAGTGATATAAGTCGAAAGCTGACTATCAAGTCTCCCCCGATCTAAGTCCGAAAAATCATTTGGATATAATTGAGAGAGCCGGATCAATTTTTCCTTATTGAAAGCAGAGAATGAATCACTTGGATCCAAGCATGCCACACAAAGAAGCAATTCGGTGTTCATCACATTAAAGCGGCGGTTGAGCTCTTGAAGTTGCAAATCAATAGTAGCATAGAATATATCGACTCGAAAATGATGGAGATTTGTCAATTCAGCTTTACGTCGTGATCGCTTTCGTCCAACAAACATATCATTCATATTGGGAATGATGATTTCATATTTATCACAAAATGAATGGACTTCAAATAGGAGAGAATCCCACCCATCATCTCTCATCCTCTGCAGTCGTTGCTTCGACACTCTCACTAGTTCCATGGCAGTGATAATATTTTGATCTTTTCGCTGCAATAACTTTGATAACTCATTAGTGATCCCCAATATATCTCTCATCAAATGTAATTTAAATGCAAAATCAAAATCATCCAATACACTCAATAAGTTAGTGGCAGAGCCCTTGTGTTCACTCGTATTATCATCTGAGATAATTTCAAGCACATCAACCACTGAGGAGAACATGATAAGCAGGTTAATCAATGTATCATGATGTGAGCCCCAACGTGTATCTCCCGGCCTCTTGAGGCTAGTCTTCTGATTCAAACCCCGCCCACTTTCAAGTTCGCCCGAATCAAGAGCATCAATGACTTTAGCAGCTTGTATATTTTGGAGCATATCGTGACGTTTGCAAGAGTCTCCAACGACGTTCAACACCATAGAAACCGACTCAAAGAAAGCGTCGATTAAATTGTTATCTTTTGCAACAGCAACGAGTGTCAACTGAAGCTGATGTGCAAAATAATGAACATAGAATGCAGTGGGATTCTCATTTTGAATGAGCCTTTGCAGTCCATTAAGCTCACCCTTCATATTAGCAACCCCATCATAACCTTGCCCACGCAAACTTGACATGCTCAATCCATGTCTAGAAAATATCGCTTCGATGGCCAGCTTAAGTGATTGAGCTTTAGTGTCTGTAACATGTTCTATGGCTAAAAACCGCTCAATCACACATCCCTGCTTATCCACATAGCGTATAACAACGACCATTTGCTCTTTAATAGAGATATCCCTAGATTCATCTACCAAAAGAGAAAATGGTGCATCTCCAAGTTCGGAAATGATAGCTTGAGTGGTTTCTATGGCAGTCGCATTCACAATGTCTTTTTGAATCTTAGGGGAGGTCAATTTTAGATTCTCAGGAGCATTTTCCAATACAACTCTTTTAATGGCTTCATTCTGATTGGCAAGCACTTGCAAAAGTTCAAGGAAGTTACCCATATTGTTTGAATCTTGAGATTCATCATGACCACGAAAAGGCAATCCTTGGCGCAGAAGAAATCTAATAGAAGCAAGTGTTGCCTTCAAACGAATTCGATAATCTGTTCGAGCTTGACTTGATTGCTTGATAATAATCGTCTCAATGTGTTGCTCTTGATTCAATAAGTTCTGACACTTCTCATATGCTTGATTATGAACACTATTCGGGCCTCCCACATGATTTTCAATTCTTTCTTTTTTCCTCAAACTCTTAAATCCTTGAGTTATAAAAGCATCATAACGTGTTTCCTCCCCAAAAAGATAACAACACATGCAGAATGCAGCATCTTTTTCTTTGCTGTACTCCAACCAACTGCCGTAATCTTTAAACCAAAAAGGATTAAATCGCCTCTTATCTTGTCCACACCCCGTATAAGGAAACTTATGGTCACGAGGCTGACAAGGGCCCTTTTGTAGATATGCTCTTCGGACTTGGTCCCTATCCATAGGATGATAGCTTGAGATTGGATTTCGTAACCTGGGATCTGCAGGAAGATCAGTCAAGTTAACCTCTACACGCCCTTTCTTCGAGGATGATGGCATTTCTTCATTCTTATCATTCTTTGGAGTCGGAGACGGTGGATTGGTAGTTGATTGTTTTTTGAAATATTTTTCCATATCTGATTCAAAGATAAGGTCAATTACATCAAAATCCTCGCCAACCACCAATAATCACCATTTATAACATAGGTTAAAGACATGATTTTAAACAATTTCTTCTTTTTATAAGAAATCCTACTACTAACACCTGATTTGTAAATAAACTTTTAAGTGACAACACCCAAATCGCGAATCCTCAAGAAATTAGCACACAATTTGACAAGCAAGCTACAACAATAATAAAGAAACTCTAAAGAAGTAATATACATTATCATGTAAAAATTAGTACCTCGTTATTATTTTCTTAAGCTCCAAATAGTTCCTTAATCATATGAATCCAAATGAGAGCACCTGTATTTATAATTTATAGATGAACATTATCAGCATAATCATAAACATTATAATACGGGCGAAGAATAAAGTTTCCAAAATGAAAAAGAGAAGAAGAAATAAGTAGTTAAAGCTTAAACATAGATTAAGACAATTAGATAAGACTTGCTCACAACAATTCTAAATCTATTCGAAATGTCCAGATGAGAAGAGCATGATAGCATATTGAGGCCAACAGGCAGAGGAACGTGGAGGCAAAGGAAAGGGATCTTGACACCATTGCTTGGTCATATGTACTACTAAGGGACTTGTGATCTCTTCTTAATAATAATGTTAGTTGGGGGAGGTGGAGTGGATGAATTGACCCATTCCACCCATGCTACCAATTGGACAGCAAAAGGAAAATCACCCACATACTCCACATTGGATTATATTCTCCCCCCACCCCCTTTAAACAAAATCAATGATTTATGCTGATGGTCCATACAGGATTATTTAGAGTAGATTATGTATTAAGTCATAAATAATTATATTTACAACTAATATAGTTTGTATGTAGGTTGATGGCCCCTCAAGGAAAAGGAGTAGGCCAATGAAAACATAGATGAAAGTAGCAATGATAGATTTCAAGAAATGCAACCTATCTAATCTAATGATTTAGCCCATGCATGATATTAGAATGTTGAAACATAATTAAAGTTGACCTAAAACCCCAACATAGTTGGGACAAGGTTATAACGATGATGATGATAATTAAGAAAAAAAAAAAAATAATAACGAAGGTTGACGCTCTGGAATAGCTATCACTTGTCCTATGGTTGAAACAAATCTTAACACTAATTAATTATGAAGATTGAATCACAAGAATTTGCACCATATGCTGCCATTAAGCTTGGAGGGGGTAGCTTAAGGCTAAATTAATCATTGATCAACTGATTGATGGCAACAATAACAATTGATGGGTCAGGGAAGGCATACCTATTAGAGAACTTGCTATTTGAAGCATGGAGCAAATAAATATGATTTGCCACATTGCATTAAAAATCACATACATACATTTATCATTTAGAATTTGAAAAACAGTCATAAGAGTTCCATGGTGTTGGCATGCTTGGAGTCTCATGTGCACAGTGCACAAACCTCTTGATTCTTTAACCACATCACATGCTGAGACCAACGAACATGCAACTTGAGTTAGATTTGTTCCCAATTTACCTTGGTATATATATACCCTTTTTAAACCCTTTCGAAGGGGTGTTTATGTAATTATACTTTTATATCATCAAAGCCTAGCATATGGCAATTTTGCAGTAAATCTAACTCAAGCATTTGTTCTAGGCAGTGATAAAGCTATAAATTTCTTCGAAGGTGGGGGCGACAATCAACTAACAGTGATGGAGCGATGCAAGATTTTTCTTTCTAGAGGGTATTGATAAAAACACATTGTTACATGAATTGATGTTTTACTTATCATTCAAAAAAAAAAAAAAAAAAAAAATGCAAGTGTTTTCATAGTTTTTCTAGTAATATCCAAATAAAAACCCTTACTTTGAAAAACCTCTATATTTTTAATGTACGCTCAATAATGTAGAACCAACTCCTATTGGAATAAAATCTGGAGATGACCTGACCAAAAGAGAGGGACAACACTTTTAGCAGCTCAGATCTTCAAAACATAGGCCCCTAAAAGAATTAATGGAAACAGAATTTGAAAGATTTCAGACCTACAGTTTATGTCAATAAAAGTGAGAACTAAATTATTTTGATTTAATGAAGATTTTCAGAAATGCTGGCATAGGTTATTGATAGGAAAGAATAAGTAAGGTTGAATCAAATCATGTTAAAGATTTTAGTTTGCACAATAGGCTCAATTGACCTCTATAAGCTTAAAGAAGCAACGTTTTTCAATGTTTCCCTTAAAAACTGAATCCGTTTCTTGAACATCTTAATTTGTTTTATAACATCTGTATTTTTAGATTTGTTCTATCTTAATTCAATTTATCATATCATTATAATGTGCAGTGTCTGATGTCAGTTCAACCACGAGTCAAACTAGGCTCGACAAGACCTTCAGACTAAGGTCCCATGGCAAAGAACAAAATTGCCCCTCTTTGATATCTCAGAATTCAGTTGCCCTACACTCAGTTTTTACGGCAAAGAACAAAACAACTGCTATGACGTTAATCCTTATGTATGCATAAATTGAGTTATCCCACACCTGATTTTGGCCTTTCTTACATACCTGATGTCCCAATTAAAAGAGGGAGAAATTGATTTATCAAAATGGTGAATATCGCTTTTGATGAGACTGATTTCTAACAAACAGCAGTCATAACTCAAAAGGCAGAGTTTGATCCAACTCTTTGCCTTGACTAATATGGAGCATCTGCACTTTGTGGTCCAGCATTTCTCATATCATTGTATCTTATTCTCTACTCTGCCATCAGATTTGAAGTAGGCAAGTCATTATTTGAGGGAAACGTATTAAAATGGACCCTTTGTGCCACATATCAGTATAACCAAAAATGGGTCCGGGCACCTGCAAAATGTCCTCTTCCTTTTCTACCGACCAACTCACATTTGCTGGTGGGAGTCAGTTGGAGAATCCAATTTCCAAACTAATGTGGTGGGAAAAAAAGGAAAACTAAAACATAAACCCTAATGTGCAAAGGAGGAAGAGAGGAAGGAAAAGAAGAAAAAAACTGCAAAAACCCTAGCCAAAGAGGGAGAGGGAGAGAGAAGCTACAGAGAAAGGGAGAGGGAGAGAGAGTTACCTGAACGGCTGAACCGTCGAGCCTCGAAGGAAAATGGTAGGTTGAAACTTGAAATAGCCGAAGAGCAGAACAGGGAAGAGGGAAGAGTGGAAGAGCAGAAGAGGGTTTGAGTGTTTTTTTTCTTTCATTCTCTCTTTTTGACATGGGGCGTGGCTTCAGTTGATATGGGGCGTGGGCCAAGGCCCAACACTATTTCAAGGGGAACTTGGCATTTGACCTGGGGCGACCGCCCCATGTCCTTCCAACATGAGTCCGCCTCTGCTCATATAACTTTGGAGGCTTATCAGGATCTAATCTGATGTGATCACTTTCAACCTCACTGTCATCATCATTAGAGTCATCATGATGACCTTCTTGTTGATCTTGGTCATCATCACTGCCTTCATCCTCAACATCAGCAGCATAGTCCTCCTCACTGTTAAATTTCCTACTACCTGATGCAACTTTTGCTGTAGGTAACTGCTTCAAGGGACCTTTGCTGTGAATATTTTGCATCAAGACCTTCCCCTTAGGTGACACAACCATCAAAGGTTCATGTCCCCTCTCTACATAAATAGTCAACACCTCACTTCCCTTATAATGTTCTAATAGATCAACTACATCCTTGTCTGATTTAATCTGCCTCAGACAATCATCAAAACCCAAGTCTGGAACCTTAAAATACATTATACTGTTCGCTGGGTACCCTAATTCCATCACATAATCCCTAAACTCAAAAAATGATGCTTTATCAACATCAAAATCAGTAATTTCATCCACCACACCCCCAATGTATACACTATTTGGTGGCTCTGTAAAATAACCACCATGGTGAAATCGTATTGTCACTTCATCAAACGACATCTGCATGTAAAGGACATTTATTTAAGGCAAATTCATGTACAATCACATAGAAAATTGGGTGTTTAACAGAAACCATAGATGCAAATTTTTTTTTTTTTTGTCACTGTGGTCCTGTCATGACCCGAGCCCGAGATTAAGATTAAATCTGAGATAATCCTGAGTCGTGGCACATACTTACTCCCGTGAACTTTAATCACATCAAAATTCACAAGGGATATCAATACACATTATGCGGAATATAACAAATATACATTGTTTATGTGTAAAATAAAAGTTCATTTACATCATGTACAAAATTTATCACTTGCATATTTAAATATAATGCAAGGATCAAAAGTATGAAACATTCCAAAATTCATTTAACTTATAGTTTCCTCTCAAGTTTTCGTTTCAATATCATACTCATATGATATTGCTTTACTTCCATTCCACTAGTCCTCCTGGAGGAACCAGATTGGTTGTCTTCGCTGGCGTTGTGACCTCAGAAAGACCAGCATGGGTAGCTGTGCCTGTAATGCCATCAATAACACTATGAATTTGACAATTCAACAATTTATAAACAATTACATGATTTAACATGCTAATACATCATTTCATTTGTCTAAGCCAAGTTAGACTAATACAATTTACCATTTAATTTAAATCAATATGAGTCTTTCATATTTGGCAAACCTACAATAGCATTTCATTTCAATTCATATCACATCTTCCTAAAAAGGAAGGAATCACATCATCCATACGGAAGGAATCACATATTGTGGGATTTAACAGTGCCCGGGCCAGGGACAACTGATATCACCACGGAGTTCCGGAATACTCCCATATAATCTGCTGCAGCAGAACAGCTCCAAAGAGTTTATAGAAATCACTATGTAGTGCCAGACTCAATGAACAATTCAATTAATCTTATCTCATTTCTAAGCAACCATTCGGGTGTAACCATTGGTTTCCCAATGCACGTGCTATTCTCGATAGACATCACATTATAGATATACAATATGTGCATTGTTAGTTCCTGTAATTAACACCCATGGAGTTTAGACCATTATCAAACAATTATGATTAGTCTTAAACTAATTGGGAAAGCATTTCTACTCATGAGACGTACTCCAATTTCACGTAAAAAATCCAAAAACCCAAAATCCATTGGACTCAAACTGACTATTACTGTTGAGCCAGTAACAGGTTGGCTCGAGCGGACCAAAGTTTGCTCCAGCAGACGTCTCACAGAACCATGGTCGCTCGAGCGTAACACTGTTGGCTCGAGCGAACATTTCGGGATTTCTGTCAGTCCAAACAGAACCTCGTTCGCTCGAGCGATACCCATGTTCTCTCGAGCGAACACTCACAGAAGACAGTTCACTCGAGCGGACTCCCTGTTCGCTCGAGTGAACGCTTCAGAACTCCATTCTGGAATTCTGAACCATTCTCTCTTTCACTCCCAATCCATTCATAACCTGCACATAACACATAAGGACCTCCTGTCCTCTCCTCAATCATCATTTAAATACTATAAAACACTTCTATTTCATCATCATCAGCTCTTCAAACATCATCCCATTGATTCAAAGATCCATTCAATCATACATACAAACCACAATTCCTCTAATAATCAAATCTACACTTTCAAACTAGTATATAATCACAAATAAGTGTTCATACTTGCCTTTAGTTGAGAGAAACATAAAAACCCCTTTGATAGCTTTGAGTTTTGAGATCAAACCTCTTCAATTCAAACTCTAACTCTAAAGAACTCAAGAAAGATGATGGAGAAGATGAATCTCACAAGTTTTCTCTCAAAATTCCTTGCAATAAAACTCTTCCAAATGCTTGATGGAGAAGAAACGAAGAAAGAAGAAGGAAACTCAGAACTCTCCCTGTTGTTACAACTGAAGAAAAACTTCACCGACTGAAATGGGTTCCTCCAGAACTTTATAACAGGCAGTTTTACATTAAAACCCCTCACTAATACTTATTTTCAATTTGAGTCAAACGAAAGCCTATTTGATTCATTTCATCTCAAATGAACTCGAGTGTATTATGAAAGTTATCATACTCATCAAGATACACACGATGGTATCAACTTTCATCACATTCGATAAAATACGCTAAAACCCGTATTTACGAAAAAGTCCTCAGTTTCACTAATTTGGATCTAAATCCAACTCTATCAAGTCAATATCTTCCAAACTCATTCCATTATACTTAATTCATTTGTTTGAGACTAATTTGACCCATCTTAGTCATTAATCACCATTAAGTTGATTAATCATTCTTAATCCATGTTAATCTCGATTAATTAGAGTTAATCTTGATTAACTCGGGTGGGGGTGGAACAGGTCCCCTCCATTTTAATTGTGCAGACAGAAAGATACAATTGGGTGCTGTCTGACTGTGATTTCCATTTTCACTATGCAGACAAAAAGAGATAGAGAAAAAAAATTTTGTGTCACTGTGGTCCCCTCTTATGAAAATTGGGTGCTATTTGGCTGAGAAGCAGCCGACACAGTGCAGACAGGTGGGGATCCTATTCCACCAACATTCATAAAAATACAAAAAGGGAATGAAATAGATAGCACAGTAAGGGACCATTTTCACACAACATCACTATATCAAACAATGAAAAGTCATACATCCACTAAAAGTAGTCGAAAAACCCATCCCCATTCACTAAAATGAGACAAAAAAAAGAAACAATTTTCTAATGCAAATTTCACGTAGAGATACTACAAACCCCATCAACAACTTTACAATCCATGCACGTAGAGAATATCTTTTCTATCAAAACCCTAACCCCAAAACCCTCGGCATCAGACATTATTAAGGGGGGTTTGAGAGTATACATACCTCTGAAATCGTTGAAGCTTCTTGATGGAATCTTCGCAATCTAGATCGCCTTTTGAAAGAGGGTCGGTTTCTATCAAAACCGACTCGCCAACGAAGAACCCTAAGTGGTTTCTCCCAAAATCGCCTCTCCAACAACGAACCCTAAAACCGCAAGCGAAAAAAGCCAAAATGGTCGAAAAGGGCGAGACACGATTCATATATGGAGGGGTAATTTCGTCATTCCATCCTTTCCATTACGGCTGTCTCTAGTTGCATTGTGATTTAAAATACAGGTAGGTTTAGTACAGAATATCAAACTACAGGGGGGTAGTCTGAAATGTAAGCAAAGTACAGGTAGGCAATCTGCTATTATCCCTTTTATATATGATAGAGATTGTTTCCATTTGATATCAATTGAGAAATTAACCTCTCAATTTTCACTCCCAATTCTGTTGACCGTTGTTTTAAAATCTTTCTCACCGTAAATCCTTTTAAATCAATTAGACTAGCTCTTTTGTTCCTAGGCGCCTCTTTATATCACCTACAAATAAATCAGGTCTTATGAGTCGTTAGATCATCTTTAAATCGAGCCCTTTTAAATCCTCACCGATGCCCTTAAATCTTCTAAAATATTTTTTTTCCTCTACCCCATAACTCCTCTTCAAATCTTTTTCTCCACGTTCTAATACTTCATAACTCTTCAGAAACCTCCATATTCGTCTCTTCATTTTCTACATCCATCGTACTCATTGTAATACCCTGACCCTGCCTAAGTGTGTTTAACGCCTAATTAATTTCGATTAGGTGTCTAATATTTATTTTGGATGGTTCTGTGAGGGATTAGGTAGATTAGTGGGATTTTGGCCATGTCAGGTATCACTATGACCTTTCGAGCCCAACTTAACCCATTTCCAAGCCCATTCCAACCCAGAGGCCCTTTTCCCAAATTTTTCTAAACAAGTGGACTTGCATGCAAAGCACTGACAAATATCCTTTTTAAATTCACTCTCCATCGTCTCACTCTCATTTCCATCCCAGCAGAAAGAACTCTTATATGTTTTTCTTCTTCTTCCTTTTCTATCTTTTGACTTCATCTTTCAAATGGGAAGTTGCAAGTGGGATTAGGGAAGCTTATCTTCTTCCTCAAGTTTTTCTCTACCCTCCACAAATAACCCTATTTCCAAATCATCTCCTTTGGCAAGGCTCTCACCCATCCACCTTCTCCTTACTTCCAATCAAGCTCTGTGTGAGACCCCGACCCGAGTGACCCCGATTAGTACTAATTAAGTCGCGTGTTAATCTTGAATTTGTTTAGTGGATTTTGGTTTAGCTGGGATTAGAATAGCTTTGTTATAGCTTTGAAAAATTTTGAGTGCCTATGTGACTAGTGGGGCCCTTTGAGGGTTCCTTTTTATGACTTGCGTGTACTTGGGGGTTTACTTGAGATTCTTTTGATTTGGTGTTTTATCCCGATTTACTTATTTTGTTAATCCCTTCAACTTTCATGTTGATTCCGTTTCCGTCTCGAATCCCAAAACTCAACTTTTCTATCTTCTTGGGCAAAACAGTCCGTTTACACTAAATCTGTACCCAATATTTAATATTCACGAAACCCGCGAAATATATACTTTTTGGAAACTCGATATTTTGACGATCATTTCTTCCTTCTTCGTCGATTTCATCCGAGGTCCCAAAAACCATGATTTTGACCCCACCAAGTTTTCCAGTGGTAGAGCCCACTCCCATTGCTTATATAAGAGCACCCATCTCCTTCCCCTTCTTCATTTTCCAGCACAACAGCCAACCTAGGGTTCTTTCTTCATTTCCTCTCTTCTTCTTCTTGCTTCTCCTTCATCAATCTCCACCAAACTTTACTCTCTTGAGAAATGAGAACCATCACTCTCTTTCTCTCATGGAGAGCTTGCCATTGATAACATTTGTGTAAGAAACCACCATCTCCAAGATCTTCATTGAGCTAGTTCTTGTCATTAAAGGATCTTCCAAGTAAGCTCTTTTCCTAATCTCTTAGATATGTGTTCTTCTAGCCTTAGAGAGAGCTTTCTCTTCTTATTGCTTGGTTTGACCCATTTTAGGGTTTGTTTTGGGGGTTTTTGTAGAGATTGTGATCTTGGCTTGCAAGTGTGGTTAGGAGCTTGTTTTCCATTGATTAGAGACCCAAGGCAAGTGGATGATTTGATATGTTTAGCTTTGAATGAGCTTTATGAAACGCATTGATGATTTCACCGTATGTTTTGTGATATTAATGGCTTGTTTAGATTTGAAATAAATGCACATTAGTGAATCTTGTTAGCTTGTTTTATCTATGATTTAGATTGATAATCAGGTTTAAAGGAATGAAGAAAAAGGAAGGAAAAATGAATGACCCATTGCACTGCAGAAAACAGAACCTGGGTTCTGTTATGCAGTTCACGCGGTCGACCGGCCAGGGAGCTTGCTTGACCGGCCACACGGGGTCAGGTTCTCTGGAACCTGACCAAAACACTATTCCCTCCTTTTTATTTACAACTGCCGGTTGACCGGCCAAGGGCTCGGTCGACTAGGCATGCATGAGAGGGGTCGACCTGACCTCCTCAGGTCGACTGGGCTAACTGCGAATCTCTCCTGAGAAGTGATTTTTACCCTATTCTTAAATGGACTTAGGTGGAACTTGGTTACCCCTTTTATTGGACTCACTTGACTTATCGTGAGATTGTTTGACCCGACATTTTTTTGAGGTTAATCCGGTTGTATCAGGACTTAACCTAATTTAATCTTGAACGGTACGGGACAACGGGATACCCCCTTTATAACTATGCACGAGGCTTGTACGTTTGGGTATCACAAATCCTATCCCCTTCGGTGACTGAGTAGGTTGTACGATGCTTCAGGGTTAACATTGTACTTAGGATCTCTTTTGAGTTTCCGTTTGTTTTGAAGTTCATTTAAAAGTTTGAAAATTTCTAAGGTGTGTAAAGAGCCCGGAATGTCTCCAAACTCAAGGAGTACCAAGTCATTATTACAATGGACATATGGGGTCCTTACTCACCTGATTCATCTTGAATCTCGACACTTGTCCCGAATTTCTTGAATTATGATTTATCTTGAATCTCGACACTTGTCCCGAATTTCTTGAATTATGATTTATCTTGAATCCCGATACTAGCCCCGAATTTCTTAAATTATGATTTATCATTCCCGAAAGTATTGAAAGTATATTTTAGCAATTTGCTAGCCCGTTATACATGCCCGAATAAAATGATACTTGTGCCTTTGAGCATCCCGTCCCGCCCGTTTACATACATGCACTTGATATGTTTTATACATGTTTTGATTTGTCATTTGACCTATGAGTCGGCACCACTAAGCTTAGCTTTCCTTGATGGTCTGATCCACAGACTTGGAGACCCCTTCCCGTCCCGCCAGCTGCAGTTTGGATCCCGCTACCCGGTTTTACCGTGGTCTTGTCCCAATGCCGCAGATTGCTATTATGGTTCCCGATGCCCGGTTCGCTACCGTGGTCATGTCCCGTATTATATTATGTATATGTATATGTTACTTATGTTGCATCTCCTCACTTTGGTGACTGAGACAACATCCCGATATACTCATGTCACTTCGGAGATAGAGGACTTAGCTTTGTGTGGTTGCCATCTTGCTTGTTTCCCGTTCTCTTTAGATACCTTACATGTTTTATATTGTATATGTATTTGAATAAATGATTCTCTCGTTTTATGAAACTATTGTTTTGACAGGTTTAAATGTTTTCCAAGGTAATTTCTTTATTAATATGTCTTTTCACCTGTTTGCCAAACCGTCGTGTTTGACCTACTATTTTGGTACTCAGGTTCAGTTTCCCCGCCCCAAGCTGAGAGTTTTTGTTGGCTGTGGAGCCATGAGTTTGTAGGTTGTCTTGTCGGCTATGTCATGTAGACATTGTGCTTGACATCGGAGTTACGTCACATTTGGGTAGTGGGTATTAGTTTGTTTTTGTACGGCTTTTATTAGCCCTTTCTTGGGATTGTAATTAATACACATTGATACTTGTAACTTGAACATATATGAGAATGTATTATCCTGTTACTGTCAGCTCTGTACTTTATTATGTTGATTTATTCCAGTCTGATATGGTTCCTAAAATGATAGCTTTATGCTAGCGGTTGTATGCGATGCGGAATCCGATGATGTCCACGGACTCTGGGTCGCATTGCCACGAAAGCTTCTCGCAAAATATTCAGACAGTGTTGTGAGTTGTGATCCTCACACACGCGGATCTTGGGAGAAATATAATCATAACTTACCTCCCAATTCGCGTCCCCGAGGTCGGACCACTGTCAGGATCTGGGTTCGGCGGCGTGACACTCTGGAAGGCTACACATGTGGGTTTTGATGAGTTAAAGAACATTACCCACCTCCAAAGACCTCATCTTCTTCATCTTTAAACTCCTCTCATCACCATCTTTCCGTACCCATCTCCTTGGTAAGCTCTTTCCTTCCTATGTGTTCCATTGTTTAGTAATGGGTGATTTGAACCCAATTCTTTACATGCACGTTAATTAGTCTCTCTTCTTATGAATTCACCATTGTAGGGATTAACTTGAGCTAACCAATTTGGGGATTTTGTTTGATTTGAGCCAAAGGAGGATATTAGAGTGGAAAAACACCAATTAGAGGCAAGTAATGAGAAATTTGGACATATGCATTTGATGGATTTATTGATTGAATAGTGGTATTCCTTTTAATGTCAAATTCAGCCTATTTATTAAATTAGATTGATGGATAATGAAAAAATGGGGTTTTTCTTAAAATGGGTTCTCAAATGAGAATGTGAGATGACATATAGAATGCATTTGAGCAATGGAGGCTCGTTTTATGATTGAAATAGTATATGGAATGACTTGGAAATGTTTAGAGTGGAATGGGAATTAGGAATGATTTAAACAGATCATTTATGTTTTGACTTCAGTGAGTTCGGTCAGGTAACTTCGGTCAATTTTCTAAAAGGCAAAGTTTTATAGAAAAATGCCGGACACAGAGTTCGGTTAACCGAACTCTAAAGTTCGGCTAACCGAACTTTGATTGATAGTTGACCGAAGCCGTTCGATCAGATTTCCAGGACACTAATTTTTATAGCCTAAATATTGTGAGACATTCGGTCACCTGCCGGCTAACCGAAATAACTAACCTTGGTTAATCGACATGTAACTGGGAAGTGACCGAACCCTCTCTGGGTTCCCTTTTAACCATTAAATGAGGTATTTGCTTAGATTTGTGTATATCATTGTCTTAGTCGGCCCTAAGGATGACCGGGATGTGTACATTAAACCGATAGGTTCTTAAGGTGTGAAAGTACTGACTTGTAGGTCCATAGAAATGGAACTGTAACCAATTAACATAGTCCGACGGAAATTATATCATGTGAGAAATTTTGGACTGAGGTCATCTCATGTGCTTATCCACTCGTCTAAAACTTCGCTATGGATGTTGCTTTAGAGGATTTCAATGCACCTCGCACATAAACGAAGTGACACTAACAAAACGTAGCATGTGCAACGAATCACCTAAAGCTACATCGTAATGGACGGTTAGAGACGACTGATAATTAGATTAGGGCTGGCTAGTAAATATTCTTGACTCCATTTATATATTTGCATTTGTATATTGAGATTAACTCATTATTGCTTTCAAATATTCAAATAATCATTACATTGCATTATTCGTATTATTCCACAATTTGTATTACAATTGTCTTACAAATGTCATCGTACATTGATGTGTTATTCGAATGGAGTAAGTATATGATTTGATTCGATTGGAAATGATTCGAAATCATGGATGAAGATAATTGGATTCGATAAGAAATGATTTGAAAAGAATAGTCTTACTCCAGTTTATTATTATTCGATTCGAATGGTTCGGCAGTGAATCGGCACTATTTAGCTTCAACCTTGTGATACCCGACGGAGTTAAAACTTGGTTTAATTATTCGAGACTATTGTACTATGTCGTCTGGAGCACCAGAACTTCAGAACCGCGTAGCCAGGAGAACCTTTGGCCGGGTGACTAGTGACATCCCCACTAAATTCGCTCTCTATCGGAGAGGAAGTGCAAAATGTAGTAGCCAACTAGAAAGTGAGCATTCGATTTATGATTCGAGAAAGCATGATTTATTCATAATGCACAATGTGCATAGTTGACATTTATTTGGTCTCTCTTTAATTTATTCGTCCTTAAATTTAAAATTAGAATAACATGTGTTTAATCTTAATTTCTCATACATTGTTGAATCGTCGTATTCATGGTACTACACTTGGTATCACAGGTATCCAGGAATCGAAGAGGATAACTAATAGTTCTCCAAATTAGAGATTTGATTGGTAAGGATATATATTAGCTTCGACTGTTGGAGTATGTACAAGAGTGGTAATCATGGGCTTGGGATTAGACTATATGCATTAGCTTACAGTTATACATGTGATTAGTTATGATTTACATTCGTATTAGGATCATGTTGCTAATAAAGTAAAGTACCTAGAAGTTTCTTCATTAGAGTACTTTTGTACAATGCATTTAAGAGATTTAACATATTAGTATTGTTAATGATAGTTGTAAGATAAATAATTGGGACAGTGATGTGAATGCTTCCGCAATTTAAATGTATATTGACAGGTGTCAGTGAGTAATCCTCACACGTACAAAGTGGAATTTTCTCATTCGTGAATTCGGACAAGGTGCGAGTTCACGGGAGTACACGTGTCACACCTAGGAAACTACCAGGGACTTTTTGGGCCAGGATGTGGCACTCCGGAGCTATTCTACCTTTCTGTTGCAAGAGCGTGAATGACAATCACTGCGCCATGATCGTGAAGCTTTTCTGCAGTACACTATGGGCAAGTACCCCGTCTCTGTCCCCACTCTTTCACATTTTCCCTCTCGATCACTTCTCCACATGAAATAAGGCTAGCAACTTATCGACTCCTCCCTTCCTTCAATCTCGATCTCAATCTCAATCCAAAACCCTAAACCCTGGTTTTTAGATCTATCTTCTGCAATTCATATGTGACTTCTCTCCTTTATCCTCATAAGAAATACAATCTTTGACAAAAATGGTTGATTTTTTAAATTTCTATGGGTTATCGGCATGGTTTGTTGATGAAGCACAATATGAGGCTTATTGTTACACCTTGTCCCGAGTTAATCAAGATTAATACCAACTATTCATGTTTAATGAAGTTAATTATGATTAATGGTTAAATTAGTCTCAATTGATTGAATTGAGCTTAATGAATTGAGATAGGACAAGGAACGAGTCATTTGAGTTGGTTTTGAACTCAATTAATATGAAAAATGACTTTTTCGTAAATACCAGTCTTCGCGTATTTCGTCGAATACGATAACTTTTGATACCATCGCGTGTATCTCGAAAAGTACATCGATTTTCAAAATAGACTCGATTACATTTGATCTTGTATGGATCAAATGAGTCTTCATTTGACTCGAAATGTAAATAAGGGTATGAAAGAGGGTTAAAGAGCAAAGTTCTGTTTATAAAGAGTTTAAAGAACCCAAAACTGCTTTCATTCAATCATTCTAGTAAAAACAATAGTGAACTCAAACCTTAGAGTCTTTTCTCCATTCTTCTTTATCAATTATCAAGGGAAGAGGCTGTGTAAAGGATTTTGGAAGATGATTTTTGCTACTTCATCTTCTTCATCAAGCTTTCTTTCTTTCTTTGGGTTGGAATTAAGGAGAACTTCAGTTCTTCCTTTTCAATAAGCTTCAAGTAATTAAATCTTAGGAATTACGGAACTTTCAAGTTCTATTACGTGATTTGGACTAGTTTCTATCACAAGCAACTTATTAGATTCTTGTTTTGGTTGTTTTTGTGATGTTAGGGTTAGAGAAAGGGTTTCAATTAGTGAGTTTTGCTTCAAATTGAGCTAACAAGAGAGGGGTTTTGCTAATTGACTCCAAACAAAGGCAAGTATAACCATTTATTTATGAATAGATGCCGTAATCTTCTATTAATTCAATTTTATGTATAATTTCAACATTCTTTGTAGAATTTATATATGAGGGTTGAATGGTTTAGTGAAGAAGAAGTTGGAGATTGAAAAATGATGATTGAGAAGGGGACAGAAGGTCCCATGTTATGTGCAGGTTCAGAATGAAGGGAATGAAGAAGAGGGAAAAGGAAATCAGTTTCAGATTTCTGAAACTGAAATCGTGTCAGGTTTGATTGATCGAATGACTCAGAACTAAGTCCGGATTGAGATGATTCTAATTGAATCAAAATCTCTTTCTATGCATATAAATAGGTCTATAAATTAGTTTTGAGGCGATTTATAGTGTGATTGAGAATTATTAAGTCTTAAGGACTATAAAACCTATATATGACCTTAGAATTGATAGTTCGATCTAGAACATTGTTCAATGGAATTGAACAAATAATAATCTTGAATGCTAGGAATTTTATATGTATTAACCACTGGTTTCTTATAAACCTCCATAAGTGTTAATTAAGGGGACTCTAATATATACTTTATATATAATGTACTATCAAACGAGAATAACACGTACATTAGATAACCAAAGGTTTTACCTAAATGGTTAGTTGATGATAGAAAACAATTAGAGTAGTAAATTGTATTGACTCTCTAAATTAGCCTGCATTTCATATTGTGATATTATCATTGACCTCGAGTCTATATTGTTATTTGCATTAATCTTTATTTCCTTTTAATTGATATGAATGGAATATATGGAATTGAATTGATATCCAAAATGGATTGAAAATTGACTTGAGTATTTGATTTGAATTGACTAATTGAGTCTGGCACTACTTAGTTTGACCTGTTTAAGCTCGATAGAGCTTAAATAAGGTAATTGGTTAATTCCTACTGCAGTAGACGGATATTGGGGCATTTTGGAGCTCCGTGGTGATGCCAGTTGTCCTTGGCCCGGACATTGGTTAGATCCCACTATTTGTATATTAAATGAATGCTTCCATTGGAAGAATTGAAATAAATGAAATGCTAATGTAGTTGCCAACTAGTATATGATCATAACTTTGATTCTTATTGCATATAATGAGATCATTGCACAAATTGCCTAGTATTCGATATTGAACTTGTGAATAGTCTTATTCTTAGATTTTAAATAGACTTAGTATCTGCTACAACATGTACTATAGTTGATCTGTTTATACATTGCTGAATCATCGTATTCATCAGTGTTATTAATGGTATTACAGGCCCAGTTGCTAATACCGGTGTTGCAAAGGCTGCAGCGCTAGCGGACGCAATCACTCCGGTTCCTCCGGGAGGATTAGTAGAGTGGAGCGGCCGGGATATCCTTTGATCTTGATATTAGAGTGCGAAAATGATATGGAAGTCTTTTGGAAATAATTTTTGAGAACTTTAAATTATATGTTATCATGCATTGTATTTTAAATATGCGGATGGGTGACATGGTTGTTAAAACTGAGAACTTTACTTTTGTGTAAAGAACTTTGTAAATGTGTATATTCCTGTATAATGGCATAGTAATAAGGAACTTTTCCATATATGATATCATAATCGTATCGTCTTCCGCATTGTTATGTATATGACAGGTGTGATTTGAATATCTCACCCGTGTGAAGTAAGTATATACCTTGTGGATTTCATTTTAACTTCGGTTAAACACGAAGTTCATGGGAGTAATTGTAGTCGTGCCTTGGGATTTATCCAAATGGATCGAATCTCGGGCTCAGGGCGTGACACTTATGGTTTCGATCATTGCTGTTGTGGGATGCACATCCTAAACTCTCTCAATGCCCATCTTCTCAGGATGAGACCGTTCGATTTCTATTTCTTTGCCATTTCTTCTTCTTTAATTCTCTCTTTTTTTGTGCTTTCGAAAGTTGGGTGATACAAAAATCCCAATAATGCCATTTCTTGTGTATTTAGGTGGTGTCGCGAAGACAGATTTTGTAACTTATATTAAGTTTAAATGGGGGAAAATTTTGCTCTTCGCTGACCCAATTGGGCCATCTTTTTTAATTTTACATTCGTTGCTTTTTATGGATGATGCAATGCTTATTTGAGAATGTATACATTCAATAACTAAAGTGCACTGTGTGTTCTTTTATTTTTATACAGGTGGGGGCATTACCTGATTTAATCCAGATCATCAAAATGATGGCCATGGATGTTAATCATACATCCATCAAATCTTTCTATGTGGGACATGTAGGAGCATTCCATCATCCAAGTGTTCATAGCATTCAATACTTTTTTTTTTTTTCAGGATGTAACTAGGATCTCGATATACCAATGCCAAGATTACATAATTTCCAGCAAAATAAGATAGATATGTATGGTCATCTCTCTGGTGATCATTTTGATTTACAATTTTTCATCACTTTGAAACTAGTAGACTGCTTATGTGATCTATTTTTTTTCATCACTTTGATTTTAATGTTTAGAAAATAAAAAGAAAATCCATATATGCGGTATCAATTTTAGTCACAGCTAGCCAAGGTTAACTGCTTTTCTATTGCTTTATGCATAGCTAACACAAAGTGAAATATTCTGCCAAATTGCATTTTTGGATTTCAAGGGTTAACTCACATTAAATTATTTGTAAAATGAAAATAATCACATAAGATAATTTGTAATGATGGATCAACTATTATTTTATTTGGGTTCTAACCATAGATCAAATTTTCTAAGAAACTTCAAATGCCACAAAATGTTTATCAAGAACTTCCAAGAATTTGGTACTTGTGGAAGGAAGACACTGCCCTCATATTAAAAAAGTTCATATGCTATTACATTGATCAAATTCAATTATAACCATACACACATCAAGTAATTTCTACATGCAGTCATAAATATGACTTCTTAGTAAACAAAAGAGGTAAATATTTGCGCCTTCATAGTTCAATGTATATGCCAACATTATATTAGAAATATAATTGTTCGTTTCTGTGATGGAAATAGACACCCCTTCATAAATATATGTTTGAAGGATTTAAAGTTCTCTCCAGAACCCACGTATCTCTGTGTTTTATTGCTATAATAAGACTGCTATCCACTAAAATAATTACATAGTCTGAAGCATTCATGCATCGATTTTTCATAGTAACATGGAAAGCTAACAGTTTCCTGGTAGTCTTGTTAGGTTGTATGGTTCAATAGAAGTAATAAATCTGTAAATCGGGCCCCTGTATCGTCCATGTTCTACTGTGATTAGAAGTAGTCTGTGTTTGAGTGTAACAAGTTTTAGGGTTGATATTATAAATAAAGATTAAGAGTCTCTATGATGTACACCTCTTTTCATTGCATAGTAAATTCTTCCGTCTTCCCCTTGATCTCTTGTCGTAGGCCTTAGATCACAACAAACTGGAATCAGAGCATTGCGTGTGATCGGAGGAAATTCGACGGATAGGATTTCAAAGGGTTGATCGGAGAAGAGAACTGGTGGGCTACTGTGAACGCAGCCTGAGTTCGAACTTTGTGTAGAAGATCGGACAACAAGAGGGGAGTAGAGAAAAGATTGCTTTTGATCTCGGTGGGCCACATAAATCAGCAAACTGTGCCCAAAAGAAGAGATCGAGAGGGGCGATCTGATGCAAGCAAACAGAGGATCCAACCTTTGTTCCTGTTGAGGGGCGATCGATCGCCCACTGCTACTGGAAAAGTCTGGCCGCTGCAGGACTTAAGGAAGAAGAGAGGAGACCGTTGATCTTGGTCTTCTGTTGCTCGACTTGAGGAGGAAGGAACAGGGCGATTTTGGGTTATATTTCGTCTGGTTCTACATCGCCGATAATAGCGCGCCGGTATCGCCGCCGTCGCTACAACCACTGCTGCCTCATCGGGATCGGGGGTCTGTCGCACGCTATAGCCGTGGAAGGAGAAGACAGCAAGGCTGTTTTTTCCGTGTTTCTGGTTACAGAAATAGAAGAAGGAAAAAGACGACCCTTATTGGGTCGGTTTCTGGCTGGGCCAAGTCTAGGTCAATCTTGACCCGTCTGTTGAAGCCCAAAAGCACGTCAGTTCAGGTCAGGTCAAGTCTGACCTAGTTTCAGAAACCCAAAAGCAAAGCCTGTAGAAAAGGCACTGGTACAACGCTGACGTCAGTAGATCAATATGGTCAAAACTTGTTTGACCAGATCGAAGGCTGAGGTTCGTTTTTGCGATATCTTGACAATTCAGAATATGGTCCGAGATCTGTTTGAACCTACAGACTCATTACGAGCAGATCTATGCGGTTGTAGAAAAAGATTGGCTATTCAACAGTCAACGAAGGAGATTGATTGATTAGAGTGTAGAAACTTATTTCTGCGATATCTTAGCCATCCAGAGTTGGATTTTAGATCCGTTTCTTCTAGCGTGTTCGTGGTGACCAGATCTACATAAGTACAGTGAAAGATTCATGGAATGGATGCAAAGTTTGAAATTAAGAAATTCAATGGAAACAACGATTTCAGTCTGTGACTTTTGAAGATACATGCTTTGTTGGTTCAGAATGGGTTGCATAAAGCTTTTAAAGGAAAGAATTCTTTGTCTGAAGAATTGTCAGATGAAGAGAAGGACAAGTTGTTGGAAAAGGTGTACGGTCAGATTCTACTGTTTCTGAGTGATGGTGTACTGCGAAAGGTTGCTCAGGAGAAATCTGTTGTTGGCGTATGGTAGAAGTTGGAGAATTCGTACATCATGAAGTCTCTCATGAATCGCTTGTATCTGAGAAAGCGGTTGTTTACATTATAAATGCAGGAAGTACATCTGTTTCAACACACATTGATTCTTTCACGAAAGATTTTATGGATTTGGAAAATATCAATGTTGAAACTGATGACGAGGATCAAGCTATTATGTTGTTATGCTCGTTACCACCCTCATATGAGCATTTTGTTGATACCATGATGTATGGTAGAGATACTCTGTCCAAAGAGGATGCAGAGGCAGCCTTGAACTTTAAGGAGTTGAAGAGAAAGGTTGCGGCTGACAATATTGGTTCGGGTGAGGGTTTGGTAGTATAAGGAAGAACAAAAGACTCCAGTAGTAAGGGCAAACATAGATCCAATAGAAAAAACATTGAATGTTACTATTTCCATAAGAAAGGGCACATCAGAAAAAAAAATTGTCCTGAAAGGCAGAGGAAAGGGAAAGAATTAATAAAAGATTCGTTATCGGATGATTCAGTCAGTGTTGCAGATGGAGGATCAGATTATGTTTCCGACAATGCACTTTTTGTGATTGAAAATGGTATTCGTTGTAAGGATGAATGGACTTTTGATTCAGGTTGTTCCTATCACATGTGTCCCATTAAGGACTAGTTTACCAGTTATAGAGAAATCGACGGTGGTAGTGTCTTGATGGGCAACAATGTTGCATGTAAGACGGTTAAAATTGGAATAGTCAAAATCAAGATGCATGATGGAATCGTCAGAACGTTGGTAGAGGTTCGGCATGTTCTTGATCTGAAAAAGAATCTTATTTCTCTTGGTGCCTTGGACTTCGACGGTTGTAAGTTCTTAGCTGAAGGTGGAGTTATGAAGGTTGTGGAGGGTGCTCTGGTTCTTATGAGAGGCAATAGAGTTGGAAACTTGTATGTTTGGTTCGGAAATACTTTTATAGGTAGAGTTGCAATGTCTTCCTCAGATGACCATGAATCTGTTTCAACGCGCTTATGGTATTTGCGCCTGGGTCACATGAGTGAGAAGGGATTGACAATACTGAGCAATCAGAATCTTCTATGTGGCACAAAAACAGGCAAATTGGATTTCTGTGAGAGATGCATCTTCGAAAAGCATCGAAAGGTCAGTTTCAAGACATGTATTCATCGCACGAAAGGTATCCTTGATTATGTTCATACAAATGTATGGGGGCCCTTCTAAGGTTTACTCCAAGGGCGGGTCCTGGTTTATGCTGACTTTTATTGATGATTATTCAAAGAAAGTCTGGGTTTATACTCTAAAGACGAAGGATTAGACCTTTGTTACATTCAAGCGATGGAAGGAAATGATTGAAAAATAGACTAGCAGGAAGGTGAAGAAGTTGAGGATAGGTAATGGCAATGAGTACAGATTGATAGAATTTGAGAACTATTGCAAAGATCATGGCATAGTTCAACATTACACCACTACAGAAACTCCACAGTAGAATGGAGTTGCAAAGAGGATGAACAGAACGATCTTGGAAAGAGCTCGTTGTATATTGTTTACTACATGATTGTCCAAGGACTTTTGGATTGATGCAGTAAATGCTGCAGGCTATTTGAGAAATAGGTCTCCACAGACAAAAATTGGTTGCAAAACACAGGAAGAAATGTGGTCAAGTAATCCAGCTGATTATTCTAACTTGAGGATCTTCGGTGGTCTAGCTTATGCTCGCGTGAAAACTGATAAGTTAGAACCAAGGGCTGTGAAGTGCATCTTGGTGGGATACACTTTTGGGGTGAAAGGATACAGGTTGTGGTGTACCGATCATGATTCACCTATATTTATCATCAGCAAGAATGTTACATTTTATGAGGATGCTTTACTCGAAGCGAGAAAGCAGGTAGAGGGGACAAAAATAAGTAGCAGCAGTGAGACTGTTCAGGTGGAGTTCGACATCTGACTGAGGAAGGAGAGTGCATCCGACTCCTCTCGGGATACAGGAGATGGTTAGACTGTGCAACAGATGTAGCGGACAGAGCCGCAGATGCCGTAAACGGGTGAACCATACAACCTAACAAACTGGGCCCTTGCACTGTCCATGTTCAACTATGATTAGAAGTAGTGTTTGGGTGTAATAGGATTTTGGGGCTGATATTAGAAATAAAGACTAAGAGTCTTTATGATGTACACCTCTTCTGATTGCATGGTGAATTCTCCCGTCTTCCCCGTGGACGTAGACTAAAAGCCGAACCACGTAAATCTCTGTGTTCTCTTGTGTATGCTTGATCTCTTCTCGTAGGCCCTATATTACAACAAGAGACGCACTCAATATAGACCTAGCTACTATAAGGACTCATTTATATATTCTGAAAGTGATTCACTACTATCTTCATTTGTTAGCAAATTGATGATAAATTATTAATTTAAACTGTACTGTGCCATTCTAGATGATATCAAAATTGATTGACTTGAATTATCAATAAAGATTCCTACCATTCATAATGAATCCTTTATGTGTACGAAAATGAGGTGGAAAAAGTGGTTAACAAGATAAGGAGCATACAGTGGATGCATTTTATTTTATACTTGAAGGTAAATAGAAACAGAAACAAGGACCTGGATCATGAAGCATGTGTGGCCGAAAGGCTGAGTGAGATGGACTATGCATCCAAGCCAAAGAACCTTTATCACCTATATCGCATTACTGTTCTATTAAAGTCCTTTACTAAACCTTATTTGGAGTATTTCAGACATAAGTACTTTATGGTTTATATATTTCAAGGTTGAGCATTGCATTTCCATCTAAAAATCATTATATTTATAATGGACAATCCTTTGAAGATTTCCCACTAGCTGTATTGATTGGTTTTGATTAAATGATATGGATACTTTCTAGGAAGAAGAATGCCAATCCCACAGCCAAATAAGAATCAATTGCATCTCATTGATTTTGGAAGCTTTGAATGTATTAGACTTAAGCACTCCCTAAAATCTCTCATCTTGGTCGTTAATCCCTACAAGTTTGGCAGATTTCAAAAAGTTGCTTTCCAACAATGATCTCTCTCCTATTACTGAACATTTCTATTTTACTTGAGAGCATAATGAAGGGCTCATATTAGAAAGTTCAAATAATTGGATATCAGGCATCAATAATATGGGTTTCACTTTATATTTAGTGAATAATTATGGTTCTAAAAAGTAATATATATATATGATTTTTTTTAAAAGTTGCATTTATTATAAATATAATTAAAAGTTCAAAAAATAATTCTAATATCCCCCCTCGCAGTGTGGAAATTTGATTTCTGAATCTGAGTTAAAAGAATCACAATTAATTTACTAATATTTGCTAATAGATTATTGAGACGCTATATATAGACTTCTTATTTTAGTTGATTGAAGATTTGGGGTTTTAATTTTTCTTGGGAATTCCCTTGTTTGATCATCCTTGCGTTTCATTTCTTTTATATGTTGGGTTTTGGGCTTTCTTTGTGAAATCGCGAGAATATTAGGGAGATCATGTTTTTTTGGGAGGTGAAAAGGGTATGGGATTTTGTGTTGGGTTTGAGGAAAAAGGTGTTTATGCAATCCCCATTTGTTTGTTGATGGAAGATCTATTGATTTGTTGCTGCCAGTATTATACATAGTATTGTTTGTCTGTTTGATGTCATTTTCATAATTTGAAATTCTAGTTTCCAGATCTTTGGCATGGACTCACATCCAGTCTTTTCATATCCATCGCATTTACATCCAAGTGTCATTATTTTAGACTTATTTCATTAAATCTAATAACCTTCAAATGGTTTTCATGTATCTAATGGGTGCAATGGGGTACATGTATCTCTTTTTTGTCCCCAACAAATGGAATTGTTGGTATATCTTTGTTTTCCATATTTGCATCTGTTAAATCCATGAAAAAGATAACCATGATTGTGTGATCTGATGAATCCCAACAGATAAATTGTCACGGTGCTATTGGATACATGTGTGACGTGTTAGTTATATAGATATATCCAACATTCGATTGTTCTGCTTCAAATCAATTTGTTGTTGGAATAAGGGAGTGTGGCCCACCTGACCACATGGGCCCACTTCGTTCTAGAACAACCTATAAAGGATATTTTCCCATGGTCAAAGAATTTAAAACCTTGCCTTTGTAAGTTGCTCAATTAGGGAGATATGATTGGAGAGATTTTTGATTACTTACCTTGACGGGAGGATCCTCTCTCTATAAAAGAAATCTCTTGGGTTACTTCCTTCCCTACGGTTAATTTCTTGGCCATCAATTTGCTAGAGAGAAAAGTCAAGAGTTCAAGGAAGTTGTAAATCCCTCCTCTATTTAGCCCCAGCCATGGAATTAGGTATGATCTTAATTTACGTTAAGTGTAATTTGTTTGTATCCAATGAGATTTGGCATCATAGAAAATCTCTAACATTTGGTATCAGAGACGGTTTTTGGGTATAACAAATAATCGCTTACATTTTATGTTTTTTTTTTTTTTTGGGCTTCTTGGTTTCTCCGGGAATTAAACCCAAATACTCAGAGTAAAGAGATTTTGGGTATTTGATAAAGGGTATTCAATTTATTGAATAATAATAGACTCAGAAATGAGGATTACAGTGCCCAACCCAATCTGAAAGAGATGGGACGAAAAGATTTATTTTTTGTCATTAAATTTTTATTTTAAAAATTACATTAGAGATATTTTTTGTTATTATTATCAATTTTTTTGGGCATGCCAGTAGTTTGATAATAACATGAAAGTATGTTAGAGTAGTGATAAAAAATAAAAAAAATAAAAAAAATAAAGGTTGTATGATATCCTGCGCATAAAAGAGCACAAGACAAGGCACTGTTTACAAAAGCACCGTATGATGAGTCGTCATTGGGTTCTGCAAGTTACTCTTTGGATGGCTGGGCCAGGCTTGGCGGGTCGGGACAACCCGACCTTCCTAGCCCAGCCTGGCTACCCAGCTGGATGGGCCAGGTCAGGTTGTGGTTCGGCCTGACCTAACCTGACCTGCCATTCATGAATTTTCTGGGCTGGCTCAGGTTCTGGTCTTGGCTAGTTTATGGGGCCAATTGTGGTTTAGGCCTGACCCGTTAAGGGCCCACTAAGCCCGTTTTCAGTTTTTGGGTAAAGTTTTTCAGATTGACCCACTTGTTAGATAGTACCTATTTGTATAATCAATTGGCACAAAAAAAGAGTTCTGATCTAGCCCAATTAAAGCTCAGAAAATGACCCATCAACTAAATTTCTGTACATACTAGTACTGACTGAAACTTCAGTGTGACCTATTGGTTGATCATTCTAGTTATATCTGTAGTTCATGTAAATGTGACAAGATATATCTAAGTGTAAATTAAATACCGTGATATGAATAGTCCCTGATTTGATCAAATCAAGGGGTATAAATTAATTAAGTAAGTGTCAAATTAATCTTAGACACTATTTAATTGATCAGATCAGAACCATTAACGTCATTCATCGGTATTATAATAATTTATGAATGTCATTAATCAAAAATCAGAGTGGATCATGTTGGCCAAAAATGGGATGGTCCGAAACATATTTTGTTCATATTTGACTCATACATAGTTAGGATTACGTTGTGTTTTCTTCTATGGATTCGTATCGATTGGATCTTTAATCTAAACAGTTGGATCCATCATAAGCCCTATCTAATATTTTTGGCACATTTCTTGAACATATAAATTAGATTCTTAAAATATATTTTCCCGCATCAAGTTTGATATATGATTGTTTATTAATTGTGTAAGTGTTATTTGCATGACGTTATTTCTTTAGCAAAACTAATAATAGTTTACAGATCCATTGATTAAGTTTGGTTTATTTTGGCCTTATTTAAGACTTTTTTGACCATTATAAACTTAACTATTAGATCATGATGTGTAATCTTTGAATGTCAAATGAAATTTCTTTTTATGACACTAATTTGGTATGATTAAGGATTATTTTTTTTTTTCAAATTAGTTTGTCATACTTTTATTTGACAATCAAATGATTAGTGTTATCATATACATCAATTGGAAATTAGTTTTTTGATTAACTTGTTAGCTGCCAAAGTGACACTAGATTTTATGTGGTCATTGGACCAAGTGGGAGAATGTTGAATAAGGGAGTGTGGCCCACCTGACCACATGGGCCATTTCGTTCTAGAACATCCAATAAAGGATATTTTCCCATGGTCAAAGGATATAAAAAACTTGCCTTTGTAAGTTGCTCTCAATTAGGGAGATATGATTGGAGAGATTTTTGATTACTTACCTTGATGGAGGATCCTCTCTCTATAAAAAAATCTCTTGGGCTACTTCCTTGCCTACGGTAAATTTTCTGGCTACCATCAATTTGCTAGAGAGAAAAGTCAGGGTTCTCATTGGATACAAAACAAATAACACCTCTTAGCAAATTGATGGTGGTATGGCCAAGAAATTTACCGTAGGCAAGGAAGTAACCCAAGAGATTTTCTTTTATAGAGAGAGGATCCTCCCATCAAGGTAAAGTAATAAAAAATCTCTCCAATCATATCTCCCTAATTGAGCAAACTTACAAAGGCAAGTTTTTAAATCCCTTTGACCATGGGAAATATCCTTTATTGGATGTTCTAGAACGAAGTGGGCCCATGTGTTTCAGGTGGGCCACACTCCCTTATTCCAACATTCTCCCACTTGGTCCAATGACCGCATAAAATGAAATAATTATATATATATTTTTTTAAGAAAAAAATTAAAAAAAAGAGGACTCTAATGATGCGCACCATTTGTTTTTTTTTTTTTTTTTTTGTTTTTTTAAAAACACTTGCCATGTTAACTTTTAATCTCAATCTTTAACACTGATTAAGTTTAGCTTGTTGATGAGAACTATGGCGGTTACACGGCTTAAATGACATGCTCCCTTCCATAATTATTGCATCTCCATATTCACTTAGCCAAGTCTTTAATAAAGGGTAAAATAGGATACCTTTCATGACAATCCTATTTAATGGGTTCATTAATGTCATTCACCATACTATTCTTACTTTACAAATCTTTAAACACATGTGAACATAAATAAAGCAAGAATATACGAAATCACAAACTTTAATGTATACAATCAAGATGTGTCTTTGCAAATCCTAATAGGACAATTCATTTAAGCCCATATTTCTTATATGCTCTTGAAAGGGCTTGTTGCCAGTGCCTTCGTAAAGGATCTGCTAACATCATGCTTGTTGAAGTTCCATTATAGACACCAACTGATTCGTACCTTTCTTTTAACACAAGGTATTTTACTTCCAAAAATTTAGATTTTGCTCGCAACCTTGTTATTTGTGTGCAATCTTCTAGCTGCATTGTTGTCATAATAAATCTTAAAGGTTTGGAGATTGTATCAACAATGGTGCACCCTGAAATAAAATTCACGCAACATAGAGCGTGACCTGTAGCTTCAAACATGCCACATATTCTGCATCGAATGTGGATGGGGTAATTAGGGGTTTGTTTCGCACTTCTCCATGATGAATGCCCATTAGCTAATAGAAAAATATTTTTTGAAGTCCGACTTTCTAAGAATCGATGGCATTCTGCGATCTGCGTCGAATATCGATACTTCTAACCGATCGGATCGCCTGTAAGAAGAGCATATAATTCCTAGTCCCGCTTAGATACCTCAATACCTTCTTAACTCCCACCCAATGGGGCATACCTGGATCACTTTGATATCTACTTAACATGCCAACTACAAAGCTTATATCTGGTCTGGTGCATGTTTGTGCATACATTGGACTACCGATTACGGCGGCATATGAAATTTATCCATTTCTATTCTTTCGAATCTCATTTCTTGGACACTGAGCCTTACAAAAACTTATCACCTTTTATCATAGGTGTATTTTGATCTTTACATTCTTCTTATACGAAATCTTTTAAGAATGTTTTGATATAGGCTTCCTGTGATAACCCAAGTAATCCTCGAGATCTATCACGGATAAATCTCGATCCTATTACGAAGGTTGCTTCACCCATATTCTTTCATATCAAAAATTGTTCCTTAGATACTCCTTGGTTTTCACACGAATTATACCAAGGTCATTGGTAGCCAGTAAAATATCGTCAACATTACAACACTCCAAGATAATAAACTTGCTCCCACTAATCTTTGAGATAGATACAATGAATCAACCACATTTTCGGTGAATCCAGATGCTGTAATAACACAGTTGAATTTAATGTACCATTGTCGGGGAGCTGTTTAAGTCCATAAATCGACTTCTTTAATTTACAGACTAATTTCTTTTCACTCTGTTTTATAAAATCCTTCAGGTTGTTCCATGTACACCTCTTCTTCTAGATTTCCCATTTAAGAATTCGGTTTTACATCCATTTGATGTAACTCAATATTAAAATGAGCTACTAGAGCCATTGAATTATCCTGAATTAATCCCTTTTTAGATGTCGGAGAGTAAAGTTTCATTATAATCATTCCTTCTCTATGAGTAAAACCTTGGGCCACAAAGTCTGGCTTCAAAACGTTCCAACCTTTCCCTTTGAATCCCTTTTGGTCTTAAAAGAACCCACTTACAACCAATGGTCTTGGAATTCTTAGGTAGTTCAACGATGTTCCCAACATCATTAAGGTCACTGACTCTAGCCTACAGTCTTTCATTGCATCTAACATTTATCATGACAGCCTTACATTCTATGGCTTCCATGTCCAAGGTTAGTCAAATCTTTACCCCATATCAGCTTCCTCTATTAATACATACATAATCATTCGAGATACCCGGGTCTTCTCGAACGAGTTGACCTCCTTAAAATTTAAGATCCCAGATCATTATTCTGTTCTGGGAAGTTGATTCAATAATGGGTCGCTTGGTTTCCTGTGCTTCGTGTTTCATTTTGTGGTTGAATGTCCTCTGAATTGTCATTGATCACGATATTCAAGTGGCTATGTACATCATACTCACTTCTTTATTAGGTAGCTCAACATCTACCGAATTCTCATAGGTTATATTTCTGTTATTGATTTACTCCCACTATTTCAATGAATCCTCTAAATAATTTGGCCATTCCCGATTCTCACTGATCCTGTTGTGTGCTTAGTGACAGTAAAATCTATACCCTTTTGGACCTATCCGGATATCCAATAAAATATCCACTAATTGTTTTAGGTTCAATTTTCGTTCATGCGCGGTTGAAGACTCTACTTCAATGGACATCCCCATACTCGGAAATGATTTAAACTAGGTTTCCTTATTAGTCCATAACTCAAAAGGAGTTTTTGGAACTGCCTTTGTAAGAACCCGATTAAGATGTACATTGCCATCTTTAATGCTTCACCCCATGCATGGACACGGGTAAATTAGTGTCACTGACCATACTTCTTACCATCTCAAACCGTCCCTGTTTCTTCTCTCAGTTAACAACCATTCTGCTGAGGGTGTGCACAGCATTTGTGTATTGGTCAACAATTCTTTCCTCTGTAGAAATCTAGCAATGGGCCCAAGTACGACACCCGATTCGGTGTCCTGCCGTAATACTTCACCACTTCTATCTGATCTCACGACCTTGATTTTTCTATCTAATTGCTTTTTCTACCTCTGCCTTAAATATTTTGAAAGCATTTAAGCATCGGATTTTTCTTTGATTAAATAGACATAACCAAATTCGTGAAAAATCATCGATAAAGTAATAAAGTATTCCTCACTGTTAAACAAGGTACTGGATTCTTCCACAGATTCTTATGATTATTATCCAATAGACCCGAACTTCTTGTAGCTCATTTCCTACTTGTATTGGTTTGCTGCCTTTAATGCAATCAATACAAATGTAAAGTCGGTGAAATTTCAGATTGACTAACAATCCGTTCTTCACCAATTTGCCCATTCTTTCTTTTGAAATATGGCCCAACCTTTTTATGCCTCACATGAATGAGTTCTCATCATAGATGCGTTCTCATAATGGTCATTCTCTTTAACTCCCTGTGTGCCACGACCTAAAGTGTTTGTGTGTGATTTGATTGTTCATACATAGGATTTAACTTTAGGATTTATGATAATCCATCACATATTTACCATTTCCAACAACTTTATTATTTCTAATAACATCCATTACGTCTATTACAGAAACCAAATCTAAAACCATCATAATCTTAATTTTGCAAACAGTTTAAGATGTGGAAATTCTGGAGTTGAGTAGTGGTTTGCTGGAATTGAGCATTACTTGAGACAACCAGCCGTGGTTTGAGACTGCAGCTTTATGCTCGTGATCGATCTACCTTCTGGGTTCCCCAATGGTGATGGTCCTACCCATTCATTTGGACCGGAGGCTTGAAAGGAATAACTTGAGATTATTGGGCAGAAATGAATGAATGGATTGGGCCACAAAGTCACCCTTGTATTCTAAGAAACATCTAGTTGGGTTGTCCTCAAGACAACCAAGAGTGTAATTGTTAGAGTATGGGTCATTACCTTTCTTGCGTTTCAGGCAAATCGTGTTTTGAAATAATGCATGTTCACCTCCTCAACAGACCTCATTCAAACCCAAAATCCCTTTCTTTCTTCCCTGGTTTTTGATTGAGCTGATTATATCTTAATGCTTGCAGCATTGTCACCTTGTGGGCTTTTGGTTCAGCTCTAAGGAACTCGATTCGAGGACACAAAATTAACCATTCATTGTCCTGCTAGCCTTCAACCTTCTTTTCCTGATCGGTTCAGCGATCATTCATTTAGCCCATGTCCGTTGGGCTTTGGAATAAGCTACCGCTCAAAAGCGGGAGGAAGAGAATTGTTAACGATTGGACTTTATATGATCAGACATGCTCATCGTCCACTTCTTCAGCTTTGACGTTATGTGTAAAATTGCAACAGCTTGTTTCTCCTTACTCCCATTGGTTTGGTCATATTCCATACTTCCAGCGGCTTATCAACGAAGCTTACTGCTTATCAGTTATCGTATTTTCTTTTTTCACCGTATCTAGGGAGTCCTTGGCTTTATCTTTATTCTATGGAACCTCGATAGTATCCAAAATAGAATTTAAGATGATCTTACTTCCATTTTGATGGTTTTGATGGCCTGCATAATCATAAGCGGTTGTTTTCTTCGGAGTAGAAATTTCAAGTGAAATTTTCTTCGACAGCTTCGTCGAATGTAGTGTCTGTGACCCCATAGAACGTTATAGCAAGCTTTAGGAGCCTTCTCTTTCCAACAAAAAGGAATAATCCTAAAGTTATAATTGGCCTCCTAAGGCTATGTGAGCGACTCTATGATGATCCCATAAAAGCAAACAAATTCCCTAAACATGTTGATATCTATTTTACGTACTATCCGACGGAGTCTAGGAGCATCAGATAATGCCAGACCTTAGCTCATACGGTGGCATTTATGGTCTGGATAAAGAGGCGATGCAGGACTTTCGAGTGATAAGCGGCCCGTACAAGTTAGGAAATAGAATGGTCCAGGGAGTAAAGAGAGTCCACAGTTGCATGGCGCACATCCTGTCAATTCTTGAAAGATTGGAAGGGAGCGTGTCCGATCAATATATCGTTACCAATTAATTTCAATTCTTCTCCTCCGCGCTTTTGGTTTTAATTTACTTATAACCACAGTTTCTCATCTGGGGACATAAACTGAATAGATCGCAGAACGCATCGGAAGAAACCTTAAAGAAGATGGGACACAGATTGTTAATTTGTATATCGCTAAGCTTCAGAGCAGGTAAAGCCAGAGAATCTTACTAGATGATGCCACAAGCAGAAAGATGCTCAGAGCACAAGGATTTGAGGCCACAAGAAAATGATCCTATGCGTAAATTACCTAGAAAGAAGGTCACTCAGACAGCTCCTGAACGGTTTGAAAGTAAACTAAGGCCTCCAATCTTTCGTTGTTTTTGAGACCAATTCACAGAGTTTCCATCTAATATTCTGTGGAATTGGATCTCTGGTGCGATTACCATTTTTCATGTTCGGTTGTTAGCAAGGATTCCTTCAAGTTTTGAGTCCAAATGTAGGGTAAAAAGGACCATCACCATGGGGAAACCGAAAGGAGTCAGAGTTGAAGCTCTAGCACATAACAGCTGGTGTTGGGCCACGATTGCATTTGGATCTCCAAATACTTTTCTGCGTCCTAGATATTTCTAGATTCTATTTCTGTTATTTTTGATTATGATGGTTGTTAATTTACTTTTGTACAGAGGTTAATGGAACCTTAATTAGAAGGAATGAAGTGATGAAATCCAGTCCTTATTTTAGTGAGTCAATTATAACTAAACTAAAGTTAAATCCTATGTGATGAAACAATTCTCTTCACATCAGCATCCCACTTTAATTGTGGCAATGAACATGGGAGTTAAAGAATTGACCATTAATCGGAGAAACTCATCCTAGGTTGGTGCATAACAAGGTTGGGGCCATATTGTCAAAAGAACAATGGCAAGAATTGGTGAAAGATCGGATGTACCTTGAAATCTGCAATTTCACCTGATTTACAGTTTTAATTTGGATTGCAATTAACTAAGGAAAGTAAACCAATTACAATTAGAAGAAAGTATCAAGAAGTTTTCGGTCTCATAAAAGTAAATCTTCATAACAGCTAATCTATGGACGAAATCCACATACCTAGTTTAAACAGGTGAGGAATACTTATTACTTTTACGATGATTTTTTCACGATTGGTGTGTATTTTATGCAAAGAAAAATCCGATGCTTTAGAAATCTTTCAAAATATTTAAGGCAGAGGTTAGAGAAAGCCAATTAGATAGAAAAATCAAGGGTCGTGGAAGATCGAGATAGAGGTGTGATATTAACGCAGGTAGCATCGAATCGGTTCGTACTTGGGCCCCCATTGCCTAGATTTCTACAAGAGGAAGGAATTGTTTGCCTCAATTAACACATGCCTGGACACCTCAGCAGAATGTAAGCTTGGAGCAGAAGAAAACAGGAAAACGGGCTTATTGAGATGGTAGAAGTATGGTCAGTGACACTAATTTACCGTGTCCATGTGGGGTGAAGCATTAAAGATGGCAATGTACATCTTAAATCGGGTTCCTACAAAGGCAGTTCCAAAAACTCCTTTTGAGTTATGGACTAATAGGAAACCTAGTTTAAATCATTTCCGAGTATGGGGATGTCCATCTGAAGTAAGAGTCTTCAACCCGCATGAACGAAAATTGACCCTAAAACAATTAGCGGATATTTTATTGGATATCCGGATAGGTCCAAAGGGTATAGATTTTACTGTCCTAACCACACAACTAGGATCATTGAATCGGGAAATGCCAAATTTTTAGAGGATCATTTGAATAGTGGGAGTGGTCAAAATAGAAATATAACCTACAAGAAATTCGGGTAGATGTTGATCTACCTAATAAAAGAAGTGAGTATGATGTCCCACTTGATATCGTGATCAACGACAATCAAGAAACAACAACCACAAAATGAACAAGAAGCACAGGAAACCCAATTACCCATTATTGAACCACTTCCAGAACAGAATAATGATCCAGATCCTGAAATTTTAAGGAGGTCAACTCGTACGAGAAGACCGCTATCTCGAATGATTATGTTGTATACTTAGAAGAAGCTGATATTGGGGTAAAAGATGATCCTAGGACATTTAAAGAAGCCATAGAATGTAAGAATTCTGATAAATGGTTAGATGCAATGAAAGATGAGCTAGAGTCAATGACCACTAATGATGTTTGGGACATCGTTGAACTACCTAAGAATTCCAAGACCGTTGGTTGTAAGTGGGTCTTTAAGACCAAAAGGGATTCAAAGGGAAAGGTTGAACGTTTCAAAGCCAGACTTGTGGCCAAAGGTTTTACTCAGAGAGAAGGGATTGATTATAATGAAACGTACTCTCCGGTATCTAAAAAGGATTCATTCAGGATAATTATGGCTCTAGTAGCTCATTTTAATCTTGAGTTACATCAAATGGATGTCAAAACAGCATTCTTAAATGGAAATCTAGAAGAAGAGGTGTACATGGAACAACCTGAAGGATTTATAAAACAGAGTGAAAAGAAATTAGTCTGTAAATTAAAGAAGTCGATTTATGGCCTTAAACAAGCTTCCCGACAATGGTACATTAAATTCAACTGTGTTATTACAGCATTCGGATTCACCGAAAATGTGGTTGATCATTGTATCTATCTCAAGATTAGTGGGAGCAAGTTTATTATCTTGGTGTTGTATGTTGACATATTTACTGCTAGCAATGACCTTGGTATAATTTGAAACCAAGGAGTATCTAAGGAACAATTTTGATATGAAAGATATGGGTGAAGCAACCTTCGTAATAGGAATCGAGATTTATCGTGATAGATCTCGAGGATTACTTGGGTTATCACAGGAAGCCTATATCAAAACTGTTCTGAAAAGATTTCGTATGGAAGAATGTAAAGCTCAAATACACCTATGATCAAAGGTGATAAGTTTTGTAAGGCTCAGTGTCCAAGAAATGAGATCGAAAGAATAGAAATGGATAAATTTCCATATGGCCGCAATCGGTAGTCTAATGTATGCACAAACATGCACCAGACCCGATATAAAGCCTTGCGAGGTTGGCGATTGTAGAGTAGATATCGAAAGTGGATGTTAGTATGCCCCATTGGGTGGGAGTTAAAGAAAGTATTGGGTACTAGTGGACTAGGATTATAAATGCTCTCTTTACAGGCGATCCGATCGTTTAGAAAAGTGATCGGATATTCGGACGGTAGAACTTCGCATATGCCTCGACCTAGAAAGTCAAGCTTCAGGAATAATAAATTTTTTGTTAGCTAATGGGGCATTTCATGGAGAAGTGCGAAACAAACCCTAATTACACCCATCCACATTCGATGCAGAAAATGTGGCCATGTTTTGAAGCTACAGGTCACGCTCCTATGGTTGCGTGAATTTTATATTTCGAGGGTTGCCACATGTGTGATACAATCTCCAAAACCATTAAAGATTTATTGTGACAATGATGTAGCTAGAAGATTTGCATCACAATGACAAGGTTGCAAAGTTAAATCTTTAAATTTTTGGAAGTAAAATACCTTGTGTTTTAAAGGAAAAGGTACGAATCAGTTGAGTGTCTATAATTGAAACTCCAACAAGCATGATGTTAGCAGGATCCTTCTAACGAAAGGCATTGGCGCCAAAGGCCCTTTTCAAGAGCATATAAAAAAACTTATGGGCTTAAATGAATTGTCCTTATTAGGATTTTGTAAAGACACATCTTGATTGTATACATTAGAGTTTTGTCAGTTTCGTATATTCTTGCTTTTATTTATGTTCACTGTGTTTAAAGATTTGTAAGTTAAGAATAGTACGGTGAATTTGACATTTAATGAACCCATTAATAGATTTGTCATGAAAGGTATCCTATTTACCCTTATTAAAGGGACTTGGGTTAAGTGAATATGGAGAATGCAATAATTATGGAAAGGAGCACTGTCATTTAACGACGTGTAACCGCCATATTCTGCATCACAAGCTACTTATCAGCTTGTGGTTAAAGATTGAGCTTAAAATTAAACATGACAAGTGTTTTTAAAACAAACAAAAAAATGACGTGCGCATCATTGTAGAGTCCTCTTTTTTTTTTTAAATATATACTATATATATATTATTTGTTCTTTATGTGGTCATTGGACCAAGTGGGAGAATGTTGGATAAGGGAGTGTGGCCCACCTAACCACATGGGCCCACTTCGTTCTAGGAAGATCCAATAAAGGATATTTTCCATGGTCAAAGGATTTTAAAACTGCCCTTTGTAAGTTTGCTCAATTGGAGATTGATTGGAGAGATTTTTGATTTATTTACCTTGATGGGAGGATCCTCTCTCTATAAAAGAAATCTCTCTGTGGTTATCTTTCCTTGCCCTACGGTTAAATTTCTTGGCTACCATCAATTCTGCTAGAGAGAGATTAAAGTCAAGGGTCAAGGAAGTTTGTAAATCCCTTTCTGTCTGTTTAGCCCCAGCCATGGAATCAGTATGATCTTAATTTACATTAAAGTGTATTTGTTTGTATCCAATGAGATTTCGCATCATAGAAAAATCTTCTAAACATGTGTAAACCGTGCAAAGTGCATGAATTGCTCATTCGGTACCTTTGTGCTAAACATGATTGATGTGAAGAGAAGACGCTATAACCTCTAAACTTCAGTAGGATTTTACTATATGTGCCCAATGAAATTGCATTACTTAGATGACTTTTTTGTAATAGGATGTGTCCAACCACATGAAGGCTTTTGAAGAACTTTCACATTTTTCGCCACTCTAGTAAATGAGGGTTTGTTTAAAAGAAAGGTAGAGTTTTGTTGGGAGAAATGTTGCCGGTAGGTGATGGGACCCGAGTTTCTTCCCTCTCTCCCGCTGCCTCCGTCCCGGGTCTTTCGGGGTACGGCGGAGGGGAGGAGAAGAAAAAAGATAAAGGGTGATCAACATCTTTCTTTTTTTATTTCCCAAATACGGGATATGCCAATTTCACTTTTAAGACTTGGAATTTAGGAATGGTTGATCCGTGAAGATTCACCTTCACAAGTAGAAAGGGGAAAATGAAACTTTTTCTAGTTTCTATTGCACCATATATTTAAGAAAAGAGACAAAAGGGTTTTTTTTTTTTGCCGTGGAATGCCGTGAAAGGCGATTTCATTTGTTGCCGTGAAAGGCGATTTTGCCGTAAAAGGCGATTTACAAGTCTTATCCATTATGAAAGACAAGAATTGTTGATTTTTGTCTCTAAAAGAAAAATAAAGTACAATAGAAATCAAGAAAAGGAATCTGACTTCTCATTCGATTGTGGGGACACGTTCAGATCGACGGTCGCGAGTCATGTATGGGCTCCTCCATCGGTCCATGCAGATGAGAACACGATGCTTGGATTCTTGGCTTGGCTTTTTAACCTCAGATTTTTAAGAGAAGGTCTTTATATCCGATAAAAAAGCTAAGTAAACGGGCTGAAAAGCCACGTTTTAGCCATGTTGGTAGAAGAAGGGACGGTCCTTGGGGGAGTGGGCCCCCCCCAAGGGTGCTTCAATCACCTTTTGGTGGTCTGCAAGCAAGGTTGCAGGGCCTCGGATTTTCTTTTGTCTTCGTCGGGGGGAGAGCGAGGCTAGATCCGCATCCTTT
>QPKB01000011.1:22539155-22561288 GCA_003546025.1 Camphora micrantha
GTATGGTCATCTCTCTGGTGATCATTTTGATTTACAATTTTTCATCACTTTGAAACTAGTAGACTGCTTATGTGATCTATTTTTTTTCATCACTTTGATTTTTAATGGTTAGAAAATAAAAAGAAAATCCATATATGCGGTATCAATTTTAGTCACAAGCTAGCCAAGGTTAACTGCTTTTCTATTGCTTTATGCATAGCTAACACAAAGTGAAATATTCTGCCAAATTGCATTTTTGGATTTCAAGGGTTAACTCACATTAAATTATTTGTAAAATGAAAATAATCACATAAGATAATTTGTAATGATGGATCAACTATTATTTTATTTGGGTTCTAACCATAGATCAAATTTTCTAAGAAACTTCAAATGCCACAAAATGTTTATCAAGAACTTCCAAGAATTTGGTACTTGTGGAAGGAAGACACTGCCTCATATTAAAAAAGTTCATATGCTATTACATTGATCAAATTCAATTAAACCATACACACATCAAGGTAATTTCTACATGCAGTCATAAAATAGACTTCCTTTAGTAAACAAAAGAATTGGTAAATATTTGCCCTTCATAGTTCAATGTACTATGCCAACATTATATAGCAAATTATAATGTTCGTTCCTGGATGGAAAATAGACACCCCTTCATTAAATATATGTTTGAAGGATTTAAAGTCTCTCAGAACCCACGTATCTTGTGTTTTATTGCCTATAATAAGACTCTATCCACTAAAATAATTACATAGTCTGAAGCATTCATTGCATCGATTATTCATAGTAACATGGAAGCTAACAGTTTCCTGGTATTGTCTTGTTAGGTTGTATGGATTTCAATAGAAGTAATAAAATCTGTAAAATCGGGCCCCGTGTATCGTCCATGTGTCTTACTTGATTAGAAGTAGTCTGTGTTTGAGTGTAAAACAAGTTTTAGGGTTGATATTAAAATAAAGATTAGGTCTCTAGTGATGATACACCTCTTTTCATTGCATAGTAAATCTTCCGTCTTCCCCTTGATCTCTTGTCGTAGGCCTTAGATCACACACAAACTGAATCAGAGCATTGCGTGTGATCGGAGGGAAATTCGACGGATAGGATTTCAAAAGGTTTGATCGCGAGAAGAGAACTGGTGGGCTACTGTGAACGCAGCCTGAGTTCGAACTTTGTTGTAGAAGATCGGACAACAAGAGGGGAGTAAGAGAGAAAGATTGCTTTTGATCTCGGTGGGCCACATAAATCAGCAAACTGTGCCCAAAAGAAGAGATCGAGAGGGGCGATCTGATGCAAGCAAACAGAGGATCCAACCTTTGTTCCTGTTGAGGGCGGATCCGATCGCCCACTGCTACTGGAAAAGTCTGGCCGCTGCAGGACTTAAAGGAAGAAGAGAGGAGACCGTTTGATCTTGGTCTTCTGTTGCTCGACTTGAGGAGGAAGGAACAGGGCGATTTATGGGTTATATTTCGTCTGGTTTCTTACATCGCCGATAATAGCGCGCCGGTAATCGCCGCCGTCGCTACAACCACTGCTGGCCTCATCGGGATCGGGGGTCTGTCGCACGCTATAGCCGTGGAAGGAGAAACAGCAAGGCTGTTTTTTCCGTGTTTCTGGTTACAGAATAGAAGAAGGAAAAAGACGACCCTTTATTGGGTCGGTTTCTGGCTGGGCCAAGTCTAGGTCAATCTTGACCCGTCTGTTGAAAGCCCAAAAGCACGTCAGTTCAGGTCAGGTCAAAGTCTGACCTAGTTCAGAAACCCAATAGCAAAGCCTGTAGAAAAGGCACTGGTACAACGCTGACGTCAGTAGATCAATATGGTCAAAACTTGTTTGACCAGAATCGAAGGCTGAGGTTCGTTTTTGCGATATCTTGACCAATTCAGAATATGGTCCGAGATCTGTTTGAACCTACGGCAGACTCATTACGAGCAGATCTATGCGTTGTTGTAGAAAAAAGATTGGCTATTTCAACAGTCAACGAAGGAAGAGATTGATTGATTAGAGTGTAGAAACTTATTTCTGCGATATCTTAGCCATCCAGAGTTGGATTTTAGATCCGTTTCTTCTAGCGTGTTCGTGGTGACCAGATCTACATAAGTACAGTGAAAGATTCATGGAATGGATGCAAAGTTTGAAATTAAGAAATTCAAATGGAAACAACGATTTCAGTCTGTGACTTTTGAAGATACATGCTTTGTTGGTTCAGAATGGGTTGCATAAAGCTTTTAAAGGAAAGAATTCTTTGTCTGAAGAATTGTCAGATGAAGAGAAGGACAAGTTGTTGGAAAAGGTGTACGGTCAGATTCTACTGTTTCTGAGTGATGGTGTACTGCGAAAGGTTGCTCAGGAGAAATCTGTTGTTGGCGTATGGTAGAAGTTGGAGAATTCGTACATCATGAAGTCTCTCATGAATCGCTTGTATCTGAGAAAAGCGGTTGTTTACATTATAAATGCAGGAAGTACATCTGTTTCAACACACATTGATTCTTTCACGAAAGATTTTATGGATTGGAAATATCAATGTTGAAACTGATGACGAGGATCAAGCGCTATTATGTTGTTATGCTCGTTACCACCCTCATATGAGCATTTTGTTGATACCATGATGTATGGTAGAGATACTCTGTCCAAAGAGGATGCAGAGGCAGCCTTGAACTTTAAGGAGTTGAAGAGAAAGGTTGCGGCTGACAATATTGGTTCGGGTGAGGGTTTGGTAGTATAAGGAAGAACAAAAGACTCCAGTAGTAAGGGCAAACATAGATCCAATAGAAAAAACATTGAATGTTACTATTTCCATAAGAAAGGGCACATCAGAAAAAAAAATTGTCCTGAAAGGCAGAGGAAAGGGAAAGAATTAATAAAAGATTCGTTATCGGATGATTCAGTCAGTGTTGCAGATGGAGGATCAGATTATGTTTCCGACAATGCAACTTTTTTGTGATTGAAAATGGTATTCGTTGTAAGGATGAATGGACTTTTGATTCAGGTTGTTCCTATCACATGTGTCCCATTAAGGACTAGTTTACCAGTTATAGAGAAATCGACGGTGGTAGTGTCTTGATGGGCAACAATGTTGCATGTAAGACGGTTAAAATTGGAATAGTCAAAATCAAGATGCATGATGGAATCGTCAGAACGTTGGTAGAGGTTCGGCATGTTCTTGATCTGAAAAAGAATCTTATTTCTCTTGGTGCCTTGGACTTCGACGGTTGTAAGTTCTTAGCTGAAGGTGGAGTTATGAAGGTTGTGGAGGGTGCTCTGGTTCTTATGAGAGGCAATAGAGTTGGAAACTTGTATGTTTTGTTCGGAAATACTTTTATAGGTAGAGTTGCAATGTCTTCCTCAGATGACCATGAATCTGTTTCAACGCGCTTATGGTATTTGCGCCTGGGTCACATGAGTGAGAAGGGATTGACAATACTGAGCAATCAGAATCTTCTATGTGGCACAAAGACAGGAAAATTGGATTTCTGTGAGAGATGCATCTTCGAAAAGCATCGAAAGGTCAGTTTCAAGACATGTATTCATCGCACGAAAGGTATCCTTGATTATGTTCATACAAATGTATGGGGCCCCTTCTAAGGTTTACTCCAATGGTGGGTTCTGGTTTATGCTGACTTTTATTGATGATTATTCAAAGAAAGTCTGGGTTTATACTCTAAAGACGAAGGATTAGACCTTTGTTACATTCAAGCGATGGAAGGAAATGATTGCAAAATAGACTAGCAGGAAGGTGAAGAAGTTGAGGATAGGTAATGGCAATGAGTACAGATTGATAGAATTTGAGAACTATTGCAAAGATCATGGCATAGTTCAACATTACACCACTACAGAAACTCCACAGTAGAATGGAGTTGCAAAGAGGATGAACAGAACGATCTTGGAAAGAGCTCGTTGTATATTGTTTACTACATGATTGTCCAAGGACTTTTGGATTGATGCAGTAAATGCTGCAGGCTATTTGAGAAATAGGTCTCCACAGACAAAAATTGGTTGCAAAACACAGGAAGAAATGTGGTCAGGTAATCCAGCTGATTATTCTAACTTGAGGATCTTCGGTTGTCTAGCTTTATGCTCGCCGTTGAAAACTGATAAGCTAGAACCAAGGGCTGTGAAGTGCATCTTGGTGGGATATACTTTTGGGGTGAAAGGATACAGGTTGTGGTGTACCGATCATGATTCACTTATATTTATCATCAGCAAGAATGTTACATTTTATGAGGATGCTTTACTCGAAGCGAGAAAGCAGGTAGAGGGGACAAAAATAAGTAGCAGCAGTGAGACCGTTCAGGTGGAGTTCGACATCTGACTGAGGAAGGAGAGTGCATCCGACTCCTCTCGGGATACAGGAGATGGTTAGACTGTGCAACAGATGTAGCGGACAGAGCCGCAGATGCTGTAAACGGGTGAACCATACAACCTAACAAACTGGGCCCTTGCACTGTCCATGTTCAACTATGATTAGAAGTAGTGTTTGGGTGTAATAGGATTTTGGGGCTGATATTAGAAATAAAGACTAAGAGTCTTTATGATGTACACCTCTTCTGATTGCATGGTGAATTCTCCCGTCTTCCCCGTGGACGTAGACTAAAAGCCGAACCACGTAAATCTCTGTGTTCTCTTGTGTATGCTTGATCTCTTCTCGTAGGCCCTATATTACAACAAGAGACGCACTCAATATAGACCTAGCTACTATAAGGACTCATTTATATATTCTGAAAGTGATTCACTACTATCTTCATTTGTTAGCAAATTGATGATAAATTATTAATTTAAACTGTACTGTGCCATTCTAGATGATATCAAAATTGATCGACTTGAATTATCAATAAAGATTCCTACCATTCATAATGAATCCTTTATGTGTACGAAAATGAGGTGGAAAAAGTGGTTAACAAGATAAGGAGCATACAGTGGATGCATTTTATTTTATACTTGAAGGTAAATAGAAACAGAAACAAGGACCTGGATCATGAAGCATGTGTGGCCGAAAGGCTGAGTGAGATGGACTATGCATCCAAGCCAAAGAACCTTTATCACCTATATCGCATTACTGTTCTATTAAAGTCCTTTACTAAACCTTATTTGGAGTATTTCAGACATAAGTACTTTATGGTTTATATATTTCAAGGTTGAGCATTGCATTTCCATCTAAAAATCATTATATTTATAATGGACAATCCTTTGAAGATTTCCCACTAGCTGTATTGATTGGTTTTGATTAAATGATATGGATACTTTCTAGGAAGAAGAATGCCAATCCCACAGCCAAATAAGAATCAATTGCATCTCATTGATTTTGGAAGCTTTGAATGTATTAGACTTAAGCACTCCCTAAAATCTCTCATCTTGGTCGTTAATCCCTACAAGTTTGGCAGATTTCAAAAAGTTGCTTTCCAACAATGATCTCTCTCCTATTACTGAACATTTCTGTTTTACTTGAGAGCATAATGAAGGGCTCATATTAGAAAGTTCAAATAATTGGATATCAAGCATCAATAATATGGGTTTCACTTTATATTTAGTGAATAATTATGGTTCTAAAAAGTAATATATATATATATATGATTTTTTTTTAAAAGTTGCATTTATTATAAATATAATTAAAAGTTCAAAAAATAATTCTAATATCCCCCCTAGCAGTGTGGAAATTTGATTTCTGAATCTGAGTTAAAAGAATCACAATTAATTTACTAATATTTGCTAATAGATTATTGAGACGCTATATATAGACTTCTTATTTTAGTTGATTGAAGATTTGGGGTTTTAATTTTTCTTGGGAATTCCCTTGTTTGATCATCCTTGCGTTTCATTTCTTTTATATGTTGGGTTTTGGGCTTTCTTTGTGAAATCGCGGGAATATTAGGGAGATCATGTTTTTTTGGGAGGTGAAAAGGGTATGGGATTTTGTGTTGGGTTTGAGGAAAAAGGTGTTTATGCAATCCCCATTTGTTTGTTGATGGAAGATCTATTGATTTGTTGCTGCCAGTATTATACATAGTATTGTTGTTTGTTTGATGTCATTTTCATAATTTGAAATTCTAGTTTCCAGATCTTTGGCATGGACTCACATCCAGTCTTTTCATATCCATCGCATTTACATCCAAGTGTCATTATTTTAGACTTATTTCATTAAATCTAATAACCTTCAAATGGTTTTCATGTATCTAATGGGTGCAATGGGGTACATGTATCTCTTTTTTGTCCCCAACAAATGGAATTGTTGGTATATCTTTGTTTTCCATATTTGCATCTGTTAAATCCATGAAAAAGATAACCATGATTGTGTGATCTGATGAATCCCAACAGATAAATTGTCACGGTGCTATTGGATACATGTGTGACGTGTTAGTTATATAGATATATCCAACATTCGATTGTTCTGCTTCAAATCAATTTGTTGTTGGAATAAGAGAGTGTGGCCCACCTGACCACATGGGCCCACTTCGTTCTAGAACAACCAATAAAGGATATTTTCCCATGGTCAAAGAATTTAAAAACTTGCCTTTGTAAGTTGCTGAATTAGGGAGATATGATTCGAGAGATTTTTGATTACTTACCTTGACGGGAGGATCCTCTCTCTATAAAAGAAATCTCTTGGGTTACTTCCTTCCCTACGGTTAATTTCTTGGCCATCAATTTGCTAGAGAGAAAAGTCAAGGGTTCAAGGAAGTTGTAAATCCCTCCTCTATTTAGCCCCAGCCATGGAATTAGGTATGATCTTAATTTACGTTAAGTGTAATTTGTTTGTATCCAATGAGATTTGGCATCATAGAAAATCTCTAACATTTGGTATCAGAGACGGTTTTTGGGTATAACAAATAATCGCTTACATTTTATGTTTTTTTTTTTTTTGGGGCTTCTTGGTTTCTCCGGGAATTAAACCCAAATACTCAGAGTAAAGAGATTTTGGGTATTTGATAAAGGGTATTCAATTTATTGAATAATAATAGACTCAGAAATGAGGATTACAGTGCCCAACCCAATCTGAAAGAGATGGGATGAAAAGATTTATTTTTTGTCATTAAATTTTTATTTTAAAAATTACATTAGAGATATTTTTTGTTATTATTATCAATTTTTTTGGGCATGCCAGTAGTTTGATAATAACATGAAAGTATGTTAGAGTAGTGATAAAAAAATAAAATAAAATAAAATAAAGGTTGTATGATATCCTGCGCATAAAGAGCACAAGACAACGCACTGTTTACAAAGCACCGTATGATGAGTCGTCATTGGGTTCTGCAAGTTACTCTTTGGATGGCTGGGCCAGGCTTGGCGGGTCGGGACAACCCGACCTTCCTAGCCCAGCCTGGCTACCCAGCTGGATGGGCCAGGTCAGGTTGTGGTTCGGCCTGACCTGACCTGACCTGCCATTCATGAATTTTCTGGGCTGGCTTAGGTTCTGGTCTTGGCTAGTTTATGGGCCAATTGTGGTTTAGGCCTGACCCGTTAAGGGCCCACTAAGCCCGTTTTCAGTTTTTGGGTAAAGTTTTTCAGATTGACCCACTTGTTAGATAGTACCTATTTGTATAATCAATTGGCACAAAAAAAGAGTTCTGATCTAACCCAATTAAAGCTCAGAAAATGACCCATCAACTAAATTTCTGTACATACTAGTACTGACTGAAACTTCAGTGTGACCTATTGGTTTGATCATTCTAGTTATATCTGTAGTTCATGTAAAATGTGACAAGATATATCTAAGTGTAAATTAAATACCGGTGATATGAATAGGTCCCTGATTTGATCAAATCAAGGGGGTATAAATTAATTAAGTAAGTGTCAAATTAATCTTAGACACTATTTAATTGATCAGATCAGAACCATTAACGTCATTCATCAGTATTATAATAATTTATGAATGTCATTAATCAAAAATCAGAGTGGATCATGTTGGCCAAAAATGGATGGTCCAAAACATATTTTGTTCATATTTGACTCATACATAGTTAGGATTACGTTGTGTTTTCTTCTATGGATTCGTATCGATTGGATCTTTAATCTAAACAGTTTGGATCCATCATAAGCCCTATCTAATATTTTGGCACATTTCTTGAACATATAAATTAGATTCTTAAAATATTTTTTCCGCATCAAGTTTGATATTATGATTGTTTATTAATTGTGTAAGTGTTAATTGCATGACGTTATTTCTTTAGCAAAACTAATAATAGTTTACAGATCCATTGATTAAGTTTGGTTTATTTTTGGCCTTATTTAAGACTTTTTGACCATTATAAACTTAACTATTAGATCATGATGTGTAATCTTTGAATGTCAAATGAAATTTCTTTTTATGACACTAATTTGGTATGATTAAGGATTATTTTTTTTTTTCAAATTAGTTTGTCATACTTTTATTTGACAATCAAATGATTAGTGTTATCATTTACATCAATTGGAAATTAGTTTTTTGATTAACTTGTTAGCTGCCAAAGTGACACTAGATTTTATGTGGTCATTGGACCAAGTGGGAGAATGTTGGAATAAGGGAGTGTGGCCCACCTGACCACATGGGCCCATTTCGTTCTAGAACATCCAATAAAGGATATTTTCCCATGGTCAAAGGATTTAAAAACTTGCCTTTGTAAGTTGCTCAATTAGGGAGATATGATTGGAGAGATTTTTGATTACTTACCTTGATGGGAGGATCCTCTCTCTATAAAAAAAATCTCTTGGGCTACTTCCTTGCCTACGGTAAATTTCTTGGCTACCATCAATTTGCTAGAGAGAAAAGTCAAGGGTTCTCATTGGATACAAACAAATAACACCTCTCTAGCAAATTGATGGTGGTATGGCCAAGAAATTTACCGTAGGCAAGGAAGTAACCCAAGAGATTTCTTTTATAGAGAGAGGATCCTCCCATCAAGGTAAGTAATAAAAAATCTCTCCAATCATATCTCCCTAATTGAGCAACTTACAAAGGCAAGTTTTTAAATCCTTTGACCATGGGAAAATATCCTTTATTGGATGTTCTAGAACGAAGTGGGCCCATGTGTTCAGGTGGGCCACACTCCCTTATTCCAACATTCTCCCACTTGGTCCAATGACCGCATAAAATCAAATAATTATATATATATTTTTTAAGAAAAAAATTAAAAAAAAGAGGACTCTAATTGATGCGCACCATTTGTTTTTTTTTTTTTTTTTTTTTTGTTTTTAAAAACACTTGCCATGTTAACTTTTAAGCTCAATCTTTAACCACTGATTAAGTTAGCTTGTTGATGAGAACTATGGCGGTTACACGGCTTAAATGACATGCTCCCTTCCAAAATTATTGCATCTCCATATTCACTTAGCCAAGTCTTTAATAAGGGTAAAATAGGATACCTTTCATGACAATCCTATTTAATGGGTTCATTAATGTCATTCACCATACTATTCTTACTTTACAAATCTTTAAACACATGTGAACATAAATAAAGCAAGAATATACGAAATCACAAAACTTTAATGTATACAATCAAGATGTGTCTTTGCAAATCCTAATAGGACAATTCATTTAAGCCCATATTTCTTATATGCTCTTGAAAGGGCTTTGGTGCCAGTGCCTTCGTTAAAGGATCTGCTAACATCATGCTTGTTGAAGTTCCAATTATAGACACCAACTGATTTCGTACCTTTTCTTTTAACACAAGGTATTTTACTTCCAAAAATTTAGATTTGCTCGCAACCTTGTTATTGTGTGCAAATCTTCTAGCTGCATTGTTGTCATAATAAATCTTTAATGGTTTGGAGATTGTATCCACAATGTGCAACCCTGAAATAAAATCACGCAACCATAGAGCGTGACCTGTAGCTTCAAAACATGCCACATATTCTGCATCGAATGTGGATGGGGTAATTAGGGTTTGTTTCGCACTTCTCCATGAAATTGCCCCATTAGCTAACAAAAAATTATATCCTGAAGTCGACTTTCTAGAATCGAGGCATTCTGCGAAGTCTGCGTCCGAATATCCGATCACTTCTAAACGATCGGATCGCCTGTAAGAGAGCATATAATTCCTAGTCCCGCTTAGATACCTCAATACCTTCTTAACTCCCACCCAATGGGGCATACCTGGATCACTTTGATATCTACTTAACATGCCAACTACAAAGCTTATATCTGGTCTGGTGCATGTTTGTGCATACATTGGACTACCGATTACGGCGGCATATGAAAATTTATCCATTTCTATTCTTTCGATCTCATTTCTTGGACACTGAGCCTTACAAAACTTATCACCTTTTATCATAGGTGTATTTTGAGCTTTACATTCTTCTATACGAAATCTTTTAAGAACAGTTTTGATATAGGCTTCCTGTGATAACCCAAGTAATCCTCGAGATCTATCACGATAAATCTCAATTCCTATTACGAAGGTTGCTTCACCCATATCTTTCATATCAAAATTGTTCCTTAGATACTCCTTGGTTTCACGAATTATACCAAGGTCATTGGTAGCCAGTAAAATATCGTCAACATACAACACCAAGATAATAAACTTGCTCCCACTAATCTTGAGATGGATACAATGATCAACCACATTTTCGGTGAATCCGAATGCTGTAATAACACAGTTGAATTTAATGTACCATTGTCGGGAAGCTTGTTTAAGTCCATAAATCGACTTCTTTAATTTACAGACTAATTTCTTTTCACTCTGTTTTATAAATCCTTCAGGTTGTTCCATGTACACCTCTTCTTCTAGATTTCCATTTAAGAATGCGGTTTTGACATCCATTTGATGTAACTCAATATTAAAATGAGCTACTAGAGCCATAATTATCCTGAATTAATCCTTTTTAGATGTCGGAGAGTAAGTTTCATTATAATCAATTCCTTCTCTATGAGTAAAACCTTGGGCCACAAGTCTGGCTTTAAAACGTTCAACCTTTCCCTTTGAATCCCTTTTGGTCTTAAAGACCCACTTACAACCAATGGTCTTGGAATTCTTAGGTAGTTCAACGATGTCCCAAACATCATTAGGTCATTGACTCTAGCACATCTTTCATTGCATCTAACCATTTATCAGAATCCTTACATTCTATGGCTTCTTTAAATGTCCTAGGATCATCTTTTACCCCAATATCAGCTTCCTCTATGTATACAACATAATCATTCGAGATAGCGGGTCTTCTCGTACGAGTTGACCTCCTTAAAATTTCAGGATCTAGATCATTATTCTGTTCTGGAAGTGATTCAATAATGGGTAATTGGGTTTCCTGTGCTTCGTGTTCATTTTGTGGTTGTTGTTCCTCTTGATTGTCATTGATCACGATATCAAGTGGGACATCATACTCACTTCTTTTATTAGGTAGATCAACATCTACCCGAATTTCTTCATAGGTTATATTTCTATTTTGACCACTCCCACTATTCAAATGATCCTCTAAAAATTTGGCATTTCCCGATTCAATGATCCTAGTTGTGTGGTTAGGACAGTAAAATCTATACCCTTTGGACCTATCCGGATATCCAATAAAATATCCACTAATTGTTTTAGGGTTCAATTTTCGTTCATGCGGGTTGAAGACTCTTACTTCAGATGGACATCCCCATACTCGGAAATGATTTAAACTAGGTTTCCTATTAGTCCATAACTCAAAAGGAGTTTTTGGAACTGCCTTTGTAAGAACCCGATTTAAGATGTACATTGCCATCTTTAATGCTTCACCCCACATGGACACGGGTAAATTAGTGTCACTGACCATACTTCTTACCATCTCAATAAGCGTCCTGTTTCTTCTCTCAGTTATACCATTCTGCTGAGGTGTGCCAGGCATTGTGTATTGGGCAACAATTCCTTCCTCTTGTAGAAATCTAGCAAATGGGCCCAAGTTACGACCCGATTCGGTGTACCTGCCGTAATACTCACCACCTCTATCTGATCTCACGACCTTGATTTTTCTATCTAATTGCTTTTCTACCTCTGCCTTAAATATTTTGAAAGCATTTAAAGCATCGGATTTTTCTTTGATTAAATAGACATAACCAAATCGTGAAAAATCATCGATAAAAGTAATAAAGTATTCCTCACCTGTAAAACAAGGTATGTGGATTCTTCCACAGATATCTTATGGATTATTTCTAATAGACCCGAACTTCTTGTAGCTCATTTCTTACTTGTATTGGTTTGCTTTCCTTTAATGCAATCAATACAAAATGTAAAGTCGGTGAAATTCAGATTTGGTAACAATCCGTCTTTCACCAATCTTGCCATTCTTTCTTTTGAAATATGGCCCAACCTTTTATGCCACAACATAGATGAGTTCTCATTACATAGATGAGTTCTCATTAATGGTCATTCTTTTAACTCCCATGTTCATGCCACAATTAAAGTGTTGTGTGTGAAGAGATTGTTCATACATAGGATTTAACTTCAATTTATATAATCCATCACATAAATAACCATTTCCAACAACTTTATTATTTCTAATAACATCCATACGTCTATTACCAAAACCAAATCTAAAACCATCATAATCAAGTTTTGAAACAGAAATAAGATTTTTAGAAATATCTGGGACGAAGAAAGTATTGTGGAGATCCAAAATGAATTCGGTGCCCAACACCAGCCTGTATGTGCCTATAGCTTTAACTCGTGACTCCTTTCGGTTCCCCATGGTGATGGTCCTTTCCCCATCATTTGGACTTCGGCTTGAAAGGAATCCCTGCATACAACCAGAAACATGAATGGTTGCACCAGAGTCAATCCACCAAGTATTAGATGGAACATCTGTTAAATTGGTCTCAAAACAAACAAGAGTTTGATTTTTACCTTTACTTTCAAACCAATTCTTTCGTTTCAGGCAATCTTTTTTGAAATGACCTTTCTTTCCACAAAAATAGCATTTCTTCATTATCCCTTTGTTTTTCTTTTCTGGTTTTGTGGCTTGAGCATTTTCTGTTTTTGTGGCTTGAGCATTTGTACCTTTCTTGCCTTTACCCTTGCTCTTGAACTTAGATCGAGAGACAAAATTAACCATCATTTGTCCCTCTGCCTTCAACCTTCTTTCTTCTTGATCGGTTCTAGCGATCAATTCATTTATGCCCCATGTCGTTGGGCTTTGGTTATAAGCTACCTTAAAAGCTCCAAAAGCGGGAGGAAGAGAATTGAAAATGAATTGGACTATATATTGATCAGACATGCTCATGTCCACTTCTTTCAGTTTTGACGCTATGTGCGCCATTGCAAGTATGTGTTCTCTTACTCCCATGGTTCCCTCATATTTCATACTTGAAAGGCGGCTTATTAACGAAGCTCCTACTGCCTTATCAGTTATCGTAAATTGCTTTTTCACCGTATCTAGGAGGTCCTTGGCTTTATCTTTTATTCCTATGGACCCTCGGATAGTACGTGAAATAGAATTTAAGATGATCTTTACTTCCACTTTATTTGCTTTTATCCATTTTTCATAGATTGTCCTTTCTTCGGCAGTAGAATTTTCAGTGGGATTTTCAGGCATGGGTTCGTCGAAGGCAATTTCTAAGTCCAAGAACGTTATAGCAATCATTAAAGCATACAACCATTCAACAAAATTAGAACCATCCAAAGTGGATATGGTCCCTAAGGTGGAAGAGCGCTCTATGAAAAATGGATAAAAGCAAACAAAGTGGGAGTAAAGATCATCTTAAATTCTATTTTACGTACTATCCGAGAGTCCATAGGAATAAAAGATAAAGCCAAGGACCTTCTAGATACGGTGAAAAAGCAATTTATGATAATTGATAAGGCAGTAGGAGCTTCGTTGATAAGCCGCCTTTCAAGTATGAAATATGATGGAACCATGGGAGTAAGAGAACACATACTTGCAATGGCGCACATAGCGTCAAAATTGAAAGAAGTGGACATGAGCGTGTCTGATCAATATATAGTCCAATTCATTTTCAATTCTCTTCCTCCCGCTTTTGGAGCTTTAAAGGTAGCTTATAACCAAAGCCCAACGACATGGGACATAAATGAATTGATCGCTAGAACCGATCAAGAAGAAAGAAGGTTGAAGGTAGAGGGACAAATGATGGTTAATTTTGTCTCTCGATCTAAGTTCAAGAGCAAGGGTATAGGCAAGAAAGGTACAAATGCTCAAGCCACAAAAACAGAAAATGCTCAAGCCACAAAACCAGAAAAGAAAGACAAAGGGATAATGAAGAAATGCTAATTTTGTAGAAAGAAAGGTCATTTCAAAAAAGATTTCCTGAAACGAAATAATTGGTTTGAAAGTAAAGGTAAAAATCAAACTCTCGTTTGTTTTGAGACCAATTTAACAGATGTTCCATCTAATACTTGGTGGATTGACTCTGGTGCAACCATTCATGTTTCTGGTTGTATGCAAGGATTCCTTTCAAGTTGGAGTCCAAATGATGGGAAAAGGACCATCACCATGGGGAACCGAAAGGAGTCAAGAGTTGAAGCTATAGGCACATACAGGCTGGTGTTGGGCACCGGATTCATTTTGGATCTCCACAATACTTTCTTCGTCCAAGATATTTCTAGAAATCTTATTTCTGTTTCAAAACTTGATTATGATGGTTTTAAATTTGGTTTTGGTAATAGATGTATGGATGTTATTAGAAATAATGAAGTTGTTGGAAATGGTTATTTATGTGATGGATTATATAAATTAAAGTTAAATCCTATGTATGAACAATCTCTTCACACACAACACTTTAATTGTGGCATGAACATGGGAGTTAAAAGAATGACCATTAATGAGAACTCATCTATGTTGTGGCATAAAAGGTTGGGCCATATTTCAAAAGAAAGAATGGCAAGATTGGTGAAAGACGGATTGTTACCAAATCTGAATTTCACCGACTTTACAGTTTGTATTGATTGCATTAATTAAGGAAAGTAAACCAATACAAGTAAGAAATGAGCTACAAGAAGTTCGGGTCTATTAGAAATAATCCATACAGATATCTGTGGAAGAATCCACATACCCTATTTTACAGGTGAGGAATACTTTATTACTTTTATCGATGATTTTTCACGATTTGGTTGTGTCTATTTAATCAAAGAAAAATCCGATGCTTTAAATGCTTTCAAAATATTTAAGGCAGAGGTAGAAAAGCAATTAGATAGAAAAATCAAGGTCGTGAGATCAGATAGAGGTGGTGAGTATTACGGCAGGTACACCGAATCGGGTCGTAACTTGGGCCCATTTGCTAGATTTCTACAAGAGGAAGGAATTGTTGCCCAATACACAATGCCTGGCACACCTCAGCAGAATGGTATAACTGAGAGAAGAAACAGGACGCTTATTGAGATGGTAAGAAGTATGGTCAGTGACACTAATTTACCCGTGTCCATGTGGGGTGAAGCATTAAAGATGGCAATGTACATCTTAAATCGGGTTCTTACAAAGGCAGTTCCAAAAAACTCCTTTTGAGTTATGGACTAATAGGAAACCTAGTTTAAATCATTTCCGAGTATGGGGATGTCCATCTGAAGTAAGAGTCTTCAACCCGCATGAACGAAAATTGAACCCTAAAACAATTAGTGGATATTTTATTGGATATCCGGATAGGTCCAAAGGGTATAGATTTTACTGTCCTAACCACACAACTAGGATCATTGAATCGGGAAATGCCAAATTTTTAGAGGATCATCTGAATAGTGGGAGTGGTCAAAATAGAAATATAACCTACAAAGAAATTCGGGTAGATGTTGATCTACCTAATAAAAGAAGTGAGTATGACGTCCCACTTGATATCGTGATCAACGACAATCAAGAAAAACAACAACCACAAAATGAACAAGAAGCATAGGAAACCCAATTACCCATTATTGAATCACTTCCAGAACAGAATAATGATCTAGATCATGAAATTTTAAGGAGGTCAACTCGTACGAGAAGACCCGCTATCTCGAATGATTATGTTGTATACATAGAGGAAGCTAATATTGGGGTAAAAGATGATCCTAGGACATTTAAAGAAGCCATAGAATGTAAGAATTTTGATAAATGGTTAGATGCAATGAAAGATGAGCTAAAGTCAATGACCACTAATGATGTTTGGGGCATCGTTGAACTACCTAAGAATTCCAAGACCGTTGGTTGTAAGTTGGTCTTTAAGACCCAAAGGGATTCAAAGGGAAAGGTTGATCGTTTCAAAGCCAGACTTGTGGCCCAAGGTTTTACTCAGAGAGAAGGGATTGATTATAATGAAACTTACTCTCCGGTATCTAAAAGGGATTCATTCAGGATAATTATGGCTCTAGTAGCTCATTTTAATCTTGAGTTACATCAAATGGATGTCAAAACAACATTCTTAAATGGAAATCTAGAAGAAGAGGTGTACATGGAACAACTTGAAGGATTTATAAAGCAGAGTGAAAAGAAATTAGTTTGTAAATTAAAGAAGTCGATTTATGGACTTAAACAAGCTTCCCGACAATGGTACATTAAATTCAATTGTGTTATTACAGCATTCGGATTCACCGAAAATGTGGTTGATCATTGTATCTATCTCAAGATTAGTGGGAGCAAGTTTATTATCTTGGTGTTGTATGTTGACAGTATGTTACTAGCTAGCAATGACCTTGGTATAATTTGTGAAACCAAGGAGTATCTAAGGAACAATCTTGATATGAAAGATATGGGTGAAGCAACCTTCGTAATAGGAATCGAGATTTATCGTGATAGATCTCGAGGATTACTTGGGTTATCACAGGAAGCCTATATCAAAACTGTTCTGAAATGATTTTGTATGGAAGAATGTAAAGCTCAAAATACACCTATGATAAAAGGTGATAAGTTTTGTAATGCTCAGTGTCCAAGAAATGAGATCGAAAGAATAGAAATGGATAAATTTTCATATGGCACAGCAATCGGTAGTCTAATGTTTGCACAAACATGCACCAGACCCGATATAAGCCTTGCAGTTGGCATGTTAAGTAGATATCAAAGTGATTTAGGTATGCCCCATTGGGTGGGAGTTAAGAAGGTATTGAGGTATCTAAGTGGGACTAGGAATTATATGCTCTCTTACAGGCGATCCGATCGTTTAGAAGTGATCGGATATTCGGACGTAGACTTCGCAGGATGCCTCGACTCTAGAAAGTCGACTTCAGGATATAATTTTTTGTTAGCTAATGGGGCAATTTCATGGAGAAGTGCGAAACAAACCCTAATTACCCCATCCACATTCGATGCAGAATATGTGGCATGTTTTGAAGCTACAGGTCACGCTCTATGGTTGCGTGATTTTATTTCAGGGTTGCACATTGTGGATACAATCTCCAAACCATTAAAGATTTATTGTGACAATGATGCAGCTAGAAGATTTGCACACAATGACAAGGTTGCAAGCAAATCTAAATTTTTGGAAGTAAAATACCTTGTGTTAAAAGAAAAGGTACGAAATCAGTTGGTGTCTATAATTGGAACTCCAACAAGCATGATGTTAGCAGATCCTTTAACGAAGGCATTGGCGCCAAAGCCCTTTCAAGAGCATATAAAAAATATGGGCTTAAATGAATTGTCCTATTAGGATTTGTAAAGACACATCTTGATTGTATACATTAGAGTTTTGTCATTTCGTATATTCTTGCTTTATTTATGTTCACATGTGTTTAAAGATTTGTAAAGTAAGAATAGTACGGTGAATGACATTAATGAACCCATTAAATAGGATTGTCATGAAAGGTATCCTATTTTACCCTTATTAAAGACTTGGTTAAGTGAATATGGAGATGCAATAATTATGGAAGGGAGCATGTCATTTAAGACGTGTAACCGCCATAGTTCTCATCAACAAGCTAACTTAATCAGTGGTTAAAGATTGAGCTTAAAAGTTAACATGACAAGTGTTTTTAAAACAAAACAAAAAAAATGGTGCGCATCAGTTAGAGTCCTCTTTTTTTTTTTAAATATATATATATAATTATTTGATTTTTATGTGGTCATTGGACCAAGTGGGAGAATGTTGGAATAAGGGAGTGTGGCCCACCTAACCACATGGGCCCACTTCGTTCTAGAACATCCAATAAAGGATATTTTCCCATGGTCAAAGGATTTAAAAACTTGCCTTTGTAAGTTGCTCAATTAGGGAGATATGATTGGAGAGATTTTTGATTATTTACCTTGATGGGAGGATCCTCTCTCTATAAAAGAAATCTCTTGGGTTACTTCCTTGCCTACGGTAAATTTCTTGGCTACCATCAATTTGCTAGAGAGAAAAGTCAAGGGTTCAAGGAAGTTGTAAATCCCTTCTCTGTTTAGCCCCAGCCATGGAATCAGGTATGATCTTAATTTACATTAAGTGTTATTTGCTTGTATCCAATGAGATTTCGCATCATAGAAAATCTCTAACATTTGTAACCGTGCAAAGTGCATGAATTGCTCATTCGGTACCTTTGTGCTAAACCACATGATGATGAAGAGAAGACGCTATAACCCTAAACTTCAGTAGGATTTACTATATGTGCCCATGAAATTGCATTACTTAGATGCTTTTTTGTAATAGGATGTGTCCAACCAATGAAGGCTTTGAAGAACTTTCACATTTTTCGCCACTCTAGTAAATGAGGGTTTGTAAAAAAGGTAGAGTTTTGTTGGGAGAATGTTGCCGGTAGGTGATGGACCCGATTTCTTCCCTCTCTCCCGCTGCCTCCGTCCCGGGTCTTTCGGGGTACGGCGGAGGGGAGGAGAAGAAAAAGATAAAGGGTATCAACATCTTTCTTTTTTTTGTACGGGTATGCCAATTTCACTTTTCAACTTGGAATTTAGGAATGGTGATCCGAAGATTCACCTTCACAAGTAGAAAGGGGAAATGAAACTTTTTCTAGTTTCTATTGCACGCATATTTTAAGAAAAGAGACAAAAGGGTTTTTTTTGAATGCCGTGAAAGGCGACTTCATTTGTTGTCGTGAAAGGCGATTTTGCCGTAAAAGGCGATTTACAAGTCTTATCCATTATGAAAGACAAGAATTGTGATTTTTGTCCCCAAAAGAAAAATAAAGTACAATAGAAATCAAGAAAAGGAATCTGACTTCTCATTCGATTGTGGGGACACGTTCAGATCGACGATCGCGAGTCATGTATGGGCTCCTCCATCGTCCATGCAGATGAGAACACGATGCTTGGATTCTTGGCTTGGCTTTTTAACCTCAGATTTTTAAAGGACAAAGACCAAGAGAAGGTTTTATATCCGATAAAAAGCTAAGTAAACGGGCTGAAAAGCCACGTTTTAGCCATGTTGGTAGAAGAAGGGAGGTCCTTGGGGGGGTGGCCCCCCAAGGGTGCTTCAATCACCTTTTGGTGGTCTTTGCAGCAGAGTTGCAGGGCCTCTGGATTTTTTTGTCTTCGTCGGGGGGAGAGCGAGAGCTAGATCCGCATCCTTTTCCCTTTGGAATGCCCTCCTATTTATAGGCCTTTGGTAGCCATTTAGGAGGGTTTATGAGCATTGAATGCATTAATGCTCATAATGGGAGGAGTTACAAGTTTTTAAATTACTTGTTTTGTAACTCCTTTTTCCTTGAATTTGATTGGCCGATGGAGAATAATGAGCCTTTAATTGCCTTCAATCCCCATCATGGGAGGAGTTTCATGGCTTTAATGCCATAAATCCTCCGACTTGTAACTCCCATTTGCTTGCTTTTGATTGGGCCGTCCAAAATAATGAATTAATGACCGCATTAACTTGTCATAAAGCGGGTCATTTAACCTCATTAATTGGTCGCCAAGTCGCTCGAAGAGTCGCGGGCCACGCCGCGTCTTTTGGAATTCTTCTTGCGATGACCGCCGGTGGATCCACATGTTGTTTGATGTCGGATGGCGATGCAATTTCAGACATTGATTAATGTCAAAGTGCCGGTAACATCTGTCCTGTCGATTTCACGATCGGGCGGGCAGAAAGTGTGCTTTCTTTGTCGGCCGGTTGGCGATTTCGAGGCATCTAATGATCATCCAATGATTTCGGCGGCGAATCCGTGATGTTGACGAAGATCGACGGATTTCATGTACGAAAAATCAGATTTTGGAAAAATCACAGGGGCCAATCAACTCAAAACGCGAAAAGGACCCGAAAAAGGGTCTTCCGGCGAATTTTTGGGTCGCCGGAATTTCCATGGTAGCCGGCGCCCATGCACCCATGGTCGCCGGCGACCATGGGCCGGCGACCATGGGCCGGCGACCATGGGCCTTGGGCCCATTTTTTGGCGGCCTTTCGGTCGCCGTTTCTTCGCCGTTTTTCGATCTTTTTTCATTCTTTTTTCTTCTGTATTTTTCCTGACATTTCCCCTCATTTATTGGCCTGATTCTCTTGAAGAAAACCCGACAAGAAGCCACGCAAATCGGAGCACAAAGTTTCCTATTTTTTTGGAAAGCCAAAGACTTTGTTGTGCGGTTTTGCCGATTTTTTGTCAAGCATTGAAACTAGGCCAAACGATGTCGGAATAACCTGAAATTCGACGTGGAGCTTCTTGAGCAGTAGATAGGACCAAACCATAGGCTTTGGTTGAGTTTTGAAGCCGTTCGGGGTCCCGCAAATGCTTGCCTTAATTTCGCCATGAGAGAAATGCCGTGCTTTGACTTGTGGTCAACCGATGTCCGATTGACCTGAAATTTGACAGGGAGCCTCCTGAGTAGTAAGTAAGACCAACCATGGGCTTTGGTTTGAGTTTTGAAGCCTTTTGGGGTCCGCAAATGCTCGCCTTGATTTCACCTCGAGGAAAATGCCGAGCTTTGAAACTAGGCCAAACGATGTCCGTTTGACCTAAAACTTGACAGGGGACCTATTGGAGTCATTTTGAGATGATCTATTAGCTCCAATTTGGATGCCATGATTCCGGGATGCTCCGCCGCGGGTAGGCCTGTTTTTGCTTCCCGAGAGTTGATGAAGGGTCAAACGTCGTCCGTTTGACTTGAAATTTGGCAGGGGGCCTTTTGGAGGTATTCTGAGACCATCCGTAGGCTCTGATCGAAGTTTTGAAGTCTTCGACACTGTCGCTGCCGGGAGCCCCTATCTGGCTGTCGGAGGAGTGAAGTTAAGCCAAATGATGTTGAAATGGCCCGAAACTTCATGTATACCCTTCTTTTGGCTGCTTTGAAGGATCTTGTAGTTTTTGTTTGATTTTGACAAGATCTGGTGCTTGAAGTGGCGCCTTCCTATTTATGGCAGGATGTGGCTCCATGTAGCTTTTGGTGCTAAAGGGACATAGTGACATTTTTGGTGTCAACAAATGCCCCCTCGAGGTACAACGACGAGGTGTGCAGCTCTAGCAGTCGGTGTGCCTCGAAGAGAATTTGAAGGAGATCTTCTTGCTTGACCAAGAGTCTTGAGCGTTTTTCTTTTGATGGAGTTGCTTTTTTGAGCTTCCAAGGGATTTCGCGGTAATGAGAGGGGTCATGTACCGTCTCAAGGCAAGGATTTTGAAATGACATTTGGATATGGGTTTTTAGTTTTGGGTTTTCCCTTTTAACCTTGTGAACCTAAAGGCTTTATGTGGCACATTAGGCGGTTAAGAAGGTTTTTTGGTTTTTGACCTTGTGACCTAACAGGCTGTATGTGGCGAGTTAGGGGGTCGGGATTTTGGTTTTTTGATTTCGGCCTTGTGACCTAACAAGCTGTATGTGGCAAGTTAGGGGACCATGGTTTGGTTTTTTGGTCACTCTTTGGGACAATTTTGGGTCCATTGGAGTGGTTTGTTTTTTTGTGGAATGTCAATTTCAAGATTGTGGCTTGATTTGGTGCATGGGGTTGGATGGTTGGGTTTCTTTTGGAAGCTTATGAAGCTCGGAATTTTTTGTATGGTCCAATCAACTCAAGAGAGGCATGGAACCATTTTTGTATGCTCTTGGTAAGAGAAATTTTTGACTAAAAGCCACTTTTAGTGCCTAGGTGGTCAAACCTGGCTCATATGGGCTAACCCATGGGACCTTAAGCTTTTAAAAATGGCTTAGATCTCATGTGGTGTCATTTTGTAAAGAATATCTAAAAATATCCCTTTTGTGTAGAGAATATCTAAAAATATCCTTACTTGGAGAGAATCTCTCAAGTTTCCTTGATTTTGGGAGAGATTTCTCAAAGTATCTTTCTTTGGGAGAAAGTTTCTCAATCCCCTTTCTTTTTGGAGAGAATTCTCAAGAATCTCCTCTTTAGGAGAGAATATCTCTCAAATCTCCCTTTCTTTAAGGAAGTTTGCTAATTTTTA
>QPKB01000011.1:22561388-22577162 GCA_003546025.1 Camphora micrantha
TTACCAGAAGAGGTACCAATAGTATATATGGCACGAAAGTGGTATTCCCACCAGATTTTTTATTTTTTATTTTTTGTTTTTTTTTAACAAGCGACGACGTCGTCACTTAATATTGAGAGTTAGTATCGACATCGTCGCTAATGTCCTATATATACGTCGTTGTATAGTCACACACATTTTCTTCCACTAGCTTCTATTAAGCAACGACGTCATTGTACAGTCACACACAATTTTTTGCACTAGCTTCTGTGAAGCAACGACGTCGTCACTGACCATTGCAATCGAAAAAAATGATGTTTGTATTATAGAAGATTTAAACGTGTGACGACGTCGTCGCTTAATCGCCTGAAACCCCATTCATTTTCCCCTTCTTCCTCCTATCATAATATCCTCTCTCACAAATCATAGAAATCGCCTTATATACCCAAATACTCGTGTTTTGTATTTATTGGAAAAGAACTGCAAAGGGCCCCCAAAAAAAATGCCCCCCCCCCAAAAGTGGGTCCAAATCCCCTGCCCAATCTCTTCGACCTATAGAACGCAGCACGAGTTAACCCTTTCAGTCATCTTCTGCACGCGAAACCGTGCGTGCTCGACAGAGCCCAGCCTCTTTGTCCTTTGTTCTTCATGTTTCTGCACAAGGCCTGCAACAAATTGTACTGCAACCACAAGAAACCAGAGCTCAAGGGAATTTTCTTCATCTTCTCAAGGTGTTTGGGAGAGGAGGCCTCTGGTCTCGAAGCTTTGCAATAATCGTCACCTGAGTACATGTAATATTTTGGTTTTCACAGATAGTAGTTCAGCCGTTCCAGCTATGACACTCATGAACGTACTCCTCAACTCAACCACGAGCAGGAGCCCGGTACTTCAGCGCAAGGGAAACCACCCGAACTTGGGAGGACTATAGGTAAGAGGAAAACGGATGGAGAGGGAGGGAAGAGAAGGGAACAAATGGGGAGATATGATGTGCATGACTAAGTCTGGTCATGGACTTGAATAGCGGATGACGTCGTCACACGTTTAGATGGGATATTAAGCGACGACGTCATCACAAGTTTCAATCATTAATACAAAAAAACAGAAGTGGTCCTTGAACTACTTCCGTTCCAATATTTACTAGTGGCATTTTTTAGGTTGTAGCCATCTTGGGTCCTTTTTAGAATAAATTCTCTTATTTGGCAGGAGTGGGAAACAATTTTTATTTTGTGATTTTTCTTTTTTTGACATGAATTGTTGGAATTGAAGTGAAATTTCCTAATTTGTTTTTTAATTTTTCTTCACATGCTTTTATAATGAAGAGATATTGTGTTATTTGAGATACTGTGATAGCACGGCATTTAAGTTGTCATATGAGATATGTGATGGCCCTAATCCATCTCCTCTCACTCTATTAAGATCCGCATATAGTTCCAAACAAAAAAATAAAATAATAATAAATATGCAGCATCGAAATGTGAAAAAACAACTCAACAAATTCTTGTTATTAACTAAATAAAAAAATGAAAAGAGAACAAGATCTTTTGAGGTGAAAAAAATCAAGTCCAACTGGGTGATCAATACATAATCCCTTCCCTCTTATGGAACCACCACCCTCTCAGTCATAGAAAAGAAGATTTGTTGGATTAAAATGGACCAAAGTCAATCTACAACTTGATATCGGAAAAAAAAAAAGAAAAAAAAAAAAGAAAACTCTCCAAACTATCATTTATTTGTGCAAGGCTGTAAATGATCTAAACTCTGGCTGACCGAAGAGTTCTTAAATTAAAAAAAAAAAAAATTCTAATATGCACCATGGGTGGAAAACCAATTCAAATAAAAAATATAAACAAAAATTGAAAAGAAAATCATATCTTTGTCAATCTAAACCTGGTAAATCTGAATCTCACATACCGTTGTAATTTTTTATATATTTTTTTTAATTGTTGATATGAGAGTGTCATGTACCAGTACCAACTATGTGTGAGAGGAGCTGAAATTAGAAAGGGAGAGAAGGAGAGAAAAGAAAGAGGAGAGGGTGATAACGAAAAGAGATTGGGGGTGGGGGGAGCCGTTGGAGAGAGGAAGGAGAGAAGAGGAATAAAAGATATTATGAGTTGGTTGGTTCAAATTAGTTAGGGTAGTTTTTTTAAAAAATATGCTGACGTGGCTAATGTGGATAGACTTAAACTCAAAAAAGGTATCTAACCTCAACAACTTGTAATTGAGATTTCAAGAGAAAGAATTTTCAAATTTCCATGTGTTTTTAAAATTTTTAAAGTGTTTTAACTTTTCAATATAAGATGTGTCTCTTGGGCATTTTAGTGGAGTGTGATCCCAATTTTAAGAGATGCTTTTTAACTCTATTTATTAAGGCTCAAGTTGAGTTTTGAACTTGTATATTATCGTAAGCACATCCCTAAGAGCATTTCTTCTTTTTTTTTTTACTTTTGATTTAAGGCAGTTTCATATTGCTGATTTCAGTGTGCATACTTTGAATTAGAGGTTGGGCATTATTTCTTTAGGTCGGAATTTCATTAAAACCACATGCATGTGGGAAATTAATGTCTTTAAGACAGTATATTACTTGGTGTGCCCTGCCCATTTTTCTTTGTTTTCTTATTCACAATTTCGCATCTCTTTTATTCGCTAATTGTTTATTTGATTTTCAAATTGCACATTCTTCATAAATATTTTCCCTCACAGTTTAAAGGCAACAAAACCCCTTATCGCGAATAAAAGTTGCAATCAAGAGTTAGTAATTTTCCACAGCAACAACATTAAGGGCCACAGTCACACTGATTGTTGAACAAAAAATGTCATTTATGCCTCTCTACACATTTCCAACATCAAAATGGTCACATGAAGCTTTGTTCAAGCCATAAAGTGTGATCTCCAAAGCTCTCACACCATTTGGAGAAGTTTCAATGTCATTTCATATACAGAATGGGGCAACGACTACTTCAAGCATCAAATCTTCTCAAACTCATTTGAAACTTTAAGATCTTCACACATCCTAGAGAAGTGTACACATCAAGTTCTAGGTAATTACAGCATCATTTGGCCTGACCTTTTTCTTCAGTGGCTGACGTGACCTTCTGGCGACTGAAAGGACCTGCTAACGACAACAGTGCTGGGAACCACTTCTTCTCAAAGCAGAGCACATAATTGGTCTCAAAATACCACTGGGAGGCTCTACGTGTCGTTTATGGTGATTTTGTTTAGCTAACATGATGTTCACTTTGTGGATATGGACATTTAAGTTGAGATTGTGAATAATAACTTTAATTGCTGATATGGCGTAAAGAAAAGAGAGAGTTGACCTTTTTTTCTCCAACAATACAAACTTCAAAGAATCAAATAATTTGTACACTTACATCAGATCTAAAGTTTACTAGGGAAAAAGGCAGATCTCAAAGATGGTATGATAGTGTAGTTTCATGTAAGAGAGAGATAGCAGAATTTTTTTTTTTTTTTGGGGCCCCCAAACAAGTGAGGAGTGATATTAGGTGATAAACTTTGGTAAAAGGAAAAACAAGGACTGTTTAGCAAGTAAGGTAAATTAGCCAACGTCCCTAAGCACGGTCTTCTAAGGCATTCCAGTCAAACAACTTTTTCTTAATGTGTATAGTCCGACAGCTGAAGATATTTTGATGAGAGGTCCCTAATGTGTCACATTAATAGTTTCATGACTAATTTGCCCCTTTAACGATTTGAGCATAAAACTTTGAATTTTAAAATTCAAAATCTTCCAATCTCCCTCATTCTAGGCCAAGTTCTCTCTTATTTTTGTTGTCCAGGAGACCCCTTCCGTCTTCTTCTTTCTCATTTTCCATTTGTTGGATATAAAATTACTTTCCGTTCCTCTCCATGGTTTCGCGAGTACATTGCAGACCACTTCCATCACCCATGACTTCGTTCCTCTCTTTCGTTTCTTCAAAGGTAGAAATGGATTAACTTTCTCTTACTCTTCATCTGAAGTCTCTTTCAAATCTCTCTTTCTCTCTACAACTGATTTGAAAGAGAGCAGTTTCGCTCTTTTGCTTGTCTTTCCCTCTCTCTTTTCTCGATGGATATGGTCATCAAGTGTTCTTATTGGATTTATTCACGATCGTGGAGTTTAGGTGTTAATATCACGACTTCGATTTTTATTAGAATCCGATTTTCTATTCTGACTTTCGGTGTCACCGAATTCAGATAAAATTTACCAGAACTTGATAAACTAGACAAAAACTCAGAAAATTTACCGAAAACTTAGATAAATTTATCTGAGTTTTCGGCAAGCTTTCTGAACTTCTGGCAAAACTCAAAAAAATTTATCTGAGTTTTGAACAATTTTCTGAGTTCGAACAAATTTATCTGAGTTTGCGACCAAAAAAAATTTATCCGAGTTTGAAAAAAATTATCTAAATTTTGCCCAGTCCATGTGCGATTCTCTCGATGATTTCTCCTTCTCAGATAAATTTATTTGAGTTCTGCCGATCCCCACGTGCAGATTTCTGGATGATTTATCCTTCTTTGAATCAGTTTTCCCCATCTTTCTTTCTCTTACCTGTCGTATCCTTGATTTGTGCAATCAAATATCTTTACAAATTGGCGGGTTTTTCTCCCTTTTTTTTCTCAAATGAAACTCTTAGCGAAATTAGTTTTCCTTTTTTGTATACTGCACATAGTGTATTAAGAGGGGTACTGTAACTTTTTAAGTGTTTAAAACTTGAAAGGGACCTTTGGCTCTACGAAAAAAAACACGTGGACAATTTGTAATAAAAAAACAAAGTTGAGGGACCTCTAACCAAATGCCTCTAAGATTTACTTGAAATAGAGTTATATTCAATTTAGACCAGTTATTCAAGTAGACCTTTACAAATAGATTATTTGGTATGTATGATTCAACTAAAAAAAATACGTGCCATCTGATGAACAATAGAATAGTCAAATTTATTAGATACGAAAAAGTTATGTGGCAAAGATGTTAGAAAAAAAAAACCTAAAAATATTTGGTTGCTTTTAGATATTAATGTCTTTAAAAAAAGTCAATGTTTTAAATTTATTCAATAAAAAAAAGTTGATAAACTTTCCAAACCATTTAAATCAACTAATTAAGAGTCTAATTAAATCAATTTTTAAATCAAATACACGTACAAAAAAGAATAAATAAACAACCAAATGGAAGAGCATACTGGACTTAAAGTCTACAATCAATCAAAGACTTGTGAGTCATATCAAAGACTTGGAAGTCTTGAACCATCAATAGTTTGATGCACTAGAGTCATTAGTGCGATAGTGATCACATAACAACCATTTAGTGGGTCCATTCCATTAATAGAAGTAATTGGGAAGATGATTTGGGTAATGTATGGTTATCTCCACGTTAATTAGGAGTAGAACATGGGTAGAAAATTGCAAAGTGCAAGACTTAGTAGTCTAAAAAGCAATCAAAGGCCTGGTGATAATGATAATCAAGAAGACTTGAAGTTTTCAAACCAATCAGAGATTGATGCAGTATCCAAAGTCATTTGCACGATTGTACCACAAAATAACTGAGTATTTTATTAACTCCATCGCAGAAATAGACATAGTTGAAGACCTGATTTTGGTCATGATGGACATTTCCAAGTTAAAGAACATAAACCTTTATCAAAAGGCTGAAATATACATGTCAAGACAAAATTCTCAAGCAGCAGAGCAAGTCAATGTCTAGCTCATGACCTACATGGTGGCCTATCCATGACCAATCTTACTGTTTTCTTATTATTTATTTCTTCTTTTAGAAAAAACTATTCTTCAGTACTTTTGTTAGGATTTTAGTGTTGGCTAAATTCAATTGGTTAGACAAAACTCTGGGTCTCTTGAGTTGTAATTAGTTTTTAGAAAAGTCTCTGGAGTTAGAAGATTGAAAGGACTCAAAAAGCTGAAGAAAAACATGCTGATGCTGAATTTCCGAATCAACCAGAAAGGGGTCCGCTCGAAGCGATCATCTCATCCGCTCAAGCGAAGTCAAGATTGAAAGCCCAGATGCCTGACAGAAGAAATCTTTCGCTGAGACAGAACCTTCTAACTTTTTAGTAAAAGATTGATCATCTTGATTGTCAAGGTGCTAGGGAGATCAAGTAAGGAGCATGGGGCACGGTGGAAAGTGGTGTCAGTGGATTCTTTGCAAGAATAACTACAGTCCTTAGGTCGAGGTACAGACTGAGGTAAAAGAGCTTGTGAGTATATCTTGTAACTGTTGGTGAACTCTTGATTTCTAGTTCCTAGTTTTTCTCCCTAGATAGGGTTTTCACGTTAAATATTGTATCTACTTTCTTGTGGTGTGTGATTAGAAGATATCTAGTTCTTTATTGTCTAATTGGTTTATTTCCGCTGCACTGTTTGGTTATATTAAGAACTAGTAATCCATTATAGTAGCTCCTAAAGGGAATTTCAATTGGTATCAGAGCGGGTTGCACTATTTTATTGTGTTGATCCAAATATTATTAGAATGGATATCCACCGCGAAGGCACTTCAACCAATAAGCCTCCTCTGTTAGATGCTAACAATTATGCTTATTGGAAAGTCAGGATGGTTGCCTTCTTAAAAGCCATAGATCTAAAAGTTTGGAAATCTGTTGTGAATGGCTATTCCTTACCCACTATTACTGCTGATGGAGTAACTGGATCCAAACCTGATGATAAGTGGACTAAGGAAGAAGAGTTGGCTGTCAATTACAACTCTAGAGCTTTGAATGCTATTTATAATGAGTTAACATATCTGAGTTTCGTAGAATTTCTACATGCACTAACTACAAAAGAAGCATGCGGGATATTCTGCAGGTTGTGCATGAAGGAACTGACACCGTCAAACAATCGAACTTCAGAAAATTGTATACAGCCTTCGAAACCATTAAAATGGAGGAAGATGAAACTTTTGATGAGTTTAATTCAAAGCTGAATACAATTGTGAATGACACTTTTACTTTGGGAAAAGCCAATTCCTGAAAATAGAGTTGTGAAAAAGATTCTGCGGTCTCTTCCAGAACGGTGTGATGCGAAGGTTGTAGCCACAGAAGAGAATAAAAATCTGAATATTCTCAAAGCTGAGGAATTAGTTGGGAACCTTCAGACTTTTGAAGCAAACTTAAGGCCTAATGAAAAATCAAAATCCAAAAATATTGCTTTAAGAGCCTCCAAAGAATCATTTAAGAAAATTGCTAGTGATTCTGATTCTGATTCTCAGGAGATAGATCCCCAAGTTGTTGTTCAATTTATAAAGCAATATCAATTGTTTATGAAGGGGACGAAAAGTGATCTAAAAGTCCCTAAAAACTTTTGTAAAGAAGAAATCTTCTAAAGGGACTCAATGTTTTGAGTGTCATGGTTATGGACACATTGCTAGTAACTGTGCTAACAAAAAGCCAAGAAAGAAGGCTCTCAATACAACTTGGGATCAAGAGTCCTCTGAAGAAGAAAAAGAAGAAGCACAAGATCCTGAAGATGATCATGTGAATGGCAAGTTTGTAGCATTCATTGCAACTTCAATTTCTGCTACTTCACCAGTTTCTAATGATGAGACTGATCATGATGTCAGTGAGTCAGAGACAGAACATGATTGGCAAGCTAAATACAATATATTGTTTGCAAAGACCATGAAGATGCTAAAGATGAATGAAAAAGTGGCTATAAGCTGGAAAAAAAACTGAAGAGCAAAATGCCTCTTTAAAAGCTGAATTGTCTGAAGCTCTTACAAAAGTAAGTCACTTAGAGGCAGAAAATAATAAATTGGCAGATGAATTGACTGTTGAAACACAGAAGTGTGGTTTGATGACTCAAGATCTGAAAACTTTGAAAGCTGAAAATACTGACTTACAAGTAAGACTCAAGATGGTTCTTCTGAATTAGAAACCTGCAAGGCTTCCCTCAACAGGATGAATTCTGGGTCTAAAAAACTTGATGACATCCTGAGCAGTCAAAGGCAAAGACTAACATGCATGGCAATTGGCTACATTGACGAAGCATCTACATCAAAAACCAAAGGTAATAATTATTTTGTTCAACCTTCAGTTGTTACTAATCCTATTGTTCATGTTGCAAATACAGCTGCCAAAAAAGAAGAATGTGCCACGTCCTGAACGAATTTCCACTTGCCATCACTGTGGAATTAAAGGACAAATGACCCCATTGCAATAAGCTGCGAAAGTCACCAAACCAAAGCAATGGAAAAGGCAAAAGGAAGAGTCTCCAATTTTATACCAATTAAAGCTATCTAGGTTAGAAAGAAGACCCTTCCAACTGTTCTTGTACACACTTTGCTGAGCTGTCTGAATATGCAAGTGTGTGTACCAAAGCTTCATCACCCCTGATCTACTAGATCAAGCCCCCATCCCCAGTGCTGATACGAAGATCAATTTGAGGGGGAGCTGTAGTATCCAGATTGATAGAAGCTTGCCTCAAGAATTTTTGTTTTGCCAATTATGGACAAAAAGGGGGAGGATATTGAAGCTAGGGGAGCGTGAGGGTGAATAGCATAAAAAGTTCAGTTTGAGTCAGAGACAATGCAGTTTTTTTTTTTTTTTTTATTGTGCCAGGTTGAGTCAGAGACAATTCTGTTTTTATTTTTTTATTGTGCTGATTTTTTTTAAATCTTCAATGTATTTTGGGGTTTCTTTTTGGGTAGATCATATTGTATTGTCTTAGGGAGTTTTGTCCATTAAATTGCCAAAGGGGGAGATTGTTAGGATTTTTTTAGTGTTGGCTAAATTTCATTGGTTGGACAAAACTCTGGGTCTCTTGAGTTGTAAATTAGTTTTAGAGAAAAAGTCTCTGGAGTTAGAAGATTGGAAGGACTCAAAAAGTGAAGAAACATGCTGATGCTGAATTTCTGGGATCAACCAAAAAGGGGTCCGCTCGAGCGATCATCTCATCCGCTCGAGCGAAGTCAAGATTGAAAGGCCCAGATTGCCTGACAGAAGAAATCTTTTGTTGAGACAGACCCTCATTTGCTTGAGCGGACGGTGGGTTTGCTCGAGCAACTGGTGCGCAGAAGGATTTGGGAAAGTCTCCCTAATCCTAATTTTTGGTAGTGTTTCTTTTAAGACTATGTTTCCCAATTGGAGTCCTACTTGTGCACTAAGCTTTAGGCACGAATTTGGGCTATATATAGGGTGTTTCTCTCAACCCTAGTGGTGACCATATAGAGACACCACTGCTCTCATTAATCTGAGTCAGAGATATCTTAGAGAGAGTTTATTCTCTAGAGCTTTTGTGAGATTGTTCTGAATGGCTGCTCTAGAAGGTCATTACTTGCTTCTACCTTTCTAGTAGTAGATTGATCATCTTGATTGTCAAGGTGCTAGAGATCAAGTAAGGAGCACGGGGCGCGGTGGAAGTGGTGTCAGTGGATTATCTTTGCAAGAATAACTACAGTCCTTAGGTCGAGATACAGACTGAGGTAAAGGAGTTTGTGATATATCCTGTAACTGTTCGTGGACTTCTTGATTTCTAGGTCCTGGTTTTTCTCCTAGAATAGGGTTTCCATGTAAATATTGTATCTACTTTCTTATGGTGTGTGATTGGTAGATATTTAGTTCTTTATTGTCTATTAGTTTATTTCCGCTGCACTGTTTGGTTATATTAAGAACCAGTAACCCATTTAGTAGCTCCTAAAGGGTTTCTTCAACTTTTTTATATATGACAGTATTGCTCATGTAATGGTGGGTCACCACTTGTTTGATTAGATCAAAGGGCTTGCTCATAATGCCAAATAATTCAGGATGATGCAATTTGCAGTTTTGGTTACTGTTTTGATGAAGAGAGGAGTGATGTCAGTGACGCCCATCGTATGTTACATGTAGATGATGGAAAGGCTAGAATCAGCTTATATACACTGTCCAATTTTCTCAATGTCGAGTGTCATCCCACAGCTTCTCATGAGTTGGATGAGTTGGATGTATGGAATTCTATTGTGGGCTCACTATCGTTGACCCCGACATTGTCCAATGTCATCCCCCTATTGACATTTCTTCAACTTTTACTTGAATTTCGACCACCGTATTTATTGATTCAACATTGAACTTAGTGGATGAAAATTGTAATATAGAAAAGCAGGGTTTATCCCACCGTATTGTAACATTGAACTTACTGAATTTCGTACCGCCGTATTCATCCACATGTATTGGAGAGATGGACCATCTTGAGTCAAAATTTGAGCTTGATTTATTGAATACGCTACACTTAGAGGACAGGCTTTGGTCCCCAATTGGGAATGGGGTACAGTGTATTTTGGATCCTAGATCCTACAAGCTCTCTTTTTTTGGGTATAAATAGAATTTTTATTAAACCAAAAAGAATGAATAAGAAAACAAGAGTCCCGAAAAAAAAAAGACTTTAAAACAAAAAAACATCCTTGTCCAATAATATCATGATTAACGAGTAAGTCAACTTAGCTATTAAGTGAGCTCCACATTTGAACCTTGGAATAAAAAGTAAAATTGACATACGTGAAGGAAGAGATAAGGCTTAAATATCTAAAACAAAGGGTAATGTTCATTGGGCTATCAATCAAGCCCTCTTGATTTAACCACAAGGGTAGCTCAGTTGGCCTAAGACCACGGTTTGCACCCAGAGATTGTAGGGATCGGAACTGTACTACGACACTGGGGCTATAGGGAATTACTTACCGACTTCCTCTGGGCCAAAAGGATTAGTCTAACCCAGAGGGTTAGGAACCCTCTGATAGCCAAAAAAAAAAAAAAGCCACTCGATGTAAGTTTTTTGAAGGAAGAAGCCGTAGCATTAATTTTTTTTATGTGCGATCCATTTGATATGGCGCAACTTCTATCTGAGTGAGATTTTTGCAAGAGCCTATGCTGGAGGGAAGATTTTTGGTTTGATTAAAATGTGGATTTTACTAAATAGGCTCCAGCCAACAACATATCATCAATTTTCCATGATTATGATTTGGACTCTATGGCATGTTTCTTTCATAGAATTACTCAGAGCCAATGGATTGTTGGGGTTTTTTCGACATAATGTGACATCTTGTCGCTTTCTCATTTGCAAATTACTTTATTTCTTGCCGAGCACTTTAAATTTCATCACTTAAATGATCTCAAAGGCCATAATTCCAGCCCCCCTTTGTATTTTTAGTGGAATTCAAAATGTCCCCAAACAAGAATCCTTGAATTCTTAGTGCAAAAAATTAAAAAAAAAAAAAAAAGAAAGAAAGAAAAAAACCCCTTATGTGAGATCAAAGAGTATCCCGTACCAGTAGCATCAATTTTATACCATATAACATATATCTGAGTATCTTTAATTTTCTGAGCCTAGAGCCCCTGACCTTTGATGAAAAATTCCTCACCGGGCACGGCAATAGATTAACCCACTTGTATGAAGCGCGGTACAAGGATTTTCATTTGAGGGGCTTTAAAAAATAATATTTCTTATTTAAAAAAATAAGTTGAAATTAGTGATGCTAAACTGATACGTCTCGGCTAAGTTTTAAGAGCTATAAAAAAAACATACTAGTTTTTTACAATGCCATATGAGAAAAAGAGCAACACTTTATTGTAGATCTGAAGTGAGCGACCGCTTGCGTCATCTGATTGTTTGTTGTCTAACTGTAAAAAAATTATTAACGTGTCTTTTATGGGCAGAAATTATTGCACCAACCAGTAGAAAATGAGCCGTATAGAAATTTTGAGTCATTTTCTCCATGTTAGGCAAATGTGCCCCCAAAGACTGCAATCAGTATGGTGATAGGAGCTCGTTAGGCAAAAATATGAAAATGGAAAGGACGAAAATTTTAGACGTTAAGAAAAATATTAGATGTTAAGTAGATAAAAATTGATTAGCAAAAGATAAGCAAATTTGGCAATCAGTACATGAAAGTAACAAAATTGAACAAATGAGGGTACCATCTAGTGAGAGGTTTTCGAGAATAAAAAATGAAAAATGGAAAGCATAGTGGTCCGTGCCTTAAGAAATACCTACTAGCAAGGGGCGACAGCTGTGTGCCAATGTAATTTGAGGATCTCTTCTGATTTGGAGATTTTTAAGAGGAGAGAGAGTTTGGGGAAACGGATAGGGGCTGGACAATTTTTGAAGTGGGGGCTAGGCTAGTTGGGCTTTAGAGAAATTCATTGAAAATCTTCCAATTATATGTGAGTCTGCCCCTGCTTGTATGAAATGAAATGCGTGGGACCAAGCGACGGCACAACATTTAAAACACGGCACGGCACGACGGGCCATGACTGGGCCGTGAGTAAACAATGCCGGTTGATGCCCGAGGGCATGCTTGTGTGACCCGCTCCATAGGAAAAGACATGATTAGCTTGACTTTTTTATTTTTGGGTTAAAATTAGAATTGAGTTGGTATTTGCTTGGTTGGAAAAATATGCTAGATGGAGAATGATATTCTTAGACAATATCTTTTTTTAAAATATTCTTTTTGTTTTGTTTGCTCGCTGGCCTAAGTACTAGCCTGGAGTAATACTATCAACGAAGACCCAAATCGATCCCTCAATTCATGAACGTGTTGCTTTTAAATATCCTTTTTGACATGAGAAGATAAGTCATAGGCATGGTGATCAGCATGATGATTGAGACAAATCACACTACACTCTGATGATTCATCCCTATGTACCAGCTAGAGGAGTTTTAGTTGAGTAAAAAACTAAGCAAAAATGGTGTAAGCTTGCAAATCTAGAATGATCACAATAGATCATTATATAAAATAAGAAGAACACACTTCAACAAACGGACCTCTATACCACCCCAACGAAGTGCAACCCTACTCAACAGATACACAACATGACTCACCCATCTCCAATAATAAAAGCCTCCATCCATATATACTATCAAACATAATAAGCCATTGTGGATAATCCTCAAGCCCATAAATCAGATTTCCAAAACTTACCAAAAGCTCCTTCATTAATAACTACCTCCAAAAATTGAAAACACAGGTTATGGCAAAAAACTTTTTCCGAAAGGAGCATCTGCCTAGAAAGAAAAACCTCATTTGAGTTCAAACACTCCACTTCTGCACTCCATAGACAGACCTCCCCATGAAAGCAAGTTGATCCCTCTGTCTGTCTCATCAATCATTACTTTTCAATTAAGTTTAGGCAACCATGGGGAATTTGAAGAAAATGCTATTTCTAAGGGCCACCAATAATAAACTCTTTTACTGGATGAGGGAACAACCAAATGCCTAATAGGTTGGAAACATCCTACCAAAAGAAATTGACCACTTCTTTAAAAAAAAGTATAAGTAAAATCTACATCTTAACAAATTCTGAGTCCAAAAGTTTGATGTTCCTAAAATAGAAGACTAAGAATGTATGAAAAAATTTAAGGGACTCCAAATCATAAGCTGGCAATCCATTTTGATACAATTTAGGAAGAGCAAATTCTAGTACAAACTATTGTAACAAAAAATTGATCATATCAGACAATGGGTCTGAAATAAGTGAGTGTGAGGATTAAACAACATGAGATGCAATTTGCAAAAACTTAATTGGCATACCCAGCAGTGCATGTAACAAAAACAGCAAAAAGAAATCTAGCAATCAAACGGTGCATCACTTTTCAGCACCAAATTCGATATCAAGTGGACCGAATTCCAATAACAAGGAATAGCTGCAACAGTCAGCTACAGTCACAGATAAAATCATCCAATCCCTTCCCAAATCTCTTGCACTTCACAGATACAGAACAATCGCATGTGCACACCAGGCCATCATTTATCAGCAAACAACTGCTGCCACTTCATATCTCCGTTCTGTCACAAACTCATAGCTACAGAATAATCCCATGTGGACACCATCTTGCATTCTCCAACAAATTAATGAAAGATAACAAACATTTCAACCTTTATATTAAATCATCATTCGACAACATTAACAAACAACAATAAATATATCAAATGAAAAATATAAAAAATAAATACCAGCAGCTGTAGCAAGAGTGGAAATGGCTGAGATTGCATTGGTGCGAGCTAGGTTTTCGGCGGTGGTGCTCCGGCGCAAGGAGGAGAGAGAGAGGACCGCTGGCGGCTCCGGCGCGCAGGAAGGCACAGTGCAGAGCGAGAGGGAGAGGGAGGGAGGGAGAGAGAAATAGAGAGAGAGGGAGAGGGAGAGGGAGAGGGAGAGAGAGAGAGAGAGAGAGAGAGAGAGAGAGAGAGAGAGAGCCGGTGGCGCGTGCGGGAGAGAGAGAGAGAGAGGGAAGGAGAGAGAGAAACCGGTGGCGACTCCGGCATAGGTGTTGGGGTGGCTGGGTGCAGCTGGAGGGCACAGTTTGGGCAACGGGAAGGCAGAGCGCGGGAGGGGAAAAAAAAGTGGGAAGGAAAACTGAAGAGAAAGTGGGTTTCGGGGGGTGTTAAAAGGGCCTTTAGTGACCACTATTGCAGCCGCCATAGCGGTCTTCTAAGGTACCTTTTGCGGCCGCCTTTGCTTTTTTCCTCCGCCAATACCTTAAATTCTAGTAGTGTGGGAACCATAGTTCCGAACCTAGTATCATCTGTGATATTTGAATAACTAGAAAATTTGTGGTTGTCTACTCTACCTGCATTTTGGATGTGAATTTGACATCACTTTATATGGCACACTTTTTCTACTATTAAGGAAAGAAGAAGAAGAAGAACATTGTTTTCTACTTTCCATCTTAAATCAAGAATTTGATACTGCTGTACTTATTTCAAGTGGATAAGTCAAATAAACAAACCCCATGCCATATGAGATTCCAATTTCCATGCTGTAAGGCCCAAAAAAAAGAAGGAAAGAAAAAGTTATAATGGATTCAAACTATAATATAATAGCAAATGCGAACATAATAGTTCTTTCACAAGGACACCACCAAACTATACTTGCAACAACTTGTTGAATACTAAATGATTGATTTATGATTGCCTTACATGTAATTTATAAGGGTAAGTTATGTTCTATTGTTACAATACCACCCTTTATTAAAGAACGTACATAACCAATACAAACATCATTTACAAGCATTACACATAAAAAGATAAATGGACATATGCAACATTTCACTAAGAGATTTTTGAAATTTGAGATGGAGGGAACACACATCTTCACAAAACCACAGTATATCTGAAGGAAGGTATAAAAAAAATAAGGCGGTCAAATTAAATTCAACGGAAAAGAATAACATCATAAACAATGAAAAGCTAAATCTACACATTTGAAGAAAACATAAAAACTAAAACAAATGAACAAACTCCTTAAGCCCAAAACAACCACAACCAAAAACGACCCACAACCAACTTCACTCTCCCAACCAACCAGCCTACTGTTGACACCAAAAATGTCACTATGTCCCTTCAGCACCAAAAGCTACATGGAGCCACATCCTGCCATAAATAGGAAGGCGCCACTTCAAGCACCAGATCTTGTCAAAATCAAACAAAAACTACAAGATCCTTCAAAGCAGCCAAAAGAAGAGTACACATGAAGTTTCGGGCCATTTCAACATCATTTGGCTTAACTTCACTCCTCCGACAGCCAAATAGGGACTCCCGGCAGCGACAATGTCGAAGACTTCAAAACTTCGATCAGAGCCTACGGATGGTCTCAGAATACCTCCAAAAGGCCCCCTGCCAAATTTCAAGTCAAACGGACGACGTTTGACCCTTCATCAACTCTCGGGAAGCAAAAACAGGCCTACCAGCGGCGGAGCATCCTGGAATCATGGCATCCAAATTGGAGCTAATAGATCATCTCAAAATGGACTCCAATAGGTCCCCTGTCAAGTTTTAGGTCAAACACGGATATCGTTTGGCCTAGTTTCGGCAAGGTTGAGCTCGGC
>QPKB01000011.1:22578162-22700662 GCA_003546025.1 Camphora micrantha
CATTCTTTTTTCTTCTGTATTTTTCCTGACATTTCCCCTCATTTATTGGCCTGATTCTCTTGAAGAAAACCCGACGAGAAGCCACGCAAATCGGAGCACAAAGTTTCCTATTTTTCTGGAAAGCCGAAGACTTTGTTGTGCGGTTTTGCCGATTTTTTGTCAAGCATTGAAACTAGGCCAAACGATGTCGGAATGACCTGAAATTCGACGTGGAGCTTCTTGAGCAGTAGATAGGACCAACCATAGGCTTTGGTTTGAGTTTTGAAGCCGTTCGGGGTCCCGCAAATGCTTGCCTTAATTTCGCCATGAGAGAAATGCCGAGCTTTGACTTGTGGTCAACCGATGTCCGATTGACCTGAAATTTGACAGGGAGCCTCCTGAGTAGTAAGTAAGACCAACCATGGGCTTTGGTTTGAGTTTTGAAGCCTTTTGGGGTCCCGCAAATGCTCGCCTTGATTTCACCTCGAGGAAAATGCCGAGCTTTGAAACTAGGCCAAACGCATTTGTTTTAGTTTTTCTGTTTTCTTCAAATGTGTAGATTTAGCTTTTCATTGTTTATGATGTTATTCTTTTCCGTTGAATTTAAATTTGACCGCCCTTATTTTTTTATACCTTCCTTCAGATATACTGTGGTTTTGTGAAGATGTGTGTTCCCTCCATCTCAAATTTCAAAAATCTCTTAGTGAAATGTTGCATATGTCCATTTATCTTTTTATGTGTAATGCTTGTAAATGATGTTTGTATTGGTTATGTACGTTCTTTAATAAAGGGTGGTATTGTAACAATAGAACATAACTTACCCTTATAAATTACATGTAAGGCAATCATAAATCAATCATTTAGTATTCAACAAGTTGTTGCAAGTATAGTTTGGTGGTGTCCTTGTGAAAGAACTATTATGTTCGCATTTGCTAGTTATATTATAGTTTGAATCCATTATAACTTTTTCTTTCCTTCTTTTTTTGGGCCTTACAGCATGGAAATTGGAATCTCATATGGCATGGGTTTGTTTATTTGACTTATCCACTTGAAATAAGTACAGCAAGTATCAAATTCTTGATTTAAGATGGAAAGTAGAAACAATGTTCTTCTTCTTCTTCTTTCCTTAATAGTAGAAAAAGTGTGCCATATAAAGTGATGTCAAATTCACATCCAAAATGCAGGTAGAGTAGACAACCACAATTTTCTAGTTATTCAATATCACAGATGATACTAGGTTCGGAACTATGGTTCCCACACTACTAGAATTTAAGGTATTGGCGGAGGAAAAAGCAAAGGCGGCCGCAAAAGGTACCTTTAGAGACCGCTATGGCGGCTGCAATAGTGGTCACTAAAGGCCCTTTTAACACCCCCCCGAAACCCACTTTCTCTTCAGTTTTCCTTCCCACTTTTTTTTCCCCTCCCGCGCTCTGCCTTCCCGTGCCCAAACTGTGCCCTCCAGCTGCACCAGCCACCCCAACACCTATGCCGGAGTCGCCACCGGTTCTCTCTCTCCTCCCTCTCTCTCTCTCTCCCGCACGCCGCCACCGGCTCTCTCTCTCTCTCTCTCTCTCTCTCTCCCTCTCCCTCTCCCTCTCCTCTCTCTCTCTCTATTTCTCTCTCCCTCCCTCCCTCTCCCTCTCGCTCTGCACTGTGCCCTCCTGCGCGCCGGAGCCGCCAGTGGTCCTCTCTCTCTCCCTCCTTGCGCCGGAGCCACCACCGCCGAAAACCTAGCTCGCACCAATCAATCTCAGCCATTTCCACTCTTGCTACAGCTGCTGGTATTTATTTTTTTATTTTTTCATTTGATATATTTATTGTTGTTTGTTAATGTTGTCGAATGAATGATTTAATATAAAGGTTGAATGTTTGTTATCTTTCATTAATTTGTTGGAGAATGCAAGATGGTGTCCACATGGGATTGTTCTGTAGCTATGAGTTGTGACAGAACGGAGATATGAAGTGGCAGCAGTTGTTGCTGATAAATGATGCCTGGTGTGCACATGCGATTGTTCTGTATCTGTGAAGTGCAAGAGATTGGGAAGGGATTGGATGATTTTATCTGTGACTGTAGCTGACTGTTGCAGCTATTCCTTGTTATTGGAAATTCGGTCACTTGATATCGAATTTGGTGCTGAAAAGTGATGCACGGTTTGATTGCTAGATTTCTTTTTGCTGTTTTTGTTACAATGCACTGCTGGGTATGCCAATTAAGTTTTGCAAATTGCATCTCATGTTGTTTAATCCTCACACTCACTATTTCAGACCATTGTCTGATATGATCAATTTTTGTTACAATAGTTTGTACTAGAATTTGCTCTTCCTAAATTGTATCAAAATGGATTGCAGCTTATGATTTGAGTCCCTTAAATTTTTTTCATACATTCTTAGTCTTCTATTTTAGGAACATCAAACTTTTGGAACTCAGAATTTGTTAAGATGTAGATTTTACTTATACTTTTTTTAAAGAAGTGGTCAATTTCTTTTGGTAGGATGTTTCCAACCTATTAGGCATTTGGTTGTTCCCTCATCCAGTAAAGAGTTTATTATTGGTGGCCTTAGAAATAGCATTTTCTTCAAAATTCCCATGGTTGCCTAACTTAATTGAAAAGTAATGATTGATGAGACAGACAGAGGGATCAACTTGCTTTCATGGGGAGGTCTGTCTATGGGAGTGCAGAAGTGGAGTGCTTGAACTCAAATGAGGTTTTCTTCTAGGCAGATGCTCCTTTCGGAAAAAGTTTTTTGCCATAACCTGTGTTTTCAATTTTTTGGAGGTAGTTATTAATGTAAGGAGCTTTTGGTAAGTTTTGGAAATCTGATTTATGGGCTTGAGGATTATCCACAATGGCTTATTGATGTTTGATAGTATATATGGATGGAGGCTTTATTATTGGAGATGGGTGAGTCATGTTGTGTATCTGTTGAGTAGGGTTGCACTTCGTTGGGGTGGTATAGAGGTCCGTTTGTTGAAGTGTTTCTTCTTATTTTATATAATGATCTATTGTGATCATTCTAGATTTGCAAGCTTACACCATTTTTGCTTAGTTTTTTACTCAACTAAAACTCCTCTAGCTGGTACATCGGATGATCATCAGAGTGTAGTGTGATTTGTCTCAATCATCATGCTGATCACCATGCCTATGACTTATCTTCTCATGTCAAAAAGGATATTTAAAAGCCAACACGTTCATGATTGAGGGATCGATTTTGGGTCTTCGGTTGATAGTATTACTCCAGGCTAGTACTTAGGCCAGCGAGCAAACAAACAAAAAGAATATTTTAAAAAGATATTGTCTAAGAATATCATTCTCCATCTAGCATATTTTTCCAACCAAGCAAATACCAACTCAATTCTAATTTTAACCCAAAAATAAAAAAGTCAAGCCTAATCATGTCTTTTCCTATGGAGCGGGTCACACAAGCATACCCTCGGGCATCAACCGGCATTGTTTACTCACGGCCCAGTCATGGCCCCGTCGTGCCGTGCCGTGTTTAAATGTGTGCCGTCGCTTGGTCCCACGCATTTCATTTCATACAAGCAGGGGCAGACTCACATATAATTGGAAGATTTTCAATGAATTCTCTAAAGCCCAACTAGCCTAGCCCCCACTTCAAAATTTGTCCAGCCCCTATCCGTTTCCCCAAACTCTCTCTCCCTCTTAAAAATCTCCAAATCAGAAGAGATCCTCAAATTACATTGGCACACAGCTGTCGCCCCTTGCTAGGTAGGTATTTCTTAAGGCACGGGACCACTATTGCTTTCCATTTTTCATTTTTATTCTCGAAAACCCCTCACTAGATAGGTACCCTCATTTGTTCAATTTCGTTACTTTCATGTACTGATTGCCAATTTGCTTATCTTTTGCTAAATCATTTTTATCTACTTAACATCTATATTTTTCTTAACGTCTAAAATTTTCGTCCTTCCATTTTCATATTTTGCCTAACGAGCTCCTATCACCATACTGATATGCAGTCTTTGGGGGCACATTTGCCTAACATGGAGAAAATGACTCAAAATTTCTATACGGCTCATTTTCTACTCGTTGGTGCAATAATTTTCTACCGGTTGGTGCAATAATTTTCTACCCATAAAAGACACGTTTTAAATAATTTTTTTACAGTAGAAAGCAAACAATGGCAGATGAACGCAAGCTGGGTCGCTCACTTCAAGATCTACAATTAAGTGTTGGCTCTTTTTCTCATATGGCATTGTAAAAAACTAGTATGGTTTTTTTAATAGCTCTTAAAACTTAGCCGAGACGTATCAGTTTAGCCATCACTAATTTCAACTTATTTTTTTAAAATAAGAAATATTATTTTTTTAAAGCCCCCCTCAAATGAAAATTCTGTGTCCGCCGCTTCATACAAGTGGGTTAATCTATTGCATGCCCGGTGAGGAATTTTACATCAAAGGTCAGGGGCTCTAGGCTCAAGAAAATTTAAAGATACTCAGATATATGTTATATGGTATAAAATTGATGCTACTGGTACTGGATACTCTTTGGATGCTCACATAGGCGTTTTTTCTTTCTTTCTTTTTTTTTTTTTTTTTTTAATTTTTTTGCACTAGAATTCAAGGAATTCTTGTTTGGGGAATTTTTGAATTCCACTAAAATACAAAGGGGCTGGAATTTATGGTCCTTTGAGATCATTTAAGTGATGAAATTTTAAGATGCTCGGCAAGAAATAAAGTATTTGCAAATGAGAAGCGACAAGATGTCACATTATGTCCGAAAAAACCCCAACAATCCAAATTGCTCTGAGTAATTCTATGAAAGAAACATGCCCATAGAGTCCAAATCATAATCATGGAAAATTGATGATGATGTTCTTTGGTGGAGCCTATTAGTAAAATCCACATTTTTAATCAAACCAAAAATCTTCCCTCCAGCATAGGCTCTAGCAAAATCTCACTCAGATAGAAGTTGGGCCATAGTCAAATGGATCGCACATAAAAAAAATTAATGCTGACGGCTTCTTCCTTCAAAAACTTACATCGAGTGGGCTTTTTTTTTTTTTGGCTATCAGAGGGTTCCTAACCCTCTGGGTTAGACTAATCCTTTTGGGCCCAGAGGGAAGTCGGGTAAATTCCCCTATAGCCCTAGTGTCGTAGTACAGTTCCGAACCTACAATCTCTGGGTGCAAATCGTGGTCTTAGGCCAACTGAGCTACCCCTTGTGGTTAAATCAAGAGGGCTTGATTGATAGCCCAATGAACATTACCCTTTGTTTTAGATATTAAAGCCTTATGCTCTTCATTCACGTATGTCAATTTTACTTTTATTCCAAGGGGTTCAAATGTGGGAGCTCACTTAATAGCTAAGTTGACTTACTCGTTAAGTCATGATATTTATTGGACAAGGGATGTTTTTGTTTTAAAGTCTTTTTTTTTTCGGGACTCTTGTTTTCTTATTCATTCTTTTTGGTTTTAATAAAATTCTATTTATACCAAAAAAAGAGAGCTTGTAGGATCTAGGATCCAAAATACACTGAACCATTCCCAATTGGGGACCAAAGCCTGTCCTCTAAGTGTAGCGTATTCAATAATCAAGCCTCAAATTTTGACTCAAGATGGCCCATCTCTCCAATACATGTGGATGAATACGGCGGTACGAAATTCAAGTAAGTTCAATGTTACAATACGGTGGGATAAACCCTGCTTTTCTATATTACAATTTTCATCCACTAAGTTCAATGTTGAATCAATAAATACGGTGGTACGAAATTCAAGTAAAAGTTGAAGAAATGTCAATAGGGGGATGACATTGGACAATTCGGGTCAACGATAGGTGAGCCCCAACAATAGAATTCCATACATCCAACTCATCCAACTCATGAGAAGCGTGTGGGAGACACTCGACATTGAGAAAATTGGACAAGTATATAAGCTGATTCTAGCCTTTCCATCATCTACATGTAACATACGATGGGCGTCACTGTACATCACTCCTCTTCATCAAAACAGTAACCAAAACTGCAAATTGCATCATCCTGAATTATTTGGCATATGAGCAGCCCTTTGATCTAATCAAACAAGTGGGACCCACCATTACATGATCAATACTGTCGATATAAAAAAGTTGAAATTCCCTTTAGGAGCTACTAGAATGGGTTACTGGTTCTTAATATAACCAAACAGTGCAGCGGAAATAAACTAATTAGACAATAAAGAACTAAATATCTACCAATCACACACCATAAGAAAGTAGATACAATATTTAACATGGAAACCCTATCTAGGGAGAAAAACCAGGACCTAGAAATCAAGAGTCCACGAACAGTTACAGGATATACTCACAAGCTCCTTTACCTCAGTCTGTATCTCGACCTAAGGACTGTAGTTATTCTTGCAAAGAATCCACTGACACCACTTCCACCGCGCCCCGTGCTCCTTACTTGATCTCTTAGCACCTTGACAATCAAGATGATCAATTTACTACTAGAAAGGTAGAAGCAGTAATGACCTTCTAGAGCAGCCATTCAGAACAATCTCACAAAAGCTCTAGAGAATAAACTCTCTCTAAGATATCTCTGACTCAGATTAATGAGAGCAGTGGTGGTCTCTATATGGTCACCACTAGGGTTGAGAGAAACACCCTATATATAGCCCCAAATTCGTGCCTAAAGCTTAGTGCACAAGTAGGACTCCAATTGGGAAACATAGTCTTAAAAGAAACACTACTAAAATTAGGATTAGGAGACTTTCCCAAAATCTGCGCACCAGTTTGCTCGAGCAAACCCACCATCCGCTCAAGCAAATGAGGTTCTGTCTCAACAAAAGATTTCTTCTGTCAGGCATCTGGGCTTTCAATCTTGACTTCGCTCGAGCGGATGAGATGATCGCTCGAGCGGACCCCTTTTTGGTTGATCCAGAAATTCAGCATCAGCATGTTTTCTTCAGCTTTTTGAGTCCTTCCAATCTTCTAACTCCAGAGACTTTTTCTAAAACTAATTACAACTCAAGAGACCCAGAGTTTTGTCCAACCAATGAATTTAGCCAACACTAAAAATCCTAACAATCTCCCCCTTTGGCAATTTATGGACAAAACTCCCTAAGACAATACAATATGATCTACCCAAAAAGAAACCCAAAATACATTGAGATTTAAAAAAAATCAGCACAATAAAAAAAATCAAAAACAGAATTGTCTCTGACTCAACCTGGCACAATAAAAAAAAAAAAAAAACTGCATTGTCTCTGACTCAAACTGAACTTTTTATGCTATTCACCCTCACGCTCCCCCTAGCTTCAATATCCTCCCCCTTTTTGTCCATAATTGGCAAACAAAATTCTTGAGGCAGCTTCTATCAATCTGGATACTACAGCTCCCCCTCAAATTGATCTTCGTATCGGCACTGGGGATGGGGGCTTGATCTAGTAGATCAGGGGTGATGAAGCTTTGGTACACACACTTGCATATTCAGACAGCTCAGCAAAGTGTGTACAAGAACAGTTGGAAGGTCTTCTTTCTTAACCTAGATAGCTTTAATTGGTATTAATTGGAGACTCTTCCTTTTGCCTTTTCCATTGCTTTTGGTTTGGTGACTTTCGCAGCTTATTGCAATGGGGTCATTGTCCTTTAATTCCACAGTGATGGCAAGTGGAAATTCGTTCAGGACGTGGCACATTCTTCTTTTTGGCAGCTGTATTTGCAACATGAACAATAGGATTAGTAACAACTGAAGGTTGAACAAAATAATTATTACCTTTGGTTTTTGATGTAGATGCTTCGTCAATGTAGCCAATGCCATGCATGTTAGTCTTTGCCTTTTGACTGCTCAGGATGTCATCAAGTTTTTTAGACCCAGAATTCATCCTGTTGAGGGAAGCCTTGCAGGTTTCTAATTCAGAAAGAACCATCTTGAGTCTTACTTGTAAGTCAGTATTTTCAGCTTTCAAAGTTTTCAGATCTTGAGTCATCAAACCACACTTCTGTGTTTCAACAGTCAATTCATCTGCCAATTTATTATTTTCTGCCTCTAAGTGACTTACTTTTGTAAGAGCTTCAGACAATTCAGCTTTTAAAGAGGCATTTTGCTCTTCAGTTTTTTTTCCAGCTTATAGCCACTTTTTCATTCATCTTTAGCATCTTCATGGTCTTTGCAAACAATATATTGTATTTAGCTTGCCAATCATGTTCTGTCTCTGACTCACTGACATCATGATCAGTCTCATCATCAGAAACTGGTGAAGTAGCAGAAATTGAAGTTGCAATGAATGCTACAAACTTGCCATTCACATGATCATCTTCAGGATCTTGTGCTTCTTCTTTTCTTCTTCAGAGGACTCTTGATCCCAAGTTGTATTGAGAGCCTTCTTTCTTGGCTTTTTGTTAGCACAGTTACTGGCAATGTGTCCATAACCATGACACTCAAAACATTGAGTCCCTTTAGAAGATTTCTTCTTTACAAAGTTTTTAGGGACTTTTAGATCACTTTTCTTCCCCTTCATAAACAATTGAAATTGCTTTATAAATTGAACAACAACTTGGGGATCTATCTCCTCAGAATCAGAATCAGAATCACTAGCAATTTTCTTAAATGATTCTTTGGAGGCTCTTAAAGCAATATTTTTGGATTTTGATTTTTCATTAGGCCTTAAGTTTGCTTCAAAAGTCTGAAGGTTCCCAACTAATTCCTCAGCTTTGAGAATATTCAGATTTTTATTCTCTTCTGTGGCTACAACCTTCGCATCACACCGTTCTGGAAGAGACCGCAGAATCTTTTTCACAACTCTATTTTCAGGAATTGGCTTTCCCAAAGTAAAAGTGTCATTCACAATTGTATTCAATTTTGAATTAAACTCATCAAAAGTTTCATCTTCCTCCATTTTAATGGTTTCGAAGGCTGTATACAATTTCTGAAGTTTCGATTGTTTGACGGTGTCAGTCCCTTCATGCACAACCTACAGAATATCCCATGCTTCTTTTGTAGTAGTGCATGTAGAAATTCTACGAAACTCAGATATGTTAACTCCATTATAAATAGCATTCAAAGCTCTAGAGTTGTAATTGACAGCCAACTCTTCTTCCTTAGTCCACTTATCATCAGGTTTGGGTCCAGTTACTCCATCAGCAGTAATAGTGGGTAAGGAATAGCCATTCACAACAGATTTCCAAACTTTTAGATCTATGGCTTTTAAGAAGGCAACCATCCTGACTTTCCAATAAGCATAATTGTTAGCATCCAACAGAGGAGGCTTATTGGTTGAAGTGCCTTCGCGGTGGATATCCATTCTAATAATATTTGGATCAACACAATAAAATAGTGCAACCCGCTCTGATACCAATTGAAATTCCCTTTAGGAGCTACTATAATGGATTACTAGTTCTTAATATAACCAAACAGTGCAGCGGAAATAAACCAATTAGACAATAAAGAACTAGATATCTTCCAATCACACACCACAAGAAAGTAGATACAATATTTAACGTGAAAACCCTATCTAGGGAGAAAAACTAGGAACTAGAAATCAAGAGTTCACCAACAGTTACAAGATATACTCACAAGCTCTTTTACCTCAGTCTGTACCTCGACCTAAGGACTGTAGTTATTCTTGCAAAGAATCCACTGACACCACTTCCACCGTACCCCATGCTCCTTACTTGATCTCCTAGCACCTTGACAATCAAGATGATCAATCTTTTACTAAAAAGTTAGAAGGTTCTGTCTCAGCGAAAGATTTCTTCTGTCAGGCATCTGGGCTTTCAATCTTGACTTCGCTTGAGCGGATGAGATGATCGCTCGAGCGGACCCCTTTCTGGTTGATCGGAAATTCAGCATCAGCATGTTTTCTTCAGCTTTTTGAGTCCTTTCAATCTTCTAACTCCAGAGACTTTTTCTAAAACTAATTACAACTCAAGAGACCCAGAGTTTTGTCTAACCAATGAATTTAGCCAACACTAAAAATCCTAACAAAAGTACTGAAGAATAGTTTTTTTCTAAAAGAAGAAATAAATAAATAAGAAAAAACAGTAACATGTGGTCATGGATAGGCCACCATGTAGGTCATGAGCTAGACATTGACTTGGCTCTGCTGCTTGAGAATTTTGTCCTTGACATGTATATTTCAGCCTTTTGATAAAGGTTTATGTTCTTTAACTTGGAAATGTCCATCCATGACCAAAATCAGTCTTCAACTATGTCTATTCCTGGATGGAGTTAATGAATACTCAGTTATTTTGTGGTAGCAATCGTGCAAATGACTTTGGATACTGCATCAATCTCTGATTGGTTTGAAGACTTTCAAGTCTTCTTGATATCATATCACCAGGCCTTTGATTGCTTTTTAGACTACTAAGTCTTGCACTTGCAATTTTCTACCCCATGTTCTACTCCTAATTAAACGTGGAGATAACCATACATTACCAAAATCAGTCTCCCAATTACTTCTATTAATGGATGGACCCACTAAATGGTTGTTATGTGATCACTATCGCACTAATGACTCTAGTTGCATCAAACTATTGATGGTTTCAAGACTTCCAAGTCTTTGATATGACATCACAAGTCTTTGATTGATTTGTAGACTTTTAAGTCCAGTATGCTCTTCCATTTGGTTGTTTATTTATTTCTTTTTTGTACGTGTATTTGATTTAAAATTGATTTAATTAGACTCTTAATTAGTTGATTTAAATGGTTTGGAAAAGTTTATCAACTTTTTTTATTGAATTAAATTTGAAACTTATTGACTTTTTTTTTAAAGACATTAATATCTAAAGCAACCAAATATCTTTTAGGTTTTTTTTTTCTAACATCTTTGCCACATAACTTTTCGTATCTAATAAATTTGACTATTCTATTTTCATCAGATGGCACGTATTTTTTTTAGTTGAATCATACATACCAAATAATCTATTTGTAAAGGTCTACTTGAAACTGGTCTAAATTGAATATAACTCTATTTCAAGTAAATCTTAGAGGCATTTGGTTAGAGGTCCCTCAACTTTGGTTTTTATTACAAATTGTCCACGTGTTTTTTTCGTAGAGCCAAAGGTCCCTTTTCAAGTTTTAAACACTTAAAAAGTTTACAGTACCCCTCTTAATACACTATGTGCAGTATACAAAAAAGGAAAACTAATTTCGCTAAGAGTTCCATTTGGAGAAAAAAAAGGGAGAAAACCCGCCAATTTTGTAAAGATTATTTGATTGCACAAATCAAGGATTACGACAGGTAAGAGAAAGAAAATGGGGAAAACTGATTCAAAGAAGGATAAATCATCCAGAAAATCTGCACGTGGGATCGGGCAGAACTCAAATAAATTTATCTGAGAAGGAGAAATCATCGAGAGAATCTGCACATGGGACTGGGCAAAATTTAGATAATTTTTTTCAAACTCGGATAAATTTTTTTGGTCCAAACTCAGATAAATTTGTTCGAAACTCAGAAAAATTGTTCAAAACTCAGATAAATTTTTTTGAGTTTTGCCAGAAGTTCAGATAAGCTTGCCGAAAACTCAGATAAATTTATCTAAGTTTTCGGGAAATTTATCTGAGTTTTTGTCTAGTTTATCAAAGTTTCTGGTAAATTTATCTGAATTCGGTGACACCGAAAGTCAGAATACGGAAAATCGGATTCTAATAAAAACCGAAAGTCGTGGATATTAACACCTAAACTCCACGATCGTGAATAAATCCAAAATAAGAACACTTGATGACCATGATCCAATCGAGAAAAGAGAGAGGGAAAACAAGCAAAAGAGCGAACTGCTCTCTTTCAAATCAGTTATAGAGAGAGAGAGAGATTTGAAAGAGACTTCAGATGAAAGAGTAAGAGAAAGTTAAACCATTTCTACCTTTGAAGAAACGAAAGAGAGAGAATCGGAAGTCATGGGGGTGATGGAAGGTGGTCTGCAATGGTACTGCGAAACCATGGAGAGGAACGGAAAGTATTTATATCCAACAAATGGAAAATGAGAAAGAAGAAGACGGAAGGGGTTCTCCTGGACAACAAAGAATAAGAGAGAACTTGGCCTAGGAATGAGGGAGATTGGAAGATTTTGAATTTTAAAATTCAAAGTTTTATGCTCAAATCGTTGAAAGGGGCAAATTAGTCATGAAACTATATGATGTGACACATTAGGGACCTCTCATCAAAATATCTTCAGCTGTCTGGACTATACACATTAGAGAAAAAGTTGTTGGACTGGATGCCTTAGAAGACCGTGCTTAGGGACCGTTGGCTAATTTACCCTTACTTGCTAAACAGGTCCTTGTTTTTCCTTTTACCAAAGTTTATCACCTAATATCACTCCTCACTGTTTGGGGGCCCAAAAAAAAAAAAATAAATTCTGCTATCTCTCTCTTACATGAAACTACACTATCATACCATCTTTGAGATCTGCCTTTTTCCCTAGTAAACTTTAGATCTGATGTAAGTGTACAAATTATTTTGATTCTTTGAAGTTGTATTGTTGGAGAAAAAAAGGTCAACTCTCTCTTTTCTTTACGCCATATCAGCAATTAAAGTTATTATTCACAATCTCAACTTAAATGTCCATATCCACAAAGTGAACATCATGTTAGCTAAACAAAATTCACCATAAACGACACGTAGAGCCTCCCAGTGGTATTTTGAGACCAATTATGTGCTCTGCTTTGAGAAGAAGGGTTCCCAGCACTGTTGTCGTTAGCAGGTCCCTTTCAGTCGCCAGAAGGTCACGTTCAGCCGCTGGAAGAAAAAGGTCAGGCCAAATGATGCTGTAATTACCTAGAACTTGATGTGTACACTTCTCTAGGATGTGTTGAAGGATCTTAAAGTTTTCAAATGAGTTTGAGAAGATTTGATGCTTGAAGTAGTCGTTGCCCATTCTGTATATGAAATGACATTGAAACTTCTCCAAAATGGTGTGAGAGCTTTGGAGATCACACTTTATGGCTTGACAAAGCTTCATGTGACCATTTTGATGTTGGAAATGTGTAGAGAGGCATAAATGACATTTTTTGTTTCAACAATCAGTGTGACTGTGGCCCTTAATGTTGTTGCTGTTGGAAAAATTACTAACTCTTGATTGCAACTTTTATTCGCGATAAGGGGTTTTGTTGCTTTTAAACTGTGAGGGAAAATATTTATGAAGAATGTGCAATTTGAAAATCAAATAAACAATTAGCGAATAAAAGAGATGCGAAATTGTGAATAAGAAAACAAAAGAAAAATGGGCAGGGCACACCAAGTAATATACTGTCTTAAAGACATTAATTTCCCACATGCATGTGGTTTTAATGAAATTCCGACCTAAAGAAATAATGCCCAACTCTAATTCAAAGTATGCACACTGAAATCAGCAATATGAAATTGCCCTTAAATCAAAGTAAAAATAAAAAAGAAGAAAATGCTCTTAGGTGATGTGCTTACGATAATACTACAAGTTCAAAACTCAACTTGAGCCTTAATAAATAGAGTTAAAAAGCATCTCTTAAAATTGGACCACATCCACTAAAATGGGCCCAAGAGACACATCTTATATTGAAAAGGTTCAAAACACTTTAAAATTTTAAAAACACATGGAAATTTGAAAATTCTTTCTCTTGAAATCTCAATTACAGTTGTTGAGGTTTAGATACCTTTTTGAGTTTAAGTCTATCCACATCAAGCCACGTCAGCATATTTTTTTAAAAAAACTACCCTAACTAATTTGAACCAACCAACTCATAATTATTCTTTTATTCCTCTTCTCTCCTTCCTCTCTCCAACGGCTCTCTCCCTCACCCCCCCCCCCCCCCCCAATCTCTTTTTCGTTTATCACCCTCTCCTCTTTCTTTCTCTCCCTTTCTCTCCCTTTCTAATCTTCACTTCCTCTCACACATAGTTGGTACTGTACATGAACACTCTCATATCAACAATTAAAAAAATATATAAAAAATTACAACGGTATGTGAGATTCAGATTTACCAGGTTTAGATTGACAAAGATATGATTTTCTTTTTCAATTTTGGTTTTATTTTTTTATTTGAATTGGTTTTCCACCCATGGTGCATATTAGAATTTTTTTTTTTTATTTAGAACTTCTTGGGTCAGCCAGAGTTTAGATCATTTACAGCCTTGCACAAATAAATGATAGTTTTGGAGAGTTTTCTTTTTTTTTTTTTCCTTTTTTTTTTTTTCCGATATCAAGTTGTAGAGTTGACTTTGGTCCATTTAATCCAACAAATCTTCTTTACTATGACTGAGAGGGTGGTGGGTTCTATAAGAGGGAAAGGATTATGTATGTGATCAACCAGGTTGACTTGATTTTTTTCATGCAAAAGATCTTGTTCTTTTCATTTTTTTTATTTAGTTAATAACAAGAATTTGTTGACTTGATTTTTCACATTTCGATGCTGCATATTATAATTATTTTTTATTTTTTGTTTGGAACTATATTCGGATCTTAATTAGAGTGAGAGGAGATGGATAGGGCCATCAAATATCTCATATGACCAACTTAAATGCCGTGCTATGCACAGTATCTCAAATGAACACAATATCTCTTCATTTTAAAAGCATGTGAAGAAAATTAAAAAACAAATTATGGAAATCTTCACTTCAATCCAACATTCATGTCAAAAAAAAAAAAAATCACAAAATAAAAATTGTTTTCCCGACTTCCTGCCAAAATCAAGAGAATTTTATCTAAAAAAGGACCCAAGATGGCCTACAACCAAAAAATGGGCCACTAGTAAATATGGAACGGAAGTAGTTCCAAGGGACCACTTCTGTTTTTTTTTTATTAATGATTGAAACTTGTGATGACGTCGTCGCTTAATATCCCATCTAAACGTGTGACGACGTCATCGCTTAATCGCTTGAAACATCATTTTCCCCATTTTTCCCTTCTTCCTCCCATCGTTTTCCCCCTTCCTCCCAAGGTGTGGTTTCCCTTGCGCTTGATGGGATCGTTTTTTGAGGAGTAGATGAGGGCTACAAACATAACACCTGAAAATATTATGTACTCAGAGATTATTGCAAGCTTCGAGACCAGAGGCTCTCCTCTCCCAAACACCTTGAGAAGATGAAGAAAATCCCTTGAGCTTCTGGTTTCTGTGGTTGCAGTGCAGATTTGTTGCAGGCCTTGTTGCAGAAACATGAAGAACAAAGAGACAAAGAGGGCTGGGCTCTGTCGAGCACGCACAGGTTTCGTCGTTGCAGAAGATGACTGGAAAAGGGTTAACCTCGTGCTGCGTTTATAGATCGAAGAGATTTGGGCAGGGGATTTGGGCCACTGCATGCCTGTTCAACAACGGTATTTGGGTATATAAGGCGATTTCTATGATTTGTGAGAGAGGATATTATGATAGGGAGGAAGAAGGGGAAAATGAATGGGGTTTCAGGCGATTAAGCGACGACGTCGTCACACGTTTAAATCTTCTATAATACAAACATCATTTTTTTTCGATTGCAATGGTCAGTGACGACGTCGTTGCTTCACAGAAGCTAGTGCAAAAAATTGTGTGTGACTGTACAATGACGTCGTTGCTTAATAGAAGCTAGTGGAAGAAAATGTGTGTGACTATACAACGACGTATATATAAGACATTAGCGACGATGTCGATACTAACTCTCAATATTAAGTGACGACGTCGTCGCTTGTTAAAAAAAAGCAAAAAATAAAAAATAAAAAATCTGGTGGGAATACCACTTTCGTGCCATATATACTATTGGTACCTCTTCTGGCTAATGGCCATCTAGGGTCCTTTTCTAGGTAAATTTCTCCATAATCAAACAAAGACACATTCTCATTAAGTGAGAAAAGGTAAAGATTTGAAATTGTTGCAAAATATGAGATATTTAATTTACTTGAAATCCAACCCGTGCATGGCACAGGCTTTTTTGCTAGCATATAGGCATAAAAGGACAACTCTCTCTCTCTCTCTCTCTCTCTCTCTCTCTCTCTCATAGTGAAAAGCCGTTTGTGTGGGAGGGAACCTTCTGGGTAGCTTCCTCCCTCTCTTTCCAACTGTATGGCAGTGAAAAGCTTGTGTGTGTGGCGGTGAGCCGGCCCTCGCCTTTGGGTTTTGATATTATAGGCATGCGGTTGACTTTGGCTTGACGTAGACGCGCAATATATAAGGTACACCAAGGGTAATTTCTCAGTAGCTTCCTCTCTCCTTCCATCTGTATCACAGTGACAATCACGTGTGGTGGGTTTAGTGTGGGCCTGTGGTGGCCTTTAGTCCATATAATCTTTAATACAGTCAATACCCACGAGCGTTTTTAGTCAACATAATCTTACGTGTAAATTAACGAGAGATCCCTGAGTAACGTGTTATAAACTCTTTAGTACACAACTGATCGAAAAGAGAGAGACTGAGGGAAAGAAGATTAGAGGGAGAAGAGAGAGCTTTTCTGTTATCTCAATATATGTGTCTACAAATACAAGGGGAGAAGCCGATTTATAGGCAAAGTAACATCATAACAGAGAAACCCTAATTCTAACCCTAACTCATCTTAAATGGGCATCCACCCAGGATCCATATCTCATAACGACAACACTATTATTTAAGGCCTAGAATCCCTTGCGCATATGATTAATTTAGGCAGTTGTCACTAAGATTGTCACATCAGATTCTTTTTATGACTGATTTGCCCTTCTAACCATTTAAATGAGTGTCATGCAATTTAATCCTAGTTTTTAGCTCCAACTCATTGTCTTTCCTGGATTATTTTCCAATTTAAATGTAGTAAGATGTGTTTTCGATCAAATTTAAAATTTAAAATTGGAAGGAACGACAATTGATGGAATTTTGCCCGTTGTGGCTTGCTTGGTGTTGTTTTTTTGTGTCATGTTCCCTCTTTTTGGTCGTTCTTTTGGCTGTCCACATACATATACAACTCAGATAAATTAATATCAAGCTCATCCTAGTCAAAAGCAAAGTCAAATAAGATCATAAAAAATTTATTTAAATTGACTTCAAGCACAGATAATTTCATATTAGATTCAGATAATTTTTTTTTATCATAGCTAGATAAATTCAAACCAGACCAAACTTTTTTTAGATAAATTCAAACCAAACCAACTAGTCAGATAATTTTATATCAAATACAGATAATCTCATATCGAAGTGACATAATTTGCTTTCAAACTGTGTATGATTTCAAATACAGATAAATTCATATAAACTCATGCCAAAGTCAAATAAGTTCACATCAAAGTTAGATAAATTCATAGTAAACTCAGATAAATATTCACTTCAATCCAGTTTAATTCATATCACACTCAAGTTAATTCAAAGCAAACACATATAAATTCATATGAAACTTAGATATATTCGTAATAAACACAGATAAATTTATGTCAAAGTCAGATAACTCATACAAAATTTAGATAAATTCACAGCAAACTCAGAAAAACTCATTTAAAACCAAGTTGAATACATTTCAAAGTTAAATAAAATCATGTGAAATCCATTTAATTTCATACCAAACTCATATTATTTCCTAAGAAACTAAGATAAAATCGTGTCAAAGTTCGACAAATTCATTTGAAACCCTGTTTAATTGGCAACAAACGTAGTTAAATTGAAATCAAACTCATATTAAATCATGTAATTTACAGATAAAATAATTTAAAGTCCTGTTTAATCGATATCAGACTAAGATAACTTTACAACAAGCATAAATAAATATATGTCAAAGTCAAATAACTTCATATCAAACTCAGATAAATTCAAACAAAAACTCAAATAAATTTATGCCAAACTCAATTAAGTTCAAGTCAAGATGATTCGGTTGCTCGAGGTCATCAATGAGTTGATTTTGCTTCTTTCTGCAGTTTCCTTCGTCTTCGCTTTCAGAGTCTTAATTTTGCTTAGGTTTCGAAGTGTATGACGGTGTCAATGTTTTTAAGTGGAGCGTGTTTGGTGGCATATACAGTATATAAGAGAGAGCGTTTTTGTCTTTTTGACTCATTCAATGTTAAAAGAGGCCCACAACCTATATGAGAAAATGTCTTGGACCTCAGGCTTTGAAACGTAATGTCGTGGGATCTGATGATGCCAAAAAGTGTCTTCGGGCACCACCGCTCAAGTGGTGAATAATTAATGTGAAAATAGAGTGAGAGGGAGGATTTATAGTGGTTCAGTCAATGTGACCTACGTCCACTTCTAAGTGATGATTTTACTTCTCCAATGTGTAAAGGTTACAGAGTAGGAGAATACAGAAAGATGTGATAAAGACTGATTGGAATCACCTGCCCCCCAGTGCCGGTGGGGCTCTGTGTTTTATAGTCTTCCCCTAACAGATGGAGACGACTCTTCAGCAACGGATGCTTCGTTTTGGCGGAGTCTTCGAACCGCCCTCAACAGAAGAGGCAGGTAGGATCTCCTCCGCAGGACTTGATAAAAGCAGGTTAAGGGAACAATGCGCTGACTTCATCACTTCGTGGATCCGGACCCGACTTTCAACGAAATGATCTGGGCCTGGGCTTATCACGGCCTTGGGTTACTTAAGCCTGACCCACCATCATGGACTGAGTCACTTGGGCCTGACCTGTCATTGTGGACTGAGTCATTTGGGCCTAACCCATCATTTGCCCCTCAATGTCCCGCGTTCAAAGAAATTTTGAAAGGGGGACATTTCAAATATTCAAGCTCTTTCTCTTCTTGCAAGAATGGAAACCCCAGGTTTCGGAGTGTAGATGGCGATGGGTTTCAAGGTGTACGATCAGGAGGTAGCCACGTCGGAAGCCGGCGTTGGAGTGGCAGAAACCACGGGTGTCGATGCCGTGGAGGGAGCGGCAGCAGCGGAGCTGGGTGCCCATGGCGCCCGGCGTGGAGAGGCAGGCGCCCGGCGTGGAGAAGCAGCGACCGAGTTGGGCGTGGAGAGGCAGCAGCGGCCGAGCTGGGGCGCCCGGCGTGGAGAAGCAGCAGGGACAGCAAGGGCGCCCAGCTAGGCGAAGCAGCAGGGACAGCGCGTGCAAGGACCCAGCTAGAGGCAGCAGTGGCAGCGATAGGGCACCAGCGTTGGGGCTACGGCAGCGGCGGGCGAGACTGCTACAATAGCTGAGATGGACTGCAGAAGCGGCCGAGGCCGAGATGGCACGAGACTGCCGAGATGGACCGCAGTATCAGACGAGTATGCCGAGATGAATGCAGGCAGCAGCAGGAGAGACTGCAGCAGTAGCCGAGATGACCGCTGTCGAGATGACTGCAGGCAGCAGCAGGCGAGACTGCAGCAGTAGCCGAGATGACCACAGCAACAGCGAGACGACTGCAGGCAGCAGAAGGCGAAATGACCGCTGCCGAGATGACTACAGGCAGCAGCAGGCGAGACTGCAGCAGCAGTAGCCGAGATGATGGCAGATGCATCAGGCGAGACTGTCGAGATGACCACAGCAACAAAGAGGCCGAGATGGCACGAGACTACCGAGATGACCGCAGCAACAACCGAGATGGCGGCAACAGGCGAGGTTGCCGAGATGACTGCAGCATCAGACGAGTCTACCGAGATGACTGCAGGCAGCAGCAGGTGAGACTGCAGCAGTATCCGAGATGACCACAGAAACAACGAGACTGCCAAGATGACTGTAGGAAGCAGCAGGCGAGACTGCAGCAGTAGCCGAGATGATGGCATCAGGCGAGACTGCCGAGATGACCGTAAGCGAGACTGCCGCAGTAGCCGAGATGACCACAGCAACAGAGAGGCCGAGATGGCACGAGACTGTCGAGATGACCACAGCAACAGCCGAGATGGCGGCAACAGGCGAGGTTGCCGAGATGATTGCAGCATCAGACGAGTCTGCCGAGATGACTGCAGGCAGCAGCAGGCGAGACTGCAGCAGTAACCAAGATGACCACAGCAACAGTGAGACTGCCGAGATGACTGCGGGCAGCAGCAGGCGAGACTAAAGCAGTAGCCGAGGCCGAGATGGCAGCAGCAGCGGCTGAGATGACCTTAGAAGGCGAGACTGCCGAGATGACTGCAACAACACGGCCGAGATGACGGCAGTAGGCGAGAATGCCGAGATGACTGCAGCAGCAGCCGAGATCGAGACTGCAGCAGCAGCCGAGATGACCGCCGAGATGACTGCAGCAACACCGCCGAGATGGCGGCAGTAGGGGAGAATGCTGAGATGACTGCAGCAGCAGCCGAGATCGAGAATGCAGCAGCAGCCGAGGCCGAGATGGCAGCAGCAGACGAGACTGCCGAGATGCCTGCAGCAACACAGTCGAGATGGCGGCAGTATTCGAGAATGCCGAGATGATCGCAGCGGCCGAGCTGAGCGCCCGGTGTGGAGAAGCATCGACCGAGCTGGACGTGGAGAGACAGCAGCGGCCGAGTTGGGTGTGGAGAGGCAGCAGTGACCGAGCTGGGGAGCCCGGCGTGGAAAAGCAGCAGCGACTGAGCTGGGTACCAGGGGAGGCAGCAGCAACCGAGTTGGGGCGCCCGGCGTGGAAAGGCAGGTAGCGACCGAGCTGGGCGCCCCTGGTGCCAGGCTTGAGGAGATAGCAGCAGGGGCAGCAAGGGCGCCCAGCTAGGTGAGGCAGTAGGGGCGCCCAGCTAGGCGAGGCAGCAGCAGCAGCGCCCTGGGTGACCTGGAAGTGACCTGGGCGAGCTGCTTGGGCGAGCCAGGGCTGCCTTGGGAGTTCTGGGCGAGCCTGAGAGCTTTGGGCGCTATGGAGGAGGCTGGCCTTGGCGTGCAGGCATCAAGAGGCGCCACTTTGGGCGAGCTAAAGGGGGTCTGGTTGCTCTGTGGATGCTGGGTTGGCTCATTTGGGCGGCCAGACAGTTGGGTACGCTAATTTAATGTAGTCCCTCGGGTTGCAGATGACCTGAGTTTCAAGATCCTTTTGAAACTGTGCTTTTGGCGCCCCATGAGAGAGCCGCTAAGCTGGAGATAGGCTGCCTGTTTGAGAACAGTGCAGATGTAGGCTAAGCTTTTTTGGCGACCCGTGAGAGAGCCGCTAAGCTGAAGATAGACTACCTGTTTAAAAACGGTGCAGAGGTAGGCCAAGCTTTTTTGGCGACCCGCGAGAGAGCCGCTAAGTTGGAGATAGACTGCCTGTTTAAAAACAGTGCAGAGGCCAAGCTTTTGGCGACCTGCGAGAGAGCCGCTAAGCTGGAGATAGACTGCCTGTTTAAAAACAGTGCTGCCGACCCGCGAGAGAGCCGCTAAGCTGGAGATAGACTTCCTGTTTAAAAACAGTGCAGAGGCCAAGCTTTTGACGACCCGCGAGAGAGCCGCTAAGTTGGATATACAAGCTGCCTGTTTGAGAACAGTGCAGAGAGGCAAGTCAAGCTTTTGGCGATCCACGAGATGATTCACCTCGCCTGGACCTGTTGATTTCCTCAGCATTCATATATTTTTGAGCTTTTGCCAACAGTTCTGGCGTGCTCTTTGGTGGTCGTGTCACCACTGAAAAGAGGAAGCTCGACGAGCGAAGGCCTCCCAGGAAGGCTGTCATGGAGACCTTGTCGTCAAGTTCTTCAACCTGAAGTACCTCATCGTTAAAACGAGTGAGGTAGCTTCTGAGGCTCTCGTGTTTATCCTGCTTTATGCTGAGCAGGTGTGTCGCAGGCTTATGGTGGCGGCGCCCACCGATAAAGTGTGAGACAAAAGATTTGCTCAACTCTCGAAAGGTGGCTATGGATGCTTGGGGGAGATTGGCAAACCACTGCCGAGCGGAACCCTTCAATGTAGTTGGGAACGCCCTGCACATTATTTCGTCAGGGATATTATGCAGTTGCATTTTAGTTTTGTAAGTCTCTAGATGGTCCAATGAATCCTTCGTTCCATCAAAGGTCTCCACGGATGGCATTTTGAACTTCCGAGGGAGTGGGTAGTTCACCACGTCAGGCTTGAACGGTGTATCCGTTCGTCCGACTAGATAATCTACCGTCTCCGGTGCCCGAGTCCTTATGGCGTTAAAGACATCGCCCAGCTGATTCTGCATTTCTTTGATTTTTTCGTCCCAACGATTGGGGGCTTCTCTGGACCGATCGTAGAAGTGACTCCCCACCTCTATGCTTTGGTTTTCGCTCTCCTCCTCTTGGAAATGAGGCTCCTCATTAGAAATAGAGGGAGGAGGTGGAAGTCTTCCATGACTTGCTCTACCTGGAGGTGGGGGTCCTCCGAGATGGGCTCCACCAGGGGGCGGAGGAACTCCGTGATGGGCGCGACCTTGAGGGTCGACCAAGAGTACTCCAAGAGGGGTGATATGGGGAACTCCCTGGGCTCTCTATGGAATCCCCGCGTGTGCGCCATGGAGATGGGCGCCCAGGCCCTGGGCGCCATGTGGATGGGCGCCCAGGCCTTGGGCGCCATTGGTATGGGTGCCCAGGCCCTGGGTGCCATGTGGATGGGCGCCCGGGTGAGGCACCCCCCTGCGAGGAGCCGTTGGACGTCCTTGGCGAGGCGCTCCCTGCGGTACTCCTCCAAGTTGCACTCGTCCTTGCCCTGTGAGTATGAGCTGTAGGATCTGCTGGTTTTGAGTTACCAGCTGCTACATTGTCTCCAACATTTGCTGAGGAGTAGGAGCAGGGGCGGTAGCGCTTGGGGGAGGATTATTCGGTGGAGGATTATCCTCTCCCTCTCGCCTGGGATTGTCTTCTTGTCGTCTCGTTGATCTAGTGGTGGTTACCATAGTTCGGAAAGAGGAAGTGTTATGAAGTGAGAGTTTAGTCGTCCCCACAGACGGCGCCAAACTGATGATGCCAAAAAGTGTCTTCGGGCACCACCGATCAAGTGGTGAATAATTAATGTGAAAATAGAGTGAGAGGGAGGATTTATAGTGGTTCAGTCAATGTGACCTACGTCCACTTCTAGGTGATGATTTTACTTCTCCAATGTGTAAAGGTTACAGACTAGGAGAATACAGAAAGATGTGATAAAGACTGATTGGAATCACCTGCCCCCCAGTGCCGGTGGGGCTCTGTGTTTTATAGTCTTCCCCTAACAGATGGGGACGACTCTTCAGCAACGGATGCTTCGTTTTGGCGGAGTCTTCAAACCGCCCTCAACAGAAGAGGCAGGTAGGATCTCCTCCGCAGGACTTGATAAAAGCAGGTTAAGGGAACAATGCGCTGACTTCGTCACTTCGTGGATCCGGACCCGACTTTCAACGAAATGATCTGGGCCTGGGCTTATCACGGCCTTGGGTTACTTAAGCCTGACCCACCATCATGGACTGAGTTACTTGGGCCTGACCTGTCATTGTGGACTGAGTCATTTGGGCCTGACCCATCAGGATCTGCTGCCAAACGCCCCTAATCTTTAAAACAGTCAAAACTGCGTGTACTAAAACCATGTTTCTTTAATAAAATAAGAGCTTTTTTGTATACACACCCCTAAGGTTTGTAGGATTTGTAAATAAGCCCTTGAGGTTTTAGTATTTGCTAATAGGTTCCTGCATTTTCAATTTAATACCTTCTATGTCCACAAAATCAATAGTCTTCCAACCACCATAGGTTTTTAGAGCGAAATGACACTTTTGTCCATCTCTTTTATCCTTATATGCATAATTTCAAAAGTTTGGACTCAAATTTTTTTTTTTTTATAAAGCTTATGAGATTAACAATTGCACTTGTTGAGAGAGAGTAATCCTACATAACTTGTCTTGAGCCGACCATCCTATTGCAACCACCCATGAAGCTAAATTTGAAGTGATCTATCCAGCGCTATATTGTATGACACTATGACTCCATGGCGCCCAGCGTTTTGTCTTTAATTATTTTGAAAATAAATTTCTTTTAGACTGATATAAATTGTATCAAGATTCACTTAAATTTGGGCAGAATGACAAAAAACATTGATGATGAAAAGTTCTTGGGTCCTCTGTAGGATGCCAAATTATGTGTCTATGCACCCCTTGGCTTTATTATATTAACGTGCTACCATTGCAATCGCAATTTATTTTAAACTACCAGATTATTCATTTTCCTCGTCAATAACTTGGATATTACAAAACAATTCGGGTAAAAGATGTACTATAAAACTGTAACTATTTTCTTATAAATGCATACATTCTTAGTGAAATGATCAAGTCTAATCTATATGAAATGATCAAGTCCAGTCTATTTCTACAACAAGGGCTTCCTCAGTTGGTTGGCAACTCTGCATATCACCTGCTACTTAATTATCAATTCCTCAGTCTTCCCACTTGTGTGTGCTCTAAATTTAGGGTGTGGGCTTTCTTTTCCGATTTGTGTGGGGGTCACTTGGGTCTTAGCCACCTAGGTTGGGGTACCAATTACCAAAACAAAGAAAGATTCCGTCTCTTGGAGCCCACTTTAACTAATCCAAGACCTCCCATCAGATATAATTATCCCTTAATTTAGTAACTTCAGATTTTGACAGTTTACAATTATACATTTTTGAGATCAATGCAGTAGTGAGTATAGATTTGATGAGCATCAAATTGGGTACGGTGTCAATTCACGGGGCTTCTGAGTACTAGAGGGAGACTGATCAAAGGTGGGCCCTAATGGGGCGCCTATAGAGCTCTACCACATATATATGCAACAGTATAGGGGTTTGCTCTTAGCCTTATGTGAATATTTCTGGCCCCATACATTCAGGTTGACGTGCGAGCAAATGTAATAAAATATCTCTTACTCTGCCCTTTTTGTATCAACCCACCCTTTTGTATCAAAGGGTTGAGATTATTATTCTATTCCTCTGTTTGAAGCAAGGAAAATAAATGGAGAAGGAGAAGAAGAAGAAGGAGAATAGAAGAAGAAGAAGGAGAATAAACGAACCAACCATCAATCAAACCAAGCCAGCCCGATTATTGTGTGGCCTGGCTCTTACAATAACTTTTTTTTTTTTTTTTTTGGTACAATGGGACACTTTTGGGCCACTTTACAAAAATCAAAGCAAATTGCATTTAGGATTCAAGTGAGCCATAGAAATTCCAGGTCCAGCCTGAGTCCATCCAGTTATGGGCTGAGTTTGTGGGTCCATGATAGCAAGCTAGGCTTAGATTAATCACTCCCTAAATGCCCCATTGCCCCCATCAGATGAAAAAGGGCTCAAACTGAAATATCAAATTAAAACGAGTGAGACTCTTACCTATTAAAGAAGGGCTGGGCTTGCACCTAACCAAACGCAGTTGAGCTTATTCAAAAAATTATTTTATAATTAAAAGACCATTAAACTTTAAGAATGCTGAATCAATGACTAGGATACAACGATGGGCAGGCTGATTTCTGCATGACTCTCGTACGTAAGAAAAATCGAGTCCCGATCCCCTGTTTCAACGAAACAAGGGGAGCCTGTTTGGACCAATGCGCCACGTGTAAAATATTCGATGGTATGGTCCCTCTTAAACTCTTCCTTAGAATGAAAAACAAAAAAAAAAAAAAAAAAAAGGGAGAGAGGTTCTCTTTTACAAATATGAAAAACCGGGTGACAAAATATCCTACTGCCTTCCTTCATCTTATCCGACTAGACTCTCTCCATCTGATTTATCCAGGGAATCCTCTAAGTGACTGAGATTTTTAGGGGCTGGCGTTAATGTTCAACTGTCTAATTGAAGATCTGGAGTGGGCGATGATGTTAGCTGTATTTTTGATTTGTTGAAAGCCGGAGAAGTTGGGTTGTTTTTGGAGGAGATTAGGGCTTTGAGAGATAAAATCTGGGTTTTCCTTGTGATGAGAAGGATTAAGGGAAAGGACCCGATTATGTAGTGCAGAAATTTTAGGGTTGCATAAAATGGAATTTTTATTCTGATTTGATCAACAACAATCTGGATGGTTGATTATTCTCTTTGTGGAAATTCATATTTCTTTTTTAATGAAGGAGCTAAATTTCCATTAGTATGATTAATGATGGTTCACTGCGCCTCTGAATTATCCTGCAACATAGCCAGCACCTGAGGGGAAAAACACCACGTCTGCTCTGGGATCCGATCCCGGAGCGACAAAGGGGTGTAGGAGATATGCAAGCTTCAAGAATTCCACATGCTTTACGTTTCTCCGCAGTTAGTCAGATCTGGCGCAGGGTCTGCCTTGATCAACACCGCTGATGTCTAAGTCATGAGGTGGCAAATTTTACACGTGGCATTTGGGGATTGGTCCAAACAGGCTCCCTGATTCCCGCGCACGCGGACTCTGGTTCAAGAAAATCATTCCATCCATCCAATCCAAAATGATAGGAAGGCATCTAAGTGGGCCCAGTGTTTGGAAATCTTCAAGGTAAAATATCAGCATTTCTCTTCTCCATGATTGATCACTTGTGACTCCGGGAATTGTGAAGTCTATTAACGGAAGTCAAGATCAAACAAATGTAGCACAGTCACACTCTCTTACCCTCCGCTCTCATAATCAAAAATTCAAAACCACCATGTCTCTCTTCACTTCTTTGTCATGGCTTTCTTTGCCTCACACCATCCTCCTTGTTCCTATAATGGTTTTCACCACCCTGATCATCTTTAAGAGATCAAGGTCCTCCTTAAATCTCCCTCCAGGATCATTGGAAACATGCACCAATTAGGGGTTCTCTCTCACAACTCCCTATCTTCACTCTCCAAAACCTATGGCCTACTCATGCACCTACGACTCGGCAGCGTCCCAACCCTAATAATCTCCTCAGCCGAGCTCGCAAGAGAGGTGATGAAATACCAAGATCTTAATTTTTGCAGCAGGCCTCCCTTCCTGTCCCAAAAGAGGCTCTCGTACAACTTCTTGGACATTGGTTTTGCCCCGGCCCTATGGCGAATACTGGAGGGAGATGCGCAAGGTCTGCGTGGTTGAGCTGTTCAATCAGAAGAGGATCCAGTCGTTTGGGTTCATAAGGGAGTAAGAAGTCGCCCAGATGGTTGCATCGATATCCGAATATTGTTCTTCTTCCAAAGCTATAAATTTGAGTGATCTTCTAGTTACACTTACAAGCAACATCATTTGTAGGGAAGCTTTTGGTTAAGTGTTACATAGGAGGTGCTGAGAAGAGCGATTTCCACAAGGTGCTTGAGGAGACAGAAGCAATGTCGGTGGCTTTCTTTTTTTCCAATTTCATTCTACAGTTGGGTTGGATCGATAAGCTCACCGGACCGAGGGCGCGGTTGGAGAAGAATTTCTTCGATTTGGATGCTTTCTATGAGCGAGTTATCGATGAGCATTTAGATCCTAAAAGGCCCAGGCTTGAGCACCAGGACTTTGTCGATGTCTTGATTCAAGTCCAGAATGATCACAATCTCACAAGAGATCATATCAAGGGAGTTCTCATGGTAATTAACTTAAATAACTTTCACCATCTCTAACATCTGTTTAAAACAGTTCATTATAGTTTAATAGCTTCTGTAAATATGAAAAATACCCACAATATTACTGTTAACAAGGAACATTTGTTCTCATTTCTTTCGTCTTCTAAATTTGTTTAAATAGCTACGTTTCTTAATAAAAAAAAGTAGGTTAAAAAAGCATCCTATTTTTTCATTCGGACTAATGAGTTGGAGGAGACTTTTGGAGGAGACTTTTAGGCTCAGTCTGTTTGTTTGCTTTAAAATACATTGAAATCGAATACAAAGGGAGGTTGACAATGAAGATCAAAAGAGTGGATGTCCAAAAATGAGAATAAAATGACAAATTTTTTTTTTTTTTTCTAAAAGAAAATGCTATTTGATGTTCATTTTCTAAAATTTACCTTTAATATTCAATTATAAGCACCTTATACATTCAATTCCTATGTTTCATAATGCAAACAAACAAGCCCATTATATCCACGTTTTATTAAATTCCAAGTTTTTTTTTTTTTTTTTGTTTGTTTCCTTGTTTCTCTTTTTTAACACACTTCACAGACCATTGACATCGGCATGGCATATCCGATTTGTGGTGCAGGCCCGATTTGTCAACCTAGGGAGTGAAGTCAACATCTCAGTCGTAATAATATAGTGACCAAATTGCCAACATATAAAGAATAATAATATAAAAAAGGTGTTAAAGCATTACTCATTCGTGGGCAAAATTCTGAAACAAAAATTAGACAAGCAGAAAGATAATGTTCATTCATATTACTTCAGTCTATTTTTTATGAAGCATAGACAATTAGTTCAATTTTTCATTTTTATCTTTAGCAACATGTTGATCCTTTTCAGGACTTTCAGGTATATATGTCACTCTTAATATAGTGAAATCTGAGCATTTTTCAATTCTAGGGGAATTTATTGATTCTTTAGGGCATGTATGGTAATGAGAGAGGAATCATCTAATTAAAGGATTCCGATATCCTCCTAGAACAGGCGTCCTCAATGAGGATTTCAGACAAATTGAATCAGCAAACATAGCAAAATCTAACCTTCTACACGACATTACATCCAATGATCACATTTTTTCACAAATTCCTCATCATTCATAATGAAACTAGACCTAAGATTTCACTCACTAACTTTCTTCTGCGTTCTAAAGATGATGAACAGTTTGGATTGTTCAAGTGGCCCCCACAAAAGTCAGATTTTATATATTTTGGGTATGGACTTTTTTGTCAATACCTCAAACTATATGACGAATCAATGGCTGATTTTTGAATCCCTAGCCTTTTTTTTTTTTTTTGTATCATCAAAACTAGGAGTGGTTCGGATCATTATTTATGGGCCCATACAAATTAAGAAAAAAAATAGAAGAAATAGACTAGGAAATATTCCTGTGTTTTACATTATGGTAGATGAACGGTTTACAGTTTTTTCCCATTTTCCTCATGATCTTTTAATAATCAAGCTGCCAAATCTGAACCCATAACTGTTGTTGGCATTCTGAAGAGGATTAACGGTTTGATTTATGATGTAGGGGCCCATAAAAATTCAGAAATGATCATTTATAGGTATAGACTTTTTGTAAATATCTCAAAATATATGATAAACCAATGGTTGATATTTGTACCTTTAGCCATGTTTTGCATTTGAAAAAGAATAACGGTTAAGATCATGATTTAGGGGCCCACAAAAATAAAATAAAAAATAAAAAAGACGGAATGCCTAAAAGACTAGTCAAAATACACTAGCTCCACTTCCTTGTGCATGCAGACTTGTTGATGCGGGCTAAGAAGAGATATAGAAAAAGAAACTTGAAATTCAAGAACACAACATAGGAAGGGTGATAGACATAGATGAGAGCAGGGCTCTATCTCTTTTCATTAACAAAATAGGTAATCACTACATACTACCTAGTTCTCATACTTTCCTTCTACTTATGGACTTAAAGCAATTAATTGATCATAACTACCCATCAAACTACACTTCCCAAAGACACAACTTACAAAACAGTGTATAACTACGGAAATGGGGACTGTTCAGCTCGAAATCTGGATTAAATGGTGAGGTTTCAACTTCCAAGCCATATACCATTGGAAAGGTCTTCGAGTCCACTTTCCAACGCATCAAAAACTACGCGATTTAGAGCTTCCGAGGTTGAGTTATGGTCATAATACCAAAAGGTGTCTGTGCATGATTTTCCTGTCCGAGAATACATGCTGCATTTATTTTTTGGCACTGCATCACTTGTATTTTACAATAAGTGGAGGTCTGATCGAGGAAATTCAGGGATCCACACATTTTGGGCTTATGTGATCTTCCTATTTCCTTGATGGAGGTATGCTGCAAACGTGGCATTTCCTCGCGATTGAGGAAAAGCAGTTAGGAATCCTCACCCAGGACTTTTACCAAACGTGCCCTAAGGATTTGTTTCAATATAAGATCTCGTTTTCTTAAATTGAGTGGACGAGACCCTCTCCAAAAAATTTCCATGTGTTTCTATTTCAACTATTTCGAGCAACATTTAGTATTAATCATTTGACAAAAGCAATGGGCTTATTTAGATGGAGCCTAGTTTAAAATTGGAATCTAAACTTTTTTTTTTTTTTCATATTTTGTTGCAGAATATTTTAGTTGCCGGAAGAAGTACAGACTCTACGACTATTGTTTGGGCCATGTCCGAGCTTATCAGGAGCCCAAGAGTAAAGAAGAAAGCACAAGAGGAAGTTAGAAGGGTCATTGGAAACAAGAACAAGGTAGAAGAAAGTGATCTTGCACAACTCCAATACCTTAAGTTAGTGTTGAAAGAAACATTAAGGTTGCACTCCCGAACTCCTTTGCTTATTCCAAGGGAAACCATTCGACATTGTATGATCAATGGGTATGACATACTCCCTAAAACTTCGGTCTTGGTCAATACAAGAGAAATTGGGCGTAATACCGAATGTTGGGGGAACCCTGATGAGTTTATCCCAGAGAGATTCGAAAATAGTGAAGTTGATTACAAAGGGAGTCATTTCGAGCTCATACCATTTGGTGCTGGTAGAAGGATTTGTCCAAGAATGACTTTTGGAATGGTAACTGTGGAACTTACCATGGCAAATCTTCTGTACTACTTTAATTGGAAATTTCCTTCTGGAGCGAACAAAAAAAATATGGACATGAGTGAAGCACCTGGCATCACTGTGCACAAGAAATCCGATCTCCTTCTTGTTGCCACCTAATTTTAGTTCAAAGTGACGCGCAAAGATTTGACGTGTATGTTAGTGTATCTTTTTTCTATCTTATAATAAAATGAGCAGGTCAACTCGCCTGACCAACCTTGCATTTGATGTCTACTTCATTACCTTGCATTTGACGTCTACTTCATTTCCATCACTTTGCATTTGAACCCAATGCCTACCAGCCCCATCCCAGACCAACAGTGTTGCAGTTACTTTGTACAACTTGCCTGACCAATCTTTTTTCAAGTTGCCTGACCGACATTTATAATAAAATGTCTACCCCAATGCATTACTTTGCGCAGGTCAAATCTTTGCCCAGAACAACAAAAATTTTTGAGGGAAAAAAAGGAAAGATAAAGTAAAATAGTATGAAAAAGAAGGAAACAAAAGTGTCAGCATGAGGTAAACAGTAAGAATTTTCAACAACATCGGAACTATCCTATACAACCACCCTGAGTAAGAGAAACAATCATCAAAAGAATTGGTGAAACATTGGGGTTTTGCGGTGAATGCCCCATTATCAAATAAGGTTACCAAAAGGGCCCGGCGAGGTTGTCCTTACCTTACTATCAATATATATAAGGCCAGGACTGTCACTACCACATGCCACATTGCCGTAGAGATTCACAACTTAGGGCGTGAGCTGGGAATTAGCATAACATAATTCTTTCCTTTCCCAAGATCCGCACATGTGATGATATATGGTCCATTACCGTCATAGAAATTTAACAGAAAATTACATTGTGTGTTACCTGTTGTATACTATCAAATAGTACGTCATCAGACCGGTACAAACATAAGCATGAAATAAACAGAGCTAGACAAGTAACAAGGATAATTCATTCCTACGACGCCCTGGAGTCCCACATCGATTATAGAGAAGAAAGTGAATGGGGTTATATGTAGAGCTTCCAACCTTACCTTGCATAAGACCTTTTGGTGGGTTGAGGTCCACCAGAAGCAAAACCGTGATGCCCGTGGGCCAAAGTGGATAATATCATGCATGAGTATATGGTGGGGCGTTATGAATGATATCAGAGCAATAGATGGTTTCTCAGGGTAAAAATTGTAGAAACCATAAGCCGCGTATGAGAATTCCGTTAGTCAGTAGGTTGATCTCTTAGTTCTATTTCTAGCATTATGATGTTAGCCACCATAGGGTAGTTAAGATGGTGGAAGACAGCTAAGAACCCTTATGAGACAGTCACGGAAGATGTCGCATGAAAGACTTTCACTGAGCAGTTCCAAAAGGAGTTTATCCCAGAGCATTATAGGGATCAGAAAAGATGGAAGAGTTTGATCGATTAGTTCCAAAAGGAGTTTATCCCAGAGCATTATAGGGATCAGAAAAGATGGAAGAGTTTGAGCGATTAGACATTCACTGAGCAGTTCCAGAAGGAGTTTATCCCATAGCATTACAGGCATCGGAAAAGATGGAGGAGTTTGAGCAATTGGTGCAGGGTGACTTACCAGTGTAGGAGTATGAGATCTCCTTCACCCATTTATCTAGGTTTGCAGAGGCATTGATTCATTTCGAATCAGAGAGGGTTCGAAGATTCATTAGAGGCACTACAACAATTTGCACTATTACCGGCGTTTTTTCTTGGCGAAATCATTAAACGCCGGGGAAAATATAGCTTTTACCGACAAAAATGCTTGTTTCGCCAGGAAAAGACAGAGTTTTCCCGGCGACAAATTTTCGCCGATAAAGGTACTATTTTTCCGGGCGTTTTATTTTTTTCGCCAGGGAAAGTCTTATTTTCTCCGACGATTTATTTTTTTCGCCGGCAAAGGTGAATGTTTTACCGCAAATTTCACCCGCCAAAGTATTTTTCTTCTGCTGGCGCACTAATATCGCCGGGCAAAATTTTTTCTCAATATATGTTTAAAAACATTTTTGCCGGCGCACTATTTGCGCCGGGATTGTTAAAACTGAGCCCAAAACCCCATAGCCTCAAACCGAATTCTCAATCCACTACTAGAATTTAAGGCTTCCCACTGTTTTTTTCCCCTCCCGCGCTCTGCCCTCCCCTTTTCCCTCTTATCCCTCACTCATTTCTTTCTTTCCCTCCGCATGAATCTCATCTCCTCTCATCTCCATCGCCTCTCGTCGCCGCCTCCGTCCACTCCCAGTCCCCTCGCAGCAGCTTCGGCATCTTCCTCAGACGCCACTACCCACCACTCTCTCCATCTTCCTCGCAGCGGCAGCACCTTCATCTCACCGTCTCTCCCCTGCCATCCCCCGAGATCTCATCCCTCTCTCTCGAAAACCCCCAAATCTCCAACCCATCATCGAAAATCCCAAAATCTCCAACCCAACATCGAAAACCCTCTCTAGCGTGGAAGTGAACTCTCGGTTTCCATGTGGTGCAGGGATGAGATCTCTCTCTTTCATGCAGAGACATTGGTTAAAATGTCTTTTCTCTCTTCTTCTGAAAAAACCCATGTACCTCTCCAATCAGCAACTTTTAAAATGGAGAGAGAGGGAGAGGGAGGTGTTAGGGTTTGAGATTTGTGTGGTTTAGTAAAATGGGTCAATCGCCTCCACATGAGCAGCATTAGCAGCTACAAATGCAATCCCCAGGCAGCAAGGCCGACATGATTGATTGCGTCATTGCCCTAGAACGAGCACTCCTTCCCTGCTTGCCTGCAAGAGAGCTCCAAGCAATTGACCGTTCTGCTCATCCTTCTCATCAAAGTAAAATTCCTCCTCATATCATATCATATTAGATAATGTCATACTTTTTTTTTCATTCAAATCAAATGAAATTAGGGCATATGATTTTGCGCTTTTGTTTCAATTCATGTTCTTTCAAAAAATGGAAGAATCTACTTTCTAAAAGAGAAAGCTTTCACCCCAGAAAATGAAAGTTATGTTTTTTTTGGTTTTTTTTTTTTAGGCTTTGTTGGTTTTGCTTTTGCATTCAATTTCGTTTTTTCTCTTACTTGTAAGAGCTATTCATGAATCATGATGCAACTTTATCACAATAGTGATGAGTCTCGTTTGCAATCTGCATGGTCATCGACATGTAGCCCGGTTGATTCATATTTAATATGTGGGACCTTTTCCCTGTTGTTTTGGGGTCTAATAGTGGTTGGTAGATTACTTGATGTGTTGTGCTGGAACCAGATTTAAGTGAGACACTTCCAGTTCCGTGTCTCTTGGATCCAGTGTTGTTTCTGGCAAGCCCCAGGAGGCTGTACTGCTCTTTCATCCCTGTAGTCTGTAGAGATCTTGTGGTTGTGCCATTGTATTTGTGATTGGAAGCAAGGTGCTGAGTGCTAATATATTCCAGTTGTGGTGATATTTGTTTGGGTAAATAGCATCTGTGGGAAGTGAATTTGAATGAACAGAGAGGACTCACCAAATATATACTCCATGGTTACTATTTGAAAGTTGACAAAGCTTTATTGCAAAAATGAGAACCTGTTGTGAAATTAAAAGGTCATAATTGATTAAGGTCGGGCAAAAATCAGTGCTTTGGGCACATTTGGATGTGACCAAGCAAGTCATTGTCAAGGTTGGCATTGTAAAATTCAAGAGGGTCCCGGTTGTTTGATGGGTGCATGCATTGGGACATTCTTATTTGTACATCCCATGTAGGGTGTGCATAACTTCTTTTCTACATGAATGAATGGTTCACATGCTTAAACAAAGCTAAAGTCATTTGAGAGTGTGAGTTGTTTTTATCTTTGCTGAAAAATCACAGATAAAACAGAGTTAGGTAACTAGAATTACCTCTAACTATGTGCACCATAAAAGGCATGCACCTGCTGTTTGGTGTGTGGATGTTGTTGGTGTGTGGTTTGAAGAGATGGGTTTGTTACAAGGGCTGTTGTTTTCTTCAATCAGGTGGGGTTTGAAGAGATGGGTTCTTTGGGTGGAGAAGTTGTGAACAAGAATGCAATGTGGCTATATCCAAAGGTTTTGGGGTAGTCTATGTTTTTGGGGGTATGTTTGTTCAAACCCATCATTTTCTCTTTGATTAATTTTTCCATATGCCTTTTCATTTCACAGACTTTTCTATTTTCAGAAGTAGTCTTGTTTTTTCTTAAATGAATTTTTCCTTTTTATCTTAGCATTCTTGATGTAGTATATTTGGTCATTTTTATTTCCTGCAATGTTACTGTGTTGTCTGCAGTTTTGCATAATTCTGTATACTTGTTTTTCTTTCTTTTGGTAGTTACAGGGCTCATTAGCGACCGCCATAGAGCCCTTAAAGTGGATTTGAACAGGGCTAAGAAAGGGAAGCCACCATTGAAAGATGCTGATGGGAAGACAAAGAAGAACCTGGCACCTGAAGCGTAATAAAACTCTCACTGCTTCTGAGTTGTTCTTCATTGTTTGTGCTTGATCATTGCCTCCTTTATTAGTTTAATTATCCACTGATCTGCAAGTTAGAAAAGAAAATTGCTTAGACAAATGCAAAGATCGAGAAAATGGAGTTGGATATGAAGATCAAAGAGGCTTTAATGACGGTAGCGTTGGGCACATCAAAGATTAAAGAGGATTTAAAGACGGTGCGTTTGGATGTGCTTTTTTTTTTTTTTTTTCTTTTGTCATCTCTACATTTTATATAGATTTCTCAGCTGAGTTTTCTTTCAAACATCTGCTTTTAGCTATTCCTTTTGATTGGTGATTTTTCTTCACTTACCCATGTCCATATGTTAATGCATCTTGGTTGTTGGTACCTTTTCTTTCATTGAAATCTCTAAATTGCTCTGCTTTAACTTGTTTGGCTACTTAATTTTCATTTGGACTTTGTTTATAACTAAGATTTGATGTGTTATTTCCTTTTCTTTTTCTTTTTTTTCTAATGTAAAATTTTTCCATCTTTGATCATGGTTTGATGCATGTTTACTTATGGACATCTGCATCTCTCCATCTTAGCTCAATTGGTTGCCTTTGTTGTTTCCTTTTAGTATATGCTCACATTTTGTTGTTAATTTCTCCACATTTGATCATAGTTCTTCATTTCATATTTTTCTTGTTTGAATTTTCTTTATAACTGTTGAAATATATCATATATCTTTCCCTCCGGTGTGAGCAAAACATTTACATTGATGAAGTCCCACCCCTTCTCTCAGAATCTGTTCATTGAGAGGAAGGTTGCTGAAGATTAATGAATTATTCTTTAGTTTTCGGGTTCTTTCCCTTTACCTAAAAAAAAAAAAAAAAAAAAATCCCATGGATGAATTGCAAATTGACAGTTAAGAAAGGAGCCAACCAATATGGATTTCCATCAATGCTAGTGCCAACCATTTGAATTGATTGATCTTAGTTACTGACATTGATAACATTCTTCTGTTCTTCCAGGCTTCCTCAGCATCGACTGTGGCGTCCCTGGGGATCTCAGCTACACTGATGACACAACTCAGATGTTTTACACTTTAGATACTAAATTCATAGACACTGGAACAAACAAAGAGATCGCGGCAATTCATAGATACTAAATTCAAATTTGCCAATCAGTATTGATTCTCAATACTTGTTGGCTCGCAATTTGCTTGAATCAGTTACATCTGATGCATAGGTTTGGACAATTACTCTATTCCACTGATCTTGTGTGCGTACTTATTTGTATGGGATATGGTCTAAGGCTACTATTTGCATGGTAGGCCATCACACAACTGTCTACATTTGAATTTAGTCTAATTCACTGATCTAAACTCTCTAACCTGTCAAAAATCACTACTCTGCACATGATTGTATGCAACTGGTTGCATATCATTAATTCATGCATCCCTTTTTGATATACATGCTATAGTTCAATAAGCAATACATTTTACATGATGTACTTCATCTTTTGAGGTCTTACTGTTGGCTAATTACTTGGATATATATTTTTGGAGTGAATGCAATGATTCATTTGAACCTTCTTGTTTCTTAATCATATGTTAATCTTGCTCTGTTTTTTTTTTTTTTTTTTTTTTTTTTTTTTTTTTTTTTTGTGCAGATCGAATGAAAATTGAAGATTTTTTGTTGTTGTTGAAAGAGTCCATGCAGCTAAGATGCAGCCAACATGAATGCCTATGCAGAGAAACAGATTGTTATATGTTAAAATGGGATGCATGAAGTTTTTTTTCAACAATGGTGCAGTTGTTGGAATGGTTCAACAATGAAATGATCAATTTGAATGTTTGTATAGAGTAAATTGTTAGCATGGGTTTCAATTATGTAATGGTAATGGTAATGGTAAAGCAATGTCGAAAGGATGTTTGAATATTAATATGAAGTGCAATGAATTTTCTTGTTTCATTTCTTGATGGTTTTGGAATGGAAATGGATGTTGGCTGTAGTAGATTTGGTCTTGGATAATGGAATTCGCAATTTCAATTTATTCATGTGACACAGGTTGGAAGTAGTAATGAACTGATGTATATACAGGAAAAGAAAATTAAAAATCAAATAAATAAATTATATTTAAAAAAACAATTATTCCCGGCGAGATAAAACGCCGGAAAAAAATTTTTAAAAAAGAATTTTCATAAATTGTAAATCTTTTCCCGACGCAAAATTAACGCCGGAAAAATTTTTTCTAAATTTATTTTTTAAAAAATAAACTTCTTTTCCCGGCGAAAAAAATGCCAGTAAAACACTACAAGAAATCTAGGCTGTTGTGACGAAATTTGATGACGAATTTTTTTTTTGTCTCAAAAGAACACCCAAAGAGGATGAAATATAAATTTTGTCATTTATTTTAATTTATTTCAAAAGAATAGGAGACGAAAACAAAATTTCGTCTGGCAAAATAAGGCGCCAACTTCATTTGCGTTGGCGCCAATTATTTTAGCTCATTGGAGACGAACATTTTTGTCACAAAATATTATTATTTTTTTTGCGACGAACGTAATTCGTCACCAATAAGAATAAGTTATGGAAGACGAACATATTTCGTCACCAAAATAAGGCTCCAATTTCGTTTGCATTGGCGCGAATTATTTTAGCTCATTAGAGACGAACATTTTTGTCACAAAATATAATTTGTTTTTGCGACGAACGTAATTTGTCACTAATAAAGATAAGTTATGGAAGACAAAAATATTTCGTCACCAAAATAAGGCGCCAATTTCATTTGCGGTGGCGCGAATTACTTTAGCTCATTGGAGACGAACATTTTTGTCACAAAACATAATTTGTTTTTGCGACGAATGTAATTCGTCACCGAGAATGATAAGTTATGGAAGACGAAAACATTTCGTCACCAATAAACACTCCATCATGCTGTTTCATCTTTCTGTTAAATGGGCGACAAATATATTTTTGTCTCGGAAGAATAAGTTGTGGGGTGAATTATTTTACCTCATTGGAGACGAACATTTTTGTCACAAAATATAATTTATTTTTGCGACGAACGTAATTCGTCACTAATGAGGATAAGTTATGGAAGACGAAACTATTTCGTCACCAATAAACACTCCATCATGCCATTCATCTTCCTGTTAAATGGGCGACAAATATATTTTTGTCTCGGAAAAATAAGTTGTAGGGCGAATTATTTGAGCTCATTGGAGACGAACATTTTTGTCACAAAATATAATTTGTTTTTGCGACGAACGTAATTCGTCACTAATAAGGATAAGTTATGGAAGACGAAAATATTTCGTCACCAATAAACACTCCATCATGCCGTTCATCTTCCTGTTAAATGGGCGACAAATATATTTTTGTCTCGGAAGAATAAGTTGTGGGGCGAATTGTTTGAGCTCATTGGAGACGAACATTTTTGTCACAAAATATAATTTGTGTTGGCGACAAACGTAATTCATCACCAATAAGGATAAGTTTTGGAAGACGAAAATATTTCATCACTAATAAACACTCCATCATGCCATTTCATCTTCCTGTTAAATGGGCGACAAATATATTTTTGTCTCGGAAGAATAAGTTGTGGGGTGAATTATTTTAGCTCATTGGAGACGAATATTTTTATCACAAAATATAATTTGTTTTTGCGATGAACTTAATTCGTCACCAATAAGGATAAGTTATGGAAGACGAAAATATTTCGTCACCAATAAACACTCCATCATGCCATTTCATCTTCCTGTTAAATTGGCGACAAATATATATTTGTCTCGGAAGAATAAGTTGTGGGAGATGAAAATATTTCGTCACTAATAAATTCTACTTGCGTAATGCTTATTGTGATTGATTGCGCGATGAATATATTTTTCGTCTCGTAAGGTTAAATTGTAGAAGACAAAAATATTTCGTCACTAATAATAAATTCTCTGTTCTTGTATTTAAGGAGACAAAAATATTTTATCACTAATTATTTCTCTTTATTAAAATGTCGTGGTTTTGTATTTCGGAGCACTGAAACCGTGCCCCCAAGAGACACACTTTGACCCTTATCACTCATTTTCACGTACACGGACACTGAAGTCATGACCCAAGAAGCCAATCTCTACAAAACCTCATTTCTTTCTCGCACTTGAGCCTATTCCTCTCTCACAAGTATTGAAGTCGTGACCCAAGAAGACATTGTCTACAAACCCTCATTTCTCTCTCGCACTTGAGCCTATTCCCACTACAAGAAAGTTGGCTTTTAGTGGCGACTCTTTTAGCCGCAGTCTAATTTTCGCCACTAAAAACCTACCTTTAGTGGCAAAAATTTCATGTCGCCACTGAAGGTATTATAATGCCCACATTTAGTGACAACTTATATGTCGCAACTAAATTTCGTCACTAATTCCTTGGCGGGAATTTTTGGCGCCATGGGATTTTGGAGGGAAAGAGATTTAGTGGCAAGTTTTAATTTATCGCCACTAATGGTGTACGGTTTTAGTGATAACTATTTATGATCGCCACTAATTTCTTAGATTCTTACATTTAGCCGTGGTATATTTTCTGCCACTACTTGTTTTATTTTTTGTGGCTACTTTATATTGCCACTAAAGATATATCAAAAGAAAGTCGACTTTTAATGGCAATATTTTTTTGCCATAATTTAATTTTCGCCACTAAAAACTCACATTTAGTGGCGAAGCTTGATGTTGACACTAAAGGTATTATTATGTGATCACATTTACTGACAACTTATATGTTGTGTAGCTAAAGGTCATTTTGGAGGGGAAGGACATTTAGTGGCGAGTTTTCTTTTTTTGCCACTAATGGTCTAGGAGTTTAGTGGCAACTTTTTATTTTCGTGGCTAATTGCTTAGTTGTCTTATTTTCGCCGCCTTTTGCGGCGACTTTCTATTGCCACTAAAAATATATTATATGAAAGCTGGCTTTCAATGGCGATAGTTTTAGCCACAGTCTTATCTTTGCCGCAAAAGACTCACGTTAGTGAAGTTATTATAGTGATCACATTTAGTGGCAACTTATATGCCGTAGCTAAATGTCATTTTGGAGGGGAAAGAGAATTATTGGCAAGTTTTAATCTTTCACCACTAATGTGGTCTAGGAGTCTAGGAGTTTGGCGACATCGTCAAAATTTAGTTTCAATGGGGTGCACTACAACAATTTGCATTTTTGCCGGCGTTTTTTCCCGGCGCAATTATTAAACGCCGGGGAAAGTATACCTTTTCCCGGCGAAAAAGCTTACTTCGCCGGTAAATGATAGACTTTTCCCGGCAACATAGTTTCGCCGGGAACGGTTCGACTTTCTCCGGCGAATTTTGTTTTTCGCCGGCAAAGGTTAATCTTTTACCGATGACAAATTTTTGTCACCAGCAAATGTTATATTTTTGCCGGTGACCTACCTAGATCGCCGGCAAATTTCACCCACTAAATTCTCTACCTTTTATTTTAATTTTGCCGGCGTGTTAATTGCGCCGGGAGCAATTCTTTTTTCAATATATTTTTACAATGTTTTTGCCGATGCATTAATTGTGCCGGGGAAAAGTTTTAGTTCTATTACTTTTTTACAATGTTTTTGCCGGCTCACAATTCGCGCCGAGAATTTGTTTTCTAATATATCCAAATAAAAAAACCGTCCCTCATCAAATGAAATAGTCTACATGGATGGACCGAATTTTTGGGACCGATCCTTGGACCGGTCCCAATATCACTCCTGATATTGGAACCGAACTTTGGGACCGGTCCAAATATCGGTCCCAAATTCGGTCCATGCAGCAGCTTTGTCATCAAATATTTGGACCGTAAAAAATTTTAGCGCGCCTTTTGTTTTCACTTTTCACAAATGTTCCCTGCGCGCGGTAATTCCCCCCGCCCCATTTCTCCTTGCGCCATTGGAGACCTCCACCATTTCTCTAATCGCATTCTCTCGTCGCCATTTTCTAAGGTTTTCGATTCGTTTTGTGGATCTCTCACCCCTCTGCTCGCAATCCATCTCCTTCATTCCTTTATTCTTTCTCCATTCTCGCTTCTGTTTCAGAATCCCAAACGCGAGAGAAGATGCGGAGGAGAAATATAGAGAAGAAAAGAAACCGAGACAGAGACAAAAAGACTGAGAAGAAATCTGGAGAAGAAGATGAAGCTAGCCAGGTGCTTTCTCTTGATCCCTCTCTGCAAGTTTTAGGGGTTTTGTGACTGATGATTTAGGGTTTTTGTGTGATATGATTTAGGGTTTAAAATCAAAATCAGAGAGCGTACAGGTTTTCGAATTCCGCTACCATATCATGGGCTATCCAACTGTTGTTCATATGACACCCAACTGTCTTGAGTAGAAGCTTCCAAAGGAGTTTGATGTGCGGCATTTTTTTCAAGAAAGGATATTCTATCCCTAGTTCTTGGCTTTGACAAGATCTCAACTACATTCTGGAAAGAGAACTCTTAAGATATGGAATTTTGGGGCTTTTTTATTTTTGGGTTTTGTTGTTTTAGTGGAAGACATGGGCGTTTCTGAGATTTTATTTTGATGAAAATGGCTTGAGTATCTGATTTCCTGGGATTTTGGGGCCTTTTTGTTTCTGGGTTTTTCACTGAAGATGCTTTTATCTGTAGGTTTTAATTTGTTGTTTTTGCTATTTTACTTTGAAAATGGATTGATTTTTACTTTTTTTTCTCAGAGATTTTTACTTGGATATCTGATTTCATATGTTTCTGTTTGTTCTAAAGAAGGTAAAGGTATTAGCTGGGTCACCCCAATAGATCCTCTGTTATATGACGGTCCGAGCAACGCTCTTCCTGGCGATGGAATCAGACCCGAGATTGCAGAATCTGTAAAACAGGTTCCATCTCTTTCTGCTTGATCTTCCACATCTCATCTTGTCTCTTTTGAATTCGATGACTTTTTTTTTTAATTATATTCATTGCTTCATTTGAATTCCCATCGAGTGATTCCATCTTGTTTGAATTGAAGGGGGTTGACAAATTCAATAGAGAAATTTGTAATGGGTGCGTTTGTGCGTGCTCAGGATGGAATTCGGTTTGATTGTTTTAACAGAGCGAAAGTGCATGACTTATCTGACCCAAAGTAATAAAGGTTATGAAACAGATAAATACTGCATATTTGCTAACATTTAGTTTAACATTGCTTTGCAATTGAAAACAGGCAGCAATAATGAGAATCGGGTTGAGAGAGATGCGTGCCTTTTCCAAGCTCCTTTGTTCTCATCTGTAAAAGACAATACCTTCTTCGAGAGCTGTGGGGTGGCTGATCTCATCACAACATGCTGTATGGGAGCAAACAAATTTCTTTTTCTGTTTCTTTGTTACTCCAATGATGTGGTGTTTATTTTCAATATACTGAGTAATCTTGCTATGGCAGTGGGAGGAAGAAACATGAAAGTGGCAGAGGCTTTTGCAAGGAATGGTGGAAAAAGATGCCATTTTCAAACTGCCGACACACACGCAACACACATATATTATACACATTTATTTATTTATTTAAAATATAGTTTTGGATCTTGGTTAACTGGAGAAGATAAATCATTGACCAAAGAAATATTCCATTGTTGCTTCATTTGTTTTTTTTTTTTTTATTGTTGATTCTCATGACCAGGTCATTTGATGAACTTGAAGCAGAGCTTTTACAAGGCCAGAAACTATAGGTAAATGATAACAAACAACACTAACAATAATTGCCATAATTCCATGTCATTACTACCATAGCTGAAAAATCATTCGGACATTATCAGAGGGTTTCTGGATTTAATAATGAAAATAATGTTCTGAACATTGAAATTGAAGCAATGTTTGATGTTGTCACCTACAAGTATGGGTTGAGCATTGTCGCAATCTTCAAGGCATGAAGCCATGGATGCAGCCATTTGCAGCTGGTTGGAATGTGTGTGGTCTCAATGATGCCAGGATAAAATTCCCCACTTTCAATCAAGTAATCCATAGTCCAGCTACTTAACACTGTCTTTGGCTCCTCTAGAATTCAGAGAGGAAAGAAAAACAAAACTCCTTTTCTTAGATTTTTCCTATAGCAGAATCATGATACCAGCAGAAAATTTATGGTGATAAAATGGCAAAGTACAAAACGCAGCTCCTATGGTCAAGAGGGTCCATGGCATCAGTGTTGTTAGACAGTGTATCTAGGAACAAGAAACCTGACCCTCCTCTTCCCCAGTATTCCCAGACCCTTGTAGGTGCTTAGGATATAAAATATTGTATCATGCACATAACAATTGAGTTTAATACGAGAAGAGGACATTCACTCTATGCATGATGCTGTTTATACAAAATATACTATGTGCAGGTCTTGATGTGTATCAAGTTCGTTTATTTTCCTATGATTGGTAGCTCAAGAACTGCATGACATTAGATCTGTAGAATATCATAATTGCATATTTTGACCATTTCAGTTTCTGCTGTGTTTTTTGCTCTATTCAGGAAGTTCCAAGGTGCAATGCAAATAACAGCAATTGCGGAAATCATGGTTTGAACTTGTTTTCATTTGAAACAGCATGAGTATCAATCATTGATACATATACAAATTGATCACCTCCGATGCTTTAAATCACTTTTTTTTGTCTTTGACCTTGTCTTTCTTTTATAGCTGCCTTTATTGCGATTTCTTCTCCAGATGGCACCTCTTCTTGTGGAGGGGGAATCCTTGGGAGCTGCCAACACCTGGTTTTCTCTTCAAGTGATGGTTGCTATTTTTCAAAAGATGCCATTCAGGTATTTTTGGCACCATCTATTTGAGTCTTTTCCTTGATTTGTTTCTTACATGTTGATGGTTGCTTGCTTGTGATGTTTTGCCAAAAAACTGGAAATGGTTTTACTTTTACACTTCAGTGTACTTGGAAGAGCATTATAAGCATTAAATCAATAGGCTATATCACCATTGGAAGTTTCAGCTGAGTTTTGCTAGGGATAGACAATGGGAATCATGGCAGCCCCACCCACACAAATGAAGAAATTGTGGTGGGCCCAGCCTACCTAAGCAATGGAGTTATTTTTCATGAGTCCTTATTGGCAACATTCCATTAGAAAAATGCATAAAGAAACACCTTGCAGCAACATTTAGAAAAAAAGGAATCATTTGTAACACATTTCTTCAGTGCCAGAATATTCATGTTTATATTTTTGTGGATCTATGTCAGTCTTAAGCATCTATTGGGTAGCTGATGCATGCATATGTCATGTGATTTGAATGCTCCAGACTATTTTTTTTCTTTTTTAACTTTTCAGGTTATAATTAAAATGGCTGCTGCAAATGGAGTACAACGTGTTTGGGTAGGACAGAATGGATTAATGTCGACCCCTGCCATATCGGCTGTAATCCGTGAAAGAGTTGGTGCAGATGTGTGTTCACTCTTTTATTGCCAGTGGTTATATCATTTCCAGTTTGGAGAACTAATATAATAGTGCCTTATTAATTCCATTCATATCCAATTTTAGGAATCCAAGTCAACAGGAGCTTTTATATTGACAGCAAGTCACAATCCTGGAGGTCCACATCAGGTATTTGCGCCGCTCTGAGTAAAAGGAAATGAACTTGATTGGTGCAATGGCTACAATTAAACTGAGCATAGTTATATGTTGTGTCATGTTACTTTTGAGTCAATTAAAAAGGCTGAGATGAAAGCTTTTCATTTGATAGCAATAAAAATCTTGCAGTTGCATGTTAAGTAATTGTTACAAAGCATAACAAAAGCTAATAAGAAACTACATATAGACTAGAGTCCATGGCACGGTGATAACAGAGGATTAATCATAACCAAACTTTGCACAGGCTTAAAAACACAAAAAAATTGATGGTCCTGTTTGTACTTGTGATATGGGTTTTTTTTTATTTTATTTTATTTTATTTTATTTTATTTGGAAGCCTTCCTTAGTGGAATTTTTTCTTCTACATTTTGGAATCTTTCTAATACTTTTGAGTAATTTAGATTCTTTTTCAGATATCTCATATTTTGTAATTATGGTATTTTGATATAGAGCCATATGCATGATTAGAGATGTGGGTGATTGTACTCTTTATTAGGAGAGATGAATAAAGAGAATTGATCTTAGGCTTGAATCAGGCCCTGACATGTATATAATTGCATGATACATACAAATTCATCTCAATAATCTATATCCATATCCATATTAAAAAAATGGAGTTTCTCCTCAATAATTGATGCAACAAGGCTTTGTTGTTTTGGATGAAGAGGTGGTGTTGTTATTAATGACAATGATGATGAAAATCACATTAGCCATTGTTACTTTTAGTTATTATTCTTGCAAAAGTTAGAAATATGTCCCTTCCATGGCATTTAAATAGACTTCATCGAATCATGTATACAGCTGCGCGCACAAATCAAAGGTGTCAGTCAGATTTTTGTAAAAAAAACTTATATAATTTTCATATATGCCTATGAAGCAGACAACTAGAGCAAAAGGAACAAAAGAAAATACCATAAATGCCTAACCAAATTTTCAAACCATTGGTGAAGTAGGTTTCACATGAGGACATGGATTTTTGGGTCTATAGTTAGATTGTTGTGACCTTCAGGTTTGGAATGGTGGTACAAGTTGAAAATGCATGTACAGGTTTTGGAATATGTGTACAGGTTGCTAAAGTGCATGTTCAGGTTATTTGATTATATGAATAGAGGTTGAAAGTTGTGGAGTGGAATTAGGTGTTACAATTTAATTTATTCATATGACACAGGTTGAAAATTGTAATGAACTGATAGAATGTTGGATTTGAACTGAAGTTGCAGTCATTTTCTAAAAGTTATTAAGGGTGGAGTTTGCTGCAGGTGGGGTCAGTAGCATTTGGAGGGAGTACATGTTATAGTTGGATAGGGAGAGAGAGAGAGAGAGAGAGAGAGAGAGAGAGAGAGAGTGGATAAGTTTGAATATTTTTATTTGTTGGTATTACAAAATCTTCCATGTCTGTTTGTGTACAGCTTTAACATCAATTTCTCTGATTTTTTTTATGAAAATGTTAACATGCAATGAGTTTGTATTTGTGATGTTTTATCTAAATGTTAACATGCAATCTGTTTGAATTTTTTTTTTTTTTTTTACAAGGATGATTTATTCTATAGTTTCACTAAAGGGTGCATATGACATTCTTAATCATATGTTAATCTTCCTCTTTTTTTATGCAGATTGAATGAAAATTGAAAAACAACTTTTGTTGAAAAAGTCCATGCAGGATGCAGCCAACTTGAAGGCCAAGTATGCAGAGTAGAATGTTTGGCATTTGAATGTTAGTACAGAGTAGAATCCCTTTGTGGTGAATGACCACTTCTCTTACCCAGTGATTCTCCCCTATGTATTAGAAGATAAATCTGATTGGTTAACAGACCATTGTGTACTAGATATATGCTTTCTTCTTGTGTATGTTGGCTGCCCACCACTTTAGAAATCCTACTGTGACTCTTCTCTTATCATGCAACAGTACTGTGAGTTGTAAATTGCATATGAGGTGGATGTGTGATGTATGGATATTCAAATATTATAAATTTAATATTTGAGTTCATGATAGTCTATTGATTTCAATTTTAGATTTTGTGAACCATTTGGTGATTGTTTTCTATGAATGTGTATAGGTGTGAATGCTACAGTTTATTAACAAAATTATTTCGTCTCTATTTCTTATATTTATGAAAAAATATATTTTACTCTAATTTCTTCCTTTATTGACAAAATATTTTATCGTTAATTATTTATAAGTATGTTACCACAGAGTCGATTGGATACAAAAAAAATCGTCATCTACTGGTACTTTTTTGACAAATTTTTATCGTCTTCCTTTATATTAAACGCGACAAAATTATTTCGTCTCTATTTCTTATATTTATGACAAAATATTTTTGACTCTAATTTCTTCCAAAAATGACAAAATATTTTGTCATTAATTAGTTACAAGTACGTTCCCACAGAGTCAATTGGAGACAAAAAAAATCGTCATCCACTAGTAGCTTCTTTGACAAATTTTTTTCGTCTTCCTTTATATTAAATGCGACAAAATTATTTCGTCTCTATTTCTTATATTTATGACGAAATATTTTTGTCTCTAATTTCTTCCTTTAATGACAAAATATTTTGTCACTAATTACTTAAAGTATGTTCCCAACAGAGTGTATTGGAGACAAAAAAAATCGTCACAAATTTATCTTTTTCAATGACAAATTTTTTTTTTCGTCACCAAGACCTTTTAGCGACAAGGCTTTGGCGACAAAACGGGTGACGAAAAATTTTCGTCGTAATTAGTTTCGGTGACGAAATATGTACATTTTGGGACAAATTTGTGTCGTCCTTAAACCCCAAATTTCTTGTAGTGAAAGTTTCTCTTTATTTATAATTGAAAAATAAACACCTTTTCCCGGCGCAAAAAAACGCCGGCAAAAGTTTTTTCAAAATTTATTATTGAAAAAGTAAACATCTTTGCCTGGAGAATAAAACCTCCTTTACCGGCGAAATATAACGCCGGCAATGTATACTTTTTCTCGACGCTACCTATTTTTCGCCGGCAATGGGTATTACCAGCATACTTTTCCCGGCGGTTTGCCGGTGCAAGGGAAATTGCCGGTAATAGTTTTTCCTGGCGTTTTTTGGACTTTTACCGGCGCTTATTTAGCGCCGGCAAAAGTGCAAATTGTTGTAGTGAGGATTGCGAGCAGATAACAAGATGCAAGTTCAGTGTAGCAAGTTGACCGACTATGATGATGTTTGGGCAGAGGAGTCCCTGAAAGATGTGATTGCCATGGAATAGTAGAGGATCTTGGCGTTGATACCTCAGCTCAAGTCATAGAGAACATGTCTTAGTTAGTTGTAATCTAGCATTGTCCGATCGATCGGATGGTAATTACGGAGGCAGAACATGACAACTTCATACCCTTTTCACTTTTAATCTGACCGTTGGATTTCTACGCATAATATATTGTTAGAAAGCCCTTGAGATGTAGAATCCAATGGTTCTAGTTTCATTACGATCAGAGATCGAGAAGTGAGGTAATTACTCGGATTAATCATCCAGCTCATGTTCATTGAAAATGAGACTTGTTAATCTGGGTTTGGGCCTTAGATGTTGGAAACCATGTACCTACTCTCATTTGACCATTAATGGGATTAAAATCGAAGCACGAGGCTTGGTGTGCTTCGATGGATTGTCTAAGTATTAGTGTATTACGCATGGTACAACCGAATGCGTAAGGAATTGTCTCAATAGATGCTTAACATGATTATGTACCAAGGGATTTCCCTAGAAGCATCGGTGATCCAATTTCCACACGTACTACGTTAGAACATGTGGGGTATAAGGATAACACCATTTGCCTAGGTTTGGATTATAATTTCACCTTGACTTGTGAATTGTATCCGTTATTATTATTCCTTGTACACTGTCTTGGCATAAAACACTTAACTAATTATGAAACGTAAATCCTTGTAGAACTAGGATATGGACCTGACTTAGAGTGTATCTTAGGAACTTTGTGTCATGTATTTGATAAACATGAATAGCTACATTGTAAGGGATTATCATGTGGATGATTTGTCTTGTATTGTCTTGAACAAGATAATCCCTATGAGCATGTCTTGTGTGTTAGTTAGCCAGACTTGTTTGTCTTTGTTTCCCTTATGTCAACATCACTTCATTACTATTTGCATATCATGGCAAACTATAGTTTGAGGTTTTATTGATGGGCCAGCTTGGCTTGTCTTGGTTTCTCTTGTGTCAACACCACTTCATTACTATTTGCATATCATGGCAAACTATAGTTTGAGGTTTTATTGATGGGCCGGCTACTCGGACATCGGGGTGGACAGTCGGCGTAGGACAGCTTTCATGGCGTTGAATAACTGGGAGCGGGCTAGGACCGTGCTGCTATTCCCAAGACCGGGAGCTAGGATCCCCCTGGAGTAGGACTTTGGTTTCAGTAGTCGGGACTGGATTGTTACTAATACCCCGTGAGGTGGCTAAGACATCCTCGGAGTCTCCCTTTTGATACTTGTATTGCATTGCATGGACAGTGGTTATGGCTAGTTGATGTTAAGATTTCTTTTATTGTTCCTGATGATTGATATTCATGCTTTCATCCCTAGCTTTGTTTTTCTTGTATTAACATGATTATGTGCTCGTCATTATTTTGATACTTGATGCATGCCATGTTTATTATATTTTACTTATCTATTGCTCAACATGTTGTTGACTCTGTTCCTTGGTGTGCAGACACCTCAGGTGACTACTATGAAGAGCAGGCCGGTGAGGAGATCCCAGAGGATCTCCAACCAGCAGAGGAGGAGCGAGAGTGGCTTGCTGATGACGTAGAGTAGCGTCATCATACCCGGCACATGAGAGACTCACATAGGACTTCATTTAGATTATATTTATTTATTTATTATTCCTCGTTGGACCTTTCCTATTGTTGACTATATCATTGTTTAAATGGTCATGGTATTGGGATGACCATTGTTAATAACTTGACTTCCTTGCTTAGTTTTAATTGTTATTTTATGCAACTTTAATTATTAATAAGATTATTATTTATTATTGATATTCAATATGCTTTGAATTGTATGAATTCCACAGTTTTTGTATTACTTGAGGTTTGAAATACAATATCCTCACAGCGACCTTACGATCCTTGGGCCTAAAGGGCAAAATTTTTAATTAACCTTAAATTCCACTCTCCGGATCCAATTTATTCTCTAATCGGGTTCGGGGGACGTGACAGAATGGTATCAAAACCGACTCTCGACTAGTTCAAGTGTAACTGCCGTGGTCTGCTGTAAGTGGGCAAGTCTCCATGTGCGCGGGCCAAAAGGGCTTGCAAGTTACTGCACAGGGACGTACAGCCTTAAGGGGGTAGATTGTGACACTCCAGAGTCCTACATCAACTATGGAGAGGAAAATGAATGAAGTTATATGTAGAGCTTACACCCTTACCTTGCATGAGGCCTTTTGGTGGGTTGATGCCCACTAGAAACAAAATCGTGAGGCCCGTGGGCCAAAGCGGACAATATCAAGCATGGATATGGTGTGAGGCGTTACAGTTTCCATAAATTCAAATTAAATAAATACAATAGATGTTTTGATTACATTCCCTAAAAAGTAAAAGGGCCAACAAACCCTAAAACATAAAACTCCCAAAAGTGACGATATCTTTGGTGCATGAAACAATGTCTACATGACAACTTCCACACCCCAAACTCTCATGCTCATACGACTCTACCATTGTCATCTCAAAATTAGTACGGGCAAGGTTAAAGGCACTGATGCCTACAGGACCAAGTGTAGAGTTAGACACATGCCTAGTGCTCAAAATAAATTTCATGGCAGGTTGCATTAATATAAATTTAAGAACATGTAATTAACAGAAGTCAAATAAAGTCTAGCTAGGGTTGAGAATGATCAGTTTACTGGATGAAACAAAATAAATAGTTCTGTATTATGGAAAACTAGACAATAAATGATCAATGCAAGATAAGATACTAACCATGCCACCTTAGTAAGCTACGTGGCTAGACCGTGTCCACATTTCATGGGTGCACTGGCATTTCCTATGTTCGAGTACGTGCAACGATACGTTATCCCCCAAGTGTGACGGCCAAGGCCATACTTCTTGGCAAGAGAACAGCCTAGGAATTGGAGCATTCCGTTATTTGTAAAAGGGTCGTGAAGAGTAGTCCTTTGCTGGAGTCGGCCTCCAAAGATCTTGACTCGAAGCGGGCCAATCTTGATAAGGTTATCAAGTGTGAAGACAATCTAGCGACTTAATTGGAGTAATTGTGATCCTGATGTTCGTCTTTGGAGAGGGAGGCTTCTGATCTTGATGTCGTGGTAAATGATCGGTAGCACTCACTCGAGCTTGGATCCAGGGCTAAAGAGCTTGAGCAGTCTTTGAATTTGGTAGATGCCAATCTGCACAAATTGTCATCTGATCCCGCTTTTCCGACAGAGATTTTGTACTAGCGATGTATCTTTTGTAGAGTCTGAGGCTCGTGATTATATCTAAGATGTCCTGCTTTCCTTGTAGAATTTGAAATAAAAGATTATTTTGTCTTCCTTCCTCTGCTTTTATTATTTATTATTGTATTTTTTTATGGCCTTGCCCTTATGGGTTGGGCTCACTGGTGGTAGGTTTTTGTGAGAATGATTTCCTTCGTGGCTCAATGGGCTGATTGCTATCTCCATGGTCGTAGGTAGGACCACTGCCTCCGTGGCTGATAGTGTCGCTTCGGTTACTGCCTCTGTGGATATTGCCCCTGCGGGCATGGCCACTAATTCCGTATTTGAGTACTGCCTTCATTGCTACAAGCGCAACCATTGCTTTCGTGGCTCAAATGATTGACCATTGCCTCCGTGGTTGTGGGCATAGCCACTACCTCTGGGGCTACGGGCGTTGCCATTGCCTTCGTGGCTGTGGGAGGAGCCCCTGCCTTTATGGCTGTGGGCGCAGCTAGAGATGTCAAATGGATCGGGTCGGCCCATTTCAGCACCGCCCGGCCCCCCTGTCAACGGCCCACCAAGTATGGCCAGTGCTATGGGCCGTGTTAGGCTGAGGGAATTAGCACGAACGGCCGCTTTTGGCACAGCCTACTGCGGGCCGACCCATCCATAATGGTCAACCCGCCCAACAATGGCCCGCCTGGCACTCCCAGACATCCAAAAAACGGTCATATATGTAAGAGGTATTTGTGTCCTTTTTAATTTTACAAAGTCTATAAACACCTTAACCCTTCCATTCTCATTTCTCACTAATTTATATAATTTTCTCACTCTCTAGCTCTATCAAAGCATTCAACTCTTTCACTCTCTCTAAGAAGATTTTGAAGGGCCAAAGATCAAGTCATCAATAGACAAGATTAAATGGGTCTTAAGAAATTTGGAGGTACTTAAATCATTAAAGTTTGAGGTTCCATATTTATAAGTTCATTATATATTATATTAACTCTCATTTTCTCCCCTTTCTCATATTAATTATCACAAAAAGAAGGCTATTAGTATTACTATTTTTATTTTTAAAATTATTTTTTGAAATTATGGCTGGATGATCTTCTAAAAGATTTCACATAGAATCTTTTTCCGTTAATTTAGGGGGAGAAGAAGATTTTATTGAATTAGAAGATGAAGTATGTAATTTACTACCCCCCTTTCCTAGTAGTTCCCGTAAACCATCCAAGATGAATAAAAATTTAAAAGTTTGGGATATATATGAAACGTTTGAAGCTGCTGAAGATGGAAAGAAATATCAAAAGGCAAAATGCAAAATGCAAATTTTGTAGTAAGATTTATGGTGCCGAATCAAAAGGGGGTACCAGCCATTTGTTAAGACATAGTCAAAAAATTTTAGCCTTACATAAGCCGACGGATGTAGTAGGGTCGGGGGCTTGGTTCACAAACCCAAATTTCTACTACCAATGGTGGTGGTAATAGTAGTTTGGGTCTTTTTTCTTTTAATGCACAAAGTGCTAGAAAAAATCTTTCTTAAAATGATTGTGTTATCCGAATTACCATTTTCTATTGTAGAAAATGAGTTTTTTGAAGAATGGGTCCAAAATTACTGTCAACCACAATTTCACAATATTTCAAGAAATACAGCTAGAAATGATGCTATTAGACTGGGATATATTATCTCACATCTAATGATGCTTTTTCAAATTACTTTACAACTCAGTAGATTTAGAGATCATTTTTTTACTTAATAACGCTATTAGAAACATGGAAGAAAACTTTAATAAATATTGGAAAGAGGCTCCAATGACATTTTCTTTAGTTGCTGTATTTGATCCTAAGTTAAAATTAAGTGGTGTACAGTTTTTTTATTGATAGAATAAATAAAAATATGTATTATCAAGATTTAAATATTTTTCCAAATATAAGGGCGAAATTATAATCACTTTTTCAATTTTATTATGAGAAAATTGGTACAACTGGGGTTAGTATGACCCCTTTAGAAGTCCAGCAAACAGGTGAAGCTGTGTGGGATGTGTGGTATTCTTTCCTGTCCACGGGCATGGCATCCAGCTCAAGCTCAAGTAATACAGTAATGGAGTTATCATCGTATCTTGACGTTGGTGTAATACAAGTGCATGATGCATCTAGTTTTGACATTTTAGCTTGGTGGAAGCAACAAGAATCTATCCGGTGTTGGCCGCCATGGCTCGTGATCTATTGACTATTCCAATGTCTTCTATAGCATCAGAACAAGCTTTTAGTGCAGGTGGACGTGTGGTGGATGATAAAAGAACAAATCTAACTGAAGAAACGGTAGAGTGTTGTGTTTGCCCACAAGACTAGTATTTGGCAGATAAGAGGAAGCAAGAATTGACAACAATAGAAGATTATGATCCAGCAGAGTACATTAGTGGACTACACATTTGGTTTTTTTTTACTTTTCCTTCATTGTGATTTGTAAATATACAAGTTTCTTATTCTTTTTTATTTTTATTCTATAAAAAGATTGTAAGGTTTTGAAGGTAATCCTATTTACAAACCTTTAAGAAGTAAAGATCCAAATGGTTCTCTTCTAAGTGGATCATGTCGAGTTTGACCAAACCACTTAAATATCTTGTCATTCTCCGTGCTTGTGTTCTAATTTTTAATTTGAAGCGAAAAAATTAATCGAAAAAAAAAATTAAAGAGGCACGACGAGCACGCCTGGCATGGAGGCACGGCCTAGCCCTCTCCAGGCACGGTCCATTAATGCGGGCTGTGTCGTGTGTTGAGTTCATGAATTTGCACATTTACATATCATTTTAAGATGAATTAGGGGTTTAATTAGGTGAATTGCATCATTATTCATCTAATTCCTTCATTTTATGCATTTTCACCTAGGACCCTAAATTTTCAAACTTTTCATACATTTTCTGTATTAACTTAGAATGTTTTGCAAATTTTCTCCGAAGAGTCCCAGTTGGAGCAGGATGGGTCCCACCTCAATATAGGCTCTTCAGTATTAAATGTGTTGAATTGGAATGTGCAGAAAATGAGAATTGCAGGCCTCTGTCATGGAACCCACTTTCAAGCACACATTATGATCCTGGGCCCTGCATTGCTGAATTGAAGTAAATTGAAGAGTCTCACACATTATCATCTTGTGGACCCCACACACAAGCCATATGCAAATTAATCAAAGGAGGGGTCCACTCATCATGTCAGTTGAAGAGTCCAAACTACAGTAGAAGACTTCTCATAGGGCCCACTGCTCAAGCAAATGAAATGTCCCACATGGCAGGGTTCACAGTAGTTGCAAATTTGAAATTATTGATGGATAATTCAAAGAGTACAATTCTGATTGGAACAAAAGAAGAAGAATTTGAATCATCCACATCTGATGTCCTTTCAAAAATAAAAGTTGTGCAGAGATAAAAATCCATTGCGAATCAAATTCTAGAAGTTAATCCCGTTTTTCTCAGGATAACTCATCTTCAAATAGCCATAACTTTCAATCCGACCGTCGGATCGATCAAATTTACCTACCGTTGGAAACCTTATTCAGACTAGATATCTGTGGAGCCCAAGAACGTGCAAATTAGAACTATATTGACAAAGTTATGGGCCCAGAGATTTTCATGTTTATTTTTAGACGGGATTGCAATTAAATCCACACCGTTGATACTCAATTGCTGCACATCCTTTGTGGGACCCCATATGTAGATTAGCCAAGCCACCTAGAGGTTTTCAGAACTTCCACCTCATTCAAATTCAAAATGGATAAGAGATGTACCTTATCAATAAAAATAATTCAAATTTGAAGAGAAGGTGTCTAGATTCAATGTATCTGATAGATAACCGGAGAAATAAAAGGAACCAAAAAGTAGCTACGAGAGACAACTCCCTCCCTCCCCTTGGACGTCCATAACTCTCTCTCTCCTCTTTCTCTTCTTTCGATAATTAATAGAATTTAATATTTATTTTTGGGTATTCTGGAGCCCTGTTCCAGAAATTAGGAATTTTAGAAGAGAGATTTTTGAGAGACCATTGTACAAGGAGATGCTATCAATGAAATTACTTATGGAGTTCTTTTCAATGGCTGGCTAGATTTCTGGATTGGAGCATACAGATGAAGCTAAGTAGATCTTTAATTTAATCTATGTGCTTTTTTTATTACTTTCTTGTCTCTTTCAAAATACATGCTCTATTAGAATAATAGATCTGTCTTCATGCCTTAGGCAGCCTCTGTTTTGATTTCTAATGAAAATAGTTTGATGATTTATACTTATTTTGATAGATTATGCTTAGGGCTGAGATCCTTTGATAATTTATGCTTAATTTGATGAGTCATGCTTATAATTTTTCATTCTTTTATGAGGTGAAGGAGGTCTTGGGTTATGATCTTATTCTTTTTATTAAAAATTAATTTTTGCGAAAGACAAATCTTCCGGATCCAAAACATTGATTTGTTTAAGATCTGAGTTATTTTTGGGACAAATAGTAGAATAATTGCATGGATGAATTAATTATCTTGCTTAGTGGATTTTGGATGCTCTGATCTGTTTTATATATTTGATTAGTTTGTATTTCTGAATTTTTTCTAGTTTCTTTTCTTGGATCTCAATTATTTATTAATCTTTGATAAAAAAATCAAATTTTGAATTTTAATTTAGTAGTGCTCCTTGTGGGATTTGACCTGTACTTGCCACTGTATCAAAAAGACAATTGTGCACTTGCAGTATTAAAAGATTGAATTTAAATTCACATCATCGTGCCACCAAACTCTCCTAGGGCCGGCACGGCCGGTTTTACATGCCTAGGTGAGCCACTGCCTCTGTGGCTACAGGCGCAGCCCCTGCCTCCATGAGTGTGGGATTAGCCCCTGCCTCCGTGGCTGTGGGCATAGCCACTACGTCCGTGCAATCTTGATGTGGTAAAGGGGACTCCTTGTTGAGGTCGAGGTAGGGGGAATTCCCTGTTGGATGCATATCGTCGTGGGCCCTATGTAGCAGAAGATTCTCAGGATTCATGGTTTAGCCGTTACGTCAGCCGCCTTTTCATTATCGGTTGGCGTTTCTTTCTTCAACGCATGGGTTTCGAGGGTGCCAATTCGCCTTTCCTGTGAATCAATCGCCATCATTTGCTATTTAAACGAACAGAGGCGATGTCTGCCTACAGATCGTTTTGACCTCTTCCTTTCCTTTTATTGCTCCCTTGATATGCTTTCATGGCTGACGCTGTGTATTATCCTCATTCTAAGAGTGGATCCAACTCTCCTCCTCCGATGGTGGAGCGTCCCCTTACTTACAGAACCGCACCTCCTGGGTTCACTCGTCAGAATTTCCTGCTTGACCACACGCGAACCCTGCTTCGCAACATGTCTAATTGGTCCACGGACGAACTTTATCGGGCACCAGAGTAAGTGCGCCCTACCTTGACATGCTGACAAGGACATGTCATCCAACCCTCCATGTGGAAAACTTATTGAGGCTGATTGGTTACTGGGCTAGCATCGTTATAGCGGTAGAGGGCCTGAGCAACGAGTGTCTGGCCGTCAAAATTCTCATTTGTGAATCGATGAACTCCCATTGGGAGTAGTGGATTTGAACCGCACGATCTTCATCGTCGAGCGACAGCTGACCGAAGTGTGAGAAGCGCTTTATGGCCTTCGTGGTCCAGAACGGGACCTCGAGGGTCATGATGAGCGCCTGGCTGCAGCAGAGGCACGGGAGTGGGAGATGGTAGACCAGATGGATCGTCTGCTATGTCAAGCCGAATTCATGCACCGGTCAGGGCTCGACGCTACCCCCGACCGCCGTTTTCACCAAAGCGCCCAGAGGAGTTTTTGGCTTCTGCTTGGAACAGCGAGCTGCATTCTATGATCGCCACTGTCTTTGCTCCTCCTGCTTCCGTGTTCTTGGGATCTGCCTCTTCTACTTCTATCCCCTTTCTTATGTACTCTTCTCTTTTTATAAGATTGGGCCTTCTCGCCACTTCCATTTTAATGAAGCTTTTGTGTGTTTCGTGACTGTCTTTTCAATCGCTTTACATTTCTAACGTGGCTGGATATTTATATAAATATATATATATATATTATATTTTTTTATAAAAAAAAAAAGGAAAGAAAAGAATTCCCTCTTTAATGATCTTTCTCCTCCACCAGTTGTTGTGTGCGTCTTTCAAGGATAATCTTTTCACCTGATTGGGTTACCATAGTGGTGGCTTACAACCTTTTTATTAAAGGGATTGTTGAGTCATTGCTGCTTAAGAAAGGGGTGAGGACTCCATTGGTTGTTCTTTCATATTTGTGGTAGGGACTTGATGGCTGGCTTGTCAAATAGAGATAGAGCATGTCCGGGCGCCTTGGCCCAGTGTGACTCTTGCTCGGCGGTGGTCCTTGGACCGTGTCATTTTCTAATTTCCCTTCTGCGTTCTGTCTTGGCCGAGATTCCGACCTAGCCTCACAGTTTTCTTTGCAATATCCACATACGCCTTGCCGGTCACTTGGACCTCTTAAGGGACACCAGATATCATGTGGGTTGGATTGAATCATTCCATGGCCTTGTATTGCACTGTGCTCAAGTCCTTGAGCATGCGGGCAACATGTCTACCGGAGACAAAGTGAACATCAACTTCTTTTGTACGAGTATGCCAAATTTTCTACTCTACTTAAAATTAACAAGTAGTGGGCCGTGGATCCACCTTCACAAGTTGAAAAGAAAATTAACTTTTTTCTAACTTTAATTGCACATGTGTTAAGAAAAGAGACATGATTTAAATTTAAATGCCATGAAAGGCGATTTTCATTTATTTACCGTGAAAGGCGATGTTTTCTTTTCTGTGAAAGGCGATTTTTTTGCTGTTAAAGGCGATTTGCACTTGTGCTTTCTGTGTCTCTTTTAAAAATACAAAATACAATGAAAAGAAAGAAAGGGAAATCTAACTTCACAGGAGATTGTGGGGACTCATTCAGATTGACAGTCACAAATCATGTTTGGACTTCACTGACATTCTTCAGATGATAACAAATGATGCCTTTGATTCTCTTGGCTTGGCTTAAACCTCAAATTTTTAGAGAATAAAAACCAAGAAGAGGTCCTATATCCAATAAAAATCTAAGTAAATGGGCTGAAAAAATGCGTCTAAGCCATGGAGATAGAAGGAGAGGGCCTTGAGGGGTGGCCCCCCAAGGGACTTTGGTCACCTTGTAGTGGTGGTCGTTATAGAACTTCTTTAACGGATAAGCGATCATCGTTGAAGCGTCGTAGCAACGTTACAAAAAAAATTTATATGATTTGCTCCTTGTTTTTTTTCAATCTCTGGAATGGTGGAAATGACCTCCTTTTATAAGCTTTTGGTGGCCATGGGGTGAGTTTATAGGCATTAATTGCATTAATACTCCATGTTGGGAGGAATTACACTTTTTTTTTTCTTTTTTCGTAACTCCTTCCTCTTGGATTTTGATTGGCCGTTGGAGAATAACGGGCCCTTAATTGCATTTAAACTCCATGATGAGAGGAATTACATGGTTTAATGTCATAATCGTATTTGACTTGTAACTCCCGCTCCTTGGCTTTTGATAGGGCCGTCCACAGTAATGAGTAATCATCCACATTAATTACTCATAAAATGGATCATTAATCGCATTAAGTGGCCGCAAAAGTACTTGAAGAGTCGCGGGCCATGCCGCGTCTTTTGAAATTCTACCTGCGACATTGGAAGCCTTGATCGCCGGTGGATCTTTCATGACGATTGTTGTCTGATGATCATGCAATTTCAGGCATTAATTGCTACCACTAGGCCGGTACCATTTGTCTTATCTATTTCTTGATCGGTCGGGTAGAAAGTGTGCTTCCTTAGTCGGCCGGTTAGCAGTTTTGAAGTGTCCGATGACAAACCCATGATTTTAGAGGCGAATCTGTGATGTTGTCGAAGATCAACGGATTTCGTGTGATGAAAATTACATAGGCCAAACAGCTCGAAACGCGAAAAGGGACCTAAAAATGGGTTTTCGACGAAAATCCGCCGACCTGGATTTGCTCGCTAGCAACCATGGGCCTTTTGCACCTTAAATCGCCATTTTTCCGCTTTTTCCTTCATTGACACTTTTCTTGGTATTTTGTACATATTTTGGCATGATTTCCCTGCAGAAAACTTGAGAGAATCAGTGCAGATCAGAGGGCAAAGTTTCTGATTTTTCAGGAAAGCCAAAGACTTTGTCGCGCGGAGGTGCCAATTTGTCGTTAGAAGCCAAATTTGGGTCAAATGATGTCGGAATGACTTGAAATTTGAAGTGAAGCTTCATGGGCAATAAATAAGACCAACCACAGGCTTTCGTTTGAGTTTTGAAGCCATGTGGGGTCCTGTCGCAAGTAGACTTGATTTTATCGCGAGGAAGACGCCGTGCTTTGATGTAAGGTCAAACGATGTCCGATTGGCCTGAAATTTGACAGGGAGCCTCTTGGAGTTATTTTAAGATGATTCATTAACTCCGATTTGAAAATCATAGTCTCAAGGGGCTCCGCCGTTGGGATGCCTAAATTAGCTTCCAGGAGGTCAAAGTTTGGTCAAATGTTGTCAAAATGACCTGAAACTTGACATGTAGCCCCTTGGATGTATTTTGAGACCATCCATGTGCTCTGTTTTATGAGTGATGGCCTCGGTGGTTTCCACCGCCTGGAGGCTTGGTTTTGTTGTTTGAGTGTTGATGTTGGATCAAATATTGTTGGTTTGACCTGGAATTTGACATAGAGCCTCTTGGAAGTATTTTAAGACCATTCATAGGCTATGATTAAAGATCTGATCTCTTCAATGCTATCGCCGCGAGGAGAGTTGATTTTGTTGCAGCTTTTTGCTTTTTGGGCCAAATAGTGTCGAAATGGCCTAGAGTTTGATGTAGAGCCTTCTAGCGGCATTTTGAGGCCAATTGTATGCTTTATTTTGTGAATCAAGGTCTCCAACTTCACCTCCGTCGGGAGCTCCTGTTCAGCTGCTGAAGGAGTGAAGTTAAGCCAAATAATGTCAAAATTGTCTGAAACTTCGTGTGTACTCTTTTTATAGCTGTTTTGAAGGATCTTGCAATTTTTGGATGATTTTGACAAGATCTAATGCTTAAAGTAGAATTGCCTATCATGATTGGATGCAACTTCATGTAGCTTATTGATATTTGAAAGGGAATGAAGAGGCAAAGTGACATTTTTTTATGTCAACAGCGGCGTTTCCTTTAAGGAAGTTGTTGCTACTAAGGTGATGGTGATTAGGTCGGAGCTTCATGACGTGAATGTCCTACGCAGACGTTAGAGGTGAAGCTTGTTGATGCCCGTTTTGATGCGGACTTACTTGATGTTGTCCAGTGCTTTGTTCCTACTTTGCGGTCTGCTCGCGGGGGTATGAGGCCGTCCTTAGGCGCTGTTGACACCGATCTTCCTTAGAAGATTATTAAGGGAAATTCAGCTGTAAGAGATATTTCTAAGGAGCTTGATAGACTCCGTAAGAGGGCTGACTACCTTAAGGATGAGTTGAAGAACGTCACATGCGCCGTCCTCAGGGATCCTCGTGGGTTGGGCCTGCCCCGTCAGGTGGCCCCCTTGGCTGTTGCCAGAAGCAGCTGAAGGACCTTCTTGCCTCCGCCAAGGATATAGTGTACATCCTCTCCTATTGTTGTTCTATTTTGTGTATTAGCGTTTTCCCACCTGAATTTTGGAAGGTTGGTTGTCCCTATTGGGTGTACCTTTTGGGGTTCTTGGCATTTTCTACATGTATACGGGTGTTTTCAACCTAAATCTTGTATTAATATCTACACTTATTTGAACCAAACCACACCACCCCCCCACCCCCCACCCCCTTATTTCCACCATTACTTATCACAGTTGGATCTTGCCTTTTACGCTTGGGGCATTTTATGCCTTTTCATTTGCTCGTCTTCCGAGCAAACCTCCATTGTGCGTTATCCGCTTTTAGTTCGCTTTGTATGAGCGTTGGAGGTGAATATATGTCTATACATTCTCGGCGTTATCCGCTTAGATATTTTGTTTAGCGTCGTCCGCTTTTCTAGATATTTTGTTTAGCGTCATCCGTTTAGCTGCCTCTTGGGCGCTGCTGGGGTCTGGTCAACCCCGTTTTGGCATCATCTGCCTACGGTTTATATAATCATTTGGTGATTTTACTACTTTGAATGAGAGAGAAGATAAATGTGCAGCTTGAGGGGAAAAGTAAAGTGCTTTCATAAATGTGGTAAAGCATGACGTTGTTTCATACATGTTTCCGAGTAGTATTTTTTGAGGGAATCTCATGCCTAATTCCATCCATGTTTGTTAGGCAGTAGGCACCGTTTGTGTAGACAGTGTCGACTACATATGGTCCTTCCCATTTACTTTCGAACTTCCCCGTTGATTTAAATGTAACCTTCATAGGCTTCTTAATGGCGAGGATGAGATCTCTTTTTTTTAAGGACATCTACTTGACCTACCTGTTGAACAATGATATCATCCTGGCCTACTATAGTTCAATGCTTTGCCTAGCCTTCAGCCGCACCTCATCGAGGGACTCAAGCTCTCTCAACCGTAACTGGGAATTTTTCCCTTCCACCAATTGTTCAGCCATGGCTAAACGGAGGCTGGGAAGTTGTATTTCAAGGGGTAGAACCGCATCCACCCCATATACCAAAGAGAAGAGGGTCGCACGTGTGGGCCCTCTGACACTTGTGCGATATGCCCATATAGCTTCAAGTAGCCTCTCACTCCATTCCTTTCTGGTTTTTTGACACCGCCTTTTTGAATATTTTGCAAATTGTTTTGTTAAATGCCTCTGCCAAGCCGTTTACTATTGGATTGTATGGAGTGGAGTGGTGGCTTTCAATACCGAATTTCCAGCACAGCCTCTGATAGCGGTAATCCTGAAATTGTGGACTGTTATCATGGATGATCCTCCTCGGTAATCCCAAAATTGTGGACCATTATCTTGTCAAACTCAAGATCCTTATTTTTCCATTTTTTTTTAATCTTTAAATAAACGAATCACTTCATGGGTGATAATATAATTGTCAGCAATCAACCTTCCTTTTAGAAAAGCAATTTGCAACAAAGGTACTATTAATATTAGGGAGGACATATTTAAGCCTATTAGCAATGATCTTAAAGAAACTCTAATACACAACATTGAATAGGCTTGTACGTCTAAATTCACTCAAAGTAGAAGCTTGAGATTTCTTAAGGACCAGCAGTACTTTACGTTAATTCGACCCAATGAGAGTTTGTATTCAGAAAAATTCTGGATAATTTTGATAACATCGCCACCAACAGTAACCCTCATATGTTGAAAGTCGAGTCCCCGAGATTTTAGGGTGCCTAAATTAAACAAAACATCTTTTGTTTCTTTATCTGAAGGGATTGTACGAGCTTGGTATTCTCATATTGTGATAACCGGACTTATCAGATTTTTAACCAAGCCCAACCTCTGGGCCCAACAAATGTCATCACGCCCTTTAAGTAATTGCAAAATTCAGACACTTTTTCCTCCCTACTATTCATCCAAACACCATCATTATTTTTTATTTTGTTAATTTTGTTTCTTCTCATTCTATTAACAGTATTAGAATGAAAAAAAAAAGTGTGTTTCTATCCTCACCTTTAACTCAAATGTAGCCTTGATATTCGAAATAATGGGTTAACTAGCATAGAATGCATGTTATGTGAGTCCAATCAAGTTGTCACACAATAGTATTAGAGTCATGGTGAGTAACAATCCTCTACCAAATCAGAGCCATGGATTTTCCTCTTTCCACTTCTTCATGCTCTTCTGTGTTCTCCATCTTTACCAAACCCTACACACGAACTCTCTCTTTTACAGGCTGTTTGTTTTTTTAATGCATGGGATATGAAAATGGGATTTACATATAAAAAAAATTTTCATATGTGATTTTTTATATATTAAATTTAGAGATAATTAGCGAAAGGTCCCTAGAATTGAATCTATCCAGCCTCCAGTCCAGGCAAATTCTTTTTAAGGACTCTGGTCCAAGCAGCTAGACTGTTTGCAGCTAAACTATTTGCAGCCAGAGGTCCCTGGATACAATTTACATGACTGATTTACCCTTTCAACCATTTTAGGAATGAAATTTTGAAATTTTAGATTTTAAATTTTGGATTATCCCTCCTTTTCATTTTGCATTATCCATCTTCTTCCTTAATAAAAGCCATTTGGCGTGATCGGAGAAGCGTGACAGATCGCAGATCTGGAAAGGAAGAAGTAGGAAACCGGAGTTAGAGAGAGACGATCACCAGGTGGTTCACACGAGTTGCTGATCGCTGCTGCGTATCGTCGGAGTTGATCAGAAGATCTGGTGTCGCCTGCTGCCACTGGAACCACACATCGTCGTCGTTGACTAGAGGGAGAAGGGTTTGGAGAGGAGAAATCGCAGCCAAGTTTCGATTTGGGTTCTGTTTTCGGCTGGGCCCCACCTCGCCTTGAACAGACGCCGGAGGTTCTCTTCGCCGGAGTTGCCCCTGTGTGTGACCGGAGAAGAGCCGCAGCCCCTGTCGTGGCCGAAGCGAGGAAGGAAAAAGAAGTCAGTTCTGGTTTCTGAACCAGAACAGAAGAACGAAGAAGAAGGGAGTTTTGGGTTGGGCCCAGTCCAGGCCGGCCCGACCCGTTGTGCAATAGCCCAGAACCAAAGGGCATGCGCTGGTACAGTCGCTGACGTCAACAACACGTCAGCGTGGTACAGTCAAAGGCAGATTTGACCAAATCAATGGCTAAAACTGTTTTTACGATATTTTGGCGATCCGAAGATTCGACAAATTTATCTGAGTTTTGTAATTTTTTGTCATATTTATTTGTGTTTTGGAAAAAATCGATCTGAGTTTTTGGCTATTTATATGACTTCTGGCACAAATTTATCTGAGTTCTGGGTGAATTTATCTGAGTTTTGGATGAATTTATCTGAGTTTTAGGTTATTTATCTGAGTTCTGGAACAAATCTATCTGAGTTATAAACAAGTCTATATGAGTTTTTGGCATATTTATTTGTGTTTTTGAATTTTATTTGTGTCTTTTAAAATTTATTTGTATTTTTCGAAATAAGTTTAACTGAGTTTTTAACAAAAAGACTTGAGTTTTTTACCACATTATTCGCTAATTTGGAAATCCGGCAATGTCTTAGATTTGACAAATGTATTTGCGCTTTTTTAAATTTATATGCATTTTTTTATTTTATTTACTTCTTTTGAAATTTATTTATATTTTTTTTAAATTTGTTTGGATCTTTTGAAATGTATTTGGATCTTTTGAAATTGATTTTCATCTTTTGAAATTTATTTATACTTTTTGAAATTTATTTGTGTCTTTTTCAATTTATCTGTGTTCTTTTGAAATTTATTGCCTTTTTTTTAAAATTTATTGTGTTTTTTTAAAATTTATTTCATTTTTTAAAATTTATTTGCTTTCTTTTGAGATTTATTTGGGCTTTTTAAATTCATTTCATTTTTTTAGATTTATTTGCGTTCTTTTGAATTTTATTTGCATTTTTTAAATTTATTTCATTTTTAGAAACTTATTTCAAATTTGTTTCCTGTTTTTTAAAACTCATTTGTGTTTTTTTGAAATTTATTTGAAAATCTCATTAGTGGAATTTTATTAATCGTGCCTAATTTAAGGGTAGTTGACCATTATTAATGGCTTATCCCACTAATCATGGGATATGATTTGAAGAAAGGGTAAATTAGACATTTTAGGTCTCCAAATGTGGAAAAATGACATATCACACTATAAGAAAAAATTGTAGACTTAAGGCAATAAAGTGAAATGTTCAGGGACCCATCGCTGAATCCCCCTTAAATTTACATGTGTAAACCACATTATGGTATTTGTTTGAACAACTTAGATTAGGTATGTAAAATTTTCTTGCAACTCAGTTGAAAGTCCGGGATTCGAACCCAAGAGGAGGGTTGGTTTAATGTGAGTTCAATGTATATGCATGAGGCTTTCAATCAAATTTAAAAAGATAGCTCATAAATGTATGCCTAAAGCATTTGAAAGTGTAAATCACAAGGTATTTAATTGAAGTAAACAATGCTAATCACATGTAGTATAAAAGACAACGTAATAATGATATGACTATCAAATGCTCACAAGTTGTATGAAGTTTCAAAACTAAAGCATGTGACGCATCAGCATAGTTGTTTCCAAAACACCAACTAGTTTACTATAGGTCTAAGTTGTGGAAAACAACAATCCAAATATTCAACCAAGTTCGAGAATCATGTTCCAAGTGATTTCAAAGATGTTAGCAAAGCACGATTCGATAAGATATACAATTTGAGTCCAGGCTTGGTGTGGATCAAAATGAGGAATCCAAAACATGTTATGGATCCAATAAATCATAGTTATCATGATAAAATAGATTTACCAACAATTTAATCAAATCATGAAAAACATATAATGGGGAAATCAAAGCTTTCTTAAAAAGACTTAACTAATGAATCCAAGCTTTTGATTTTTCTTTGGTCATCTATTCTTCTTTAGCTCATTCCCCCCCCCCCCCCCTTTTTTTTTTTTTTTGCCTCAAAACCCCTCGAAGTCCCTTTTTATGACCTTAGAATGAGTTGAAATTTATAGGAGAATTTGCCCAACGGTTAGTTGTCGGTCAACCTCCAAATGGATTGGTCGATTGCGCTTCCAACGGTCGAAAAATTGCAACGTGCGAAAAAACGGCTAGTTCTGTGAACTATCGTGCTGGTCGACTGAAAAACCTGGATTTCTACCTTAACACAGACAGAGATCCCAATAATCTGATCTTTATTGAATATCAATCCACAGGTGATTAAACTAGTGATTAACCCTAATCCGAATTAAATGCAATCAACCACAAAGAGAAAGAGACGTAGGATTTTTTACGTGGAAAACCCTGCTCGGGAAAAAACCATGGGCCTTATCGTCTAAGCCAACAGACAACCAAGCACTATTTGAATAAAAGTTACAAGATATACTCACAACCCTTCCCAGTTGTTGACTCAACCTAACGACTGCGCGATCTTGCCGACTACACGCCGTTCACCTTCACCGTGCTTGCAACAACCACCTTGAAAGCCTCTTCAAGATGTCTCTATATAAGAAGAATGGAACGAAGCATGAATCCAAAGCTTGAAAACCTTCAGCACATCAGATGATAGCCTTGGAGGGGAATGGATCTCTCAAGTTCTCTCAAAGAAATTTCTTAATTGGAGAGGTGCATTTGATTAGAGAGATAAAGGGTATTTATAGTCTTTAATTCGTGCCTCAATACTTGTAAAACAAGTAAGATTGAAAGTATTAAGTTGGAGGCAATTAGAAGACTGTTCTGGGCAAGTTTCCAATTTGGCGCCTAGGTTCGCTCGAGCAATCAGGTGGTTCGCTCGAGCGAACTGCTCTCTGTTTGAAGACGTTCTGCACAGGGACTCCTTGGGTCGAGCGAACTAAAAGGTGGGTCGAGCGATCAATGTTCTGTGAGGTGTTCGCTCAAGCGTACATTGGGTTCGCTCAAGCGAACTGTATTCTGTCTTCAGAATTGCAATCCAGAAGCTTGAAGGCTCGAGCGAACAGAAGGATGGGTCGAGCGAAGATTCCTCTGTGTGGGTTCGCTCGAGCGAATGTGGGATCGCTCGAGCGACCTCTAACAGTTCTGGAATTTGAGAACTTCTTCTTTAAACGAATTTCTTTAAAGATGGGCAGTCCTTTTCTAAGAAAAATACAAGATTAAATAATCCCGGTTTTGTTCAATACCCAATGAATTAGCCAACCTAAAATAAAATCCTTACATCGACTGAGGACACTGGCCTAACACCAGAATTCTAGAATTCAGATTTGTCAAGAGTTTTCTTTTGTGGAAACTCTAGAAATCATGTTTAGATTCATGTTCAAGTCAAATCAAGGGAGTTTATGAAATATAAATCTAATATGCCTAAGATGATTTACCTATAAAATCATGGGCATGCAAGATCAAAATCAAATTAACAATACACCCAATATTTAAAATCCAAAACATGCATGTAAAACTAAGTTTTGAGAATTATCAAATCATGCATGAGTAATTTCAAGATTTCAATATTTTCAAAATTAATGCATTTGTGAATATTCAAATGAAACTAAATGAACATGCACATGCATCCATTAAATTGCAACACACAAAATCCTTAACATCAATATATAAAAATATTTGTGACATAAAATTAAATATTTTGGGATTAATGGATCAATTAAAAAAAAAACTTCCGGAAATTTTAGAAAATAGAATTAAGCTTAAACTGTTAAAAAAGGGTAGTTAAAAACTATAGCAATCATTGGAGGGTGCTTTGTACAAAGTGTCAATTTTATTTTTGGTGAAAATGATGTCATTTTACTTTATTTTTTCGACGAAATGCCATTAGCCGTGATATCACGAGTGTAGTCGATCGCGATACTTTTTTCTTATAACTTGTTACGGCCTTTCTTTTGATCTTACGGTTTCCAATCCCTGTATAATTTTGTCACGAATATGAGGGTGAAGACGAGTGTGAGGGTCTGAAGGAATGAACGTATTTAAGCTAATAGAAAAAAGAGGAACCGATGTCTGTCCAGCTGAGAACCCAAGAACAAAAAATCTCTTATGGCTACACAGTGTTTCTCTGAATACAAAAGGAGACAAGTTTCCAAAGCCCCACACGTCTGCAAGCTTACCTGAGGACTGCTGGCACAGTCTGGAACCTTCGTCGGTGCTGCCATCTCCGATCATGTGTGTCCTTAATTGCTGCAGCAATACGGTCAATAAATACCTCGTTGCTATGCCTCGTAAACCATCACGTGGATCCATGCCCTGGACTTTCGATCTCGATTTCAGAGCCATGTTATTTATTTATTTATTTTTAATTATATTTTTACTTCTCGTTATATCAATAACATTGAGAAGTGGGCTCCACTCATTAAAAAATATTTTCACTGCGTCTACTAACGCCTTTAAATTTTGGTAGCAATAGCTAGCTAAAGAAACTTAATATGGTATTAGAGTCAACCAATTAAGCTAACTAGTTGTGAGTTCGAATATCAGGAGGAATGACTCGGTGGAAAAAAAAAAAAAAAAAAAAGCATGTCGCCAAAGGTGAGCCGGGCGGGTTCCACCTAAGGGGGAATATTGAGAAGTGGGCTCTACCCAAAGAGAAATATTGAAAAATATTTCCATAACCTTGAGGTTTTAGTAGCAATGGCTAGCTAAAGAAACTTAATAAATAAGATACCAACACCACTTAGAGTCGATTGCAATTAATGGAACAGATGTATGCCCACTAAAGTTTGGAGCCTTTTTTTTTTCTTTTCTTTTCTTTTTCCTATTATCCTTTTTGTCTTTCATATTCTACTAGCTATGGTCGGTTTCCAATTGACTTGGAAAGAAAAGAGAAATTAGCAAGAAGTTTGTATTGTTGGAAAAACGAAATTCTCCATCAGTTATAAACCAGTGGTTTGGGACACCTGAGCTCCCACTACTAAGTTTCTTTGTAAGACTCTAGTCTTTCTGTCTTTGGTGGTCAATCAGGTCAGATGACCCTTGCCAACCCAAGTCAGCTTACAATCAGCATGCCGCGATAATGAGTCCCAAGTCAAAATAAATTCAATGATCCAACGTTGATTATGATTTCCGTACTCATTTAAGATCTTTTTTTTTTTTTTTGGGTCTGCATGCTTGTGAAGATCAGATCTGCGAAAGATAATCCAACGGTTCAAAAATATTCAAGTTGCATGCATCCACTAATCCACGGATTCAACCGAGCATGTTTATATGTCCATCATCCACCGTGACAACACGAGAATCTTTACACGGGTCGGGAACTGTTAACATTATTGACTAGGTGTACTCATAGCCATTTAAAGAAGGCACCGAAAAGAACTGTTAACATTATTGTCTTCCGAAAAGAAGGATCATAGTAAATTCTCTCTGGTCCTTACGTTTCTGATCCATTTTAGCAAGAATATGTAATGCATTCATATTCACTCCCTTATCCTCTTCTCCTGCCAAGCAAAAGTCCATTACTCTCTTCTACTCCATGACATGGCTTTCTTTTCCTCCTCCTTTTATCCTCCTTGTTCCTATACTGTTCTTGGCTACCCTCATCATCTTCAAGAGATCAAATCCCTTCTCCTCATCTTCTCTAAATCTCCCTCCAAGACCCCCACCTCTTCCCATCATTGGAAACCTACACCAGGTAGGGGTTCTCTCCCACAACTCCCTATGGTCACTCTCCAAAACATATGGCCCGCTCATGCATCTGAGACTCGGCAGTGTCCCAACCCTCGTCGTCTCCTCCGCTAAACTTGCTAGAGAGGTTATGAAACACCAAGATCTTAATTTTTGCAGCAGGCCTTCCTTTGTGTCTCAGAAAAGGCTATCCTACAACTTCTCGGACATTGGTTTCGCACCCTATGGCGAGTATTGGAAGGAGAAGCGCAAGGTTTGCATGGTCGAGCTGTTCTGTCCAAAGAGGATCGAATCGTTTGGGTTCATTAGGGAGGAAGAAGTTGCTCGGATGATTGAATCCATATCCAAGTCTTGTTCATATTTCAAACCTATCAACTTGAGCGATATGCTGCTTACACTAACAAGTAACATCATCTATAGGGCTGCTTTTGGTAAGTCTTACAAAAAAGGGGCTGAGAACAGTGATTTTTACAAGGTCTTCGAGGACGCACAGGCCTTGTTAGTTGCTTTCTTCATCGCCGATTTCATTCCATGGTTGGGATGGATCGATAAGCTCACCGGACAGCAAGCGTGGTTAGAGAAGAACTTCTTCGATTTAGATGCATTTTATGATCAAGTAATTGATGAGCACTTGGATCCAAAGAGGCCAAGACAAGAGCACGAAGACTTCCTCGATGGCTTGATTCAAGTCCAGAAGGATCTCAATCTTACAAGGGATCACATCAAGGGAGTCCTCATGGTCATTCACTTGCATCACTCCAATCCTAGCTATAGTTCTTTTTTTTTTTTTTTTTTTAATCTTAGCTGCAGCATTAATTTTTGGGTTTTGAAGTAAAGTTATATTTTTAATTACATCTAAAGCACCTCCGATACTGTTATAAGATGAACATCTATCCAGTTTTCTTGTTTTCCATGTTTGTTTAAATAGTTTACGTGAGTGAAAAAAAAAAAAAAAAAAGATCAAAAGTAGAACAAAAAATTAGCAGATATAATTTGCTTTTAGGGTTGACAATGGTCTAAAATAATGGCCGTAACGTAATTAGTTTTGCACGTAATATATTGGTTTTGGAGGCTATTGTTTTATCATTATTGTTTTTGGTGGAACACAAATAAAAATAGGGGTGAGTATTCGGTCGGGTCGATCAGTTTTGGTTGGAATTTTGACGGAACCAAATATTTCAGTCGAAGAAATTCTAAACTGAACCGACCGAATTATGAGTTGTAACTGAATTCGACCAAACCAAAAATATTTCGGTTAGAATTCGGTCAATTCGGTCGAAAGGCCATATGTTGGGCTTTGTTATGGGGCCCAAATTTGTTAGGAACATTTCTATAATAAAAAAAAACCCAAAGTATAGACAATTAGCAAATTCTAAATATCCAAAATAAAAAAGATATTAAAGCCAAGTATTCAACAGTTTATCAGCCTTAAGAGTTAAGTTATCTATCAAGTTTACAACTGATTACATAGACAAAAATAACATTAATTCAGTTAATTCGATTAATTTGGTGGAAAAAATCCAAAATCGAACCAAACTATATTATTCAAATTTGCTGTAAATCTTGACCGAACCTAACCAATTTAACTGGACAACTGAACCAAATAAAAAATTTCGGTTCGGTTCGGTTCGGTTCGAAACTTCGATTTGTTAGACAAACGCTCAACCCTAATTAAAAACAGATTTTCCCCATATTATATTAAACTCCAGATGTTAAAATATTAAATAAAAATCAAGATCACATGTGGACCTATTGTTTACTGGCACACTAGCTTTCTGATACATTATGTGGGCTCGATTTGTCAAGCCAAGGAGCAGAGTCAACTCGAGAACTCAGCCACTTTTTTTTTTTTTAATTTATTTAAATTCATTTAAGGAAAAAAATAAAGTAACCAAAATGTGATGGACTGATATGGAGAGCATAACAATATCAAAGGAAGTATTAGATCATTATATGGACCAAAGCATACTATATGTAGTCAACTATGACCAAACTATGATCAAAAAATTAAATGGGAAGATGGTCCTTTATTATTAAGCAATTACAAGGATTTACTATCATCCTATTCAAGATGTATGTAACCATTCATATAGGAGGATTTCAGCATTTCTGGGATGTTTGGGTTCTTTAAAGGTAGTTCCACAAAAATCCCACAATTTCTTCAATTAAGAATCAAGTCCCTACAACTTTTACTGTATCAATCACGTAACCAAAAGAAATAGGCTAAAGAACGGCCTCTTACCCCAGTAGTAAGAGTGGCAGTTCTTACCTGGCTACCCAGGATTCGAACCTAGGCAGTTAGCTACCTTCCATCACCCAAGATCTACTTCCCTCGTCAGAGGGCTCCCTTACCTCACCCGAGGTCTACTTCCCTCACCAGAGGATTGGATCCTAGGCTCCCAGCCCCCTAAGCTAGGTACCAAAAAATAAAAATAAAAAGGCTTAATTAGATAGATACGCTCTGTATTTTTAAAATGGATCCAAATTAATTTATGATTAATTCTTCCCATATTTTGCTGCAAAATTTTATTTTATATTTTATTCTTTTGATTGTTGCAGAATATTATAATTGCTGGAACAGATACTAGTGCTGCAACTGTGGTATGGGCAATGTCAGAGCTCATAAGGAACCCAGGGATAATGAAAACGGTACAAGATGAAGTTAGAAGGGTTATTGGGAGCAAGAAAAAGGTAGAAGAAAGTGACCTTGCGCAGCTCCAATACCTTAAGTTGGTGTTAAAAGAAACATTCAGATTGCACCCTCCAGTTCCTTTACTTCTTCCAAGGGAAACCATTCGACACTGTATGATCAATGGTTATGATATACTCCCCAAAACTTTGGTCTTTGTCAATGCAGCAGCGACTGGGCGTGATCCTGAGTGTTGGAAGAACCCAGATGAGTTTATGCCAGAGAGATTCGTAGATAGTGAAGTTGATTACAAAGGGCAGCATTTCGAGCTTATACCATTTGGTGCAGGCAGAAGGATTTGCCCAGGGATTCTTTTTGGAACTGCAGTTGTGGAGCTTACCATGGCAAATCTTCTCTACTACTTCAACTGGGAATTTCCTTCTGGAATGAACACACAGAACATGGACATGAGTGAAGCACCTGGTATCACTACAAGCAAGAAAACTGATCTTCTTCTTGTTGCCACCAAACTCTAAATTCAAGTGAAGCGCAAAGATGACTATAAAATTTTTCAGTTGTCGTGTTTAGTGTATCTCCTTTCGTCCTTTGTAATAAGATTAGTAGGTTAACTTGGCTAATCAAATTTGCTTTTTCGTAGGAAACTATGCATGTGATTAGATTTTAAAACCTTTTCAGAGTAAACCACGAAACTGTGCATGTGATTAGATATTAAAATCTTTTCAGAGTACCACTTTCTCAGGTGGATCTGAAATCACCATGGGTGTTCATGAGTTGGGTCGAGCTGGGCTGAGGCACATCAGTCCAGCCCAAGTTTAAAAACATAGGCTCATATCTTGGCTCAAGCCTGACATGGGCCATAAATATCAGGCCCGAGCAAATCAAGTTTCTGCCATTTAGTTGGGCAAATCAATAACTAGGCCACATGCACTGCTTATTAGAGTCGGGCCGGACTTTAGACTTTCTATCAGTAAATCTAAGCCTGGCCCAAATGTTAAATGGGCCCAAATTTTATACCAGAGCCCCGCAAAATTCTAAAACACAAGGCTCGAACCAACAGTCACCTGCTCCTTCCCAAGGGGTAGAGGCAACTCATTTCTAGAGGTTTGAATCTAAAGAATGTAAGATATCCTGTCCCTGACTAATTATGTTTATAAGTTAATTAATTGGGATTATTGATTATTAATGATTTGTCTTAGCTAAAGTGTGTTTAGTTGCTAGTTTGGTATATTTAAAGGTTTTAGCGAGATTTCAAGTGGCTTGGTCGTAGATTAACCAAGTTTAGGGGTAACCTAGGACCTATTGAAAAGTTGAGGAGTTTAAGGGCCTTTAACTGAGTTTAAGGGTTAGAATGATGTTTAGTAGAGTTTTGGAGATTCTCGTGAGCTTTCAAACCAAGTTCGGTACTTGTAGGGTTTAATTCAGATTTTGAAAGAAATTAGTGATGTGTTGGGGATTTCAAAAAACTTGCAATTTTGGATTCAGTAGATGGATAAAATCATACCCAACAACTTTCGTGCTCAACCCAAGCGTATTCGAAATCCCAAAAACCCCTCATTTCTTCACATTTCTCTTACTAGGGACATAATCATAGTAAGTTAAACCATAGATTAGTTGAAACGTACGATTTTGTTCAAGGTGGTCTGAAAACCTGAGAAGAGGAGAGAAAAGGAACAGAAAGAGACAAAAATAGAATGGAAAATGGATTAGTTGTACACCCTAGGGTTGGCCGACTAATCATATTTATTTTAATCTCTTAAAGTTTGAAATAACAAAAAGAAAAAAAAAATACAGTTACACAAATGTCCCTTGTAGATAATCAATTTACAAATAAGTCCAACACTAAACTCAAAACCATCATATTCTGGAGAGCTTCTAAACGCACATCCCATTTTTCTTTGCAGACCTACATTTAAAAAATATATATATTACGAACATACCCTTGTGGTAAATCTCCAAACCCCCCTTCTTCTCGCTCCCCGTCTCCATCTCCCAGCAGTAGCACCGTCGTGCCCTCCACCACCATGCCCTTCGCCCCCCCACCCCTCTGATAGCCATGATACCCGGATACGACATTTCACCAGAATCGGCCCTAGGCTAAAGCTCAGAAAGCCGCCGCTTTAGGCCCCCAATTTTTTTTCATTTTTTGGGGCCCCAAATTTCTTTAGCCCATATATATAGGTCTGTAAAAAATCAAAAAAGGCAGCCCAAGACATGAGAAAGGGCCTAATTTCTAAACAGGCCATTACAAAAAGGCCCTAAATTAATGATTTTGTGTTATATTTAAAAGTAAAAAAAATGGAAAAAAGAATATGAAACTTTGGAAATTGGAAAAGATTAGGTCGGCTATTATAGAGTAGTTTTGGATGCCGATTCACTTTCGACTTCGGAGATCAAATACACAATCTCTCTCTCTCTCTCTCTCTCTCTCTCTCTCTCTCTCTCTCCTTATTCACAATCAAAACTGGGTCTCCTTATTCCCAATTAAAATTGAGTTTTTGGACTGCAAAAGGTGATTGAACATTCTCTCCTTTCCAAGTTCCAAAGAATATTTTAAAAATGAGCCATTATTTTTTGTTTATTTGTTCTTTTAATCTTTTTGACTTTTAAGGGGACAAGACTATTGATTAACATTTTTTTTTTTTTTTTTTTTTTGTTATATAAAAATTTGTTGTATACATAAACTCAATATAAAAATAAAAGGATAAGAAAAGGTACCACTAAGTTTAACCACAATATCAATTGAATCAAATGATCTTTCGCTTATTATGAAGAAAAAAAATCAGTCGAATAATCACATTATGAAAATACAAATAATTTGTAGATGGGTTATGTTTGGTAAATTTGTTGATTGTTGTTTATTTGATTTAATGATTTATAGATGCTCTTATGGTGTTGATTGAGTTATTGATGCGGGCCTAACACTCTATTGTTTCGCAACCTTGGTAATTTTACCTGAATTTGAAGCTCTTGAATTTGGATTGATCGTTGGTTCTTGAGTTCTGCATTAGATTGTTTCCTAGAATCATGCATCCTAGAAAATACCTCTCAGGGTAAAAAAAAAACGAAAAGTTGATGCACTTATTCAATCTCAATCGGGACCTCTTGATAAGTTTGTTTTTGTTAAGAAACAAACAGATGATTCAGTTCCAATTGAAAATTTTGAGGATGAAGAATTTATAGATTCAGTAAATGAAGAGCATGAAGAGACACTTGATGAGGAAATTAATAGGTGGATTAATGAAAATGACAACGAGAATGATGGTAGTCAACATGAAGACCAAAATGTAGAATTTCAGCCTTCAAATATTGATGATCAGAGTAATTGGGATAAGATGGATCAGAATTTATGAGACCTTTTAGTAGAAAGGGGTCCTAAAAGAAGAGTTGACGATGTCAATTATCCTAAAGATGATCTTAATAGATACTTCTCTTCCACACACTACATCTAGCATTTATCCAATGGCCAGAAACATGATAGAAATTGACTTGTATATTCGGATGTTTTGGATAAAGTGTTTTGTTTTTGTTGTAAGTTGTTTGAGGAAGAGGGGAACAAGATTTTATTGACTAATGATGAACTTGGAGATTCGAGAAATATTGATAAAATGTTAAAAAGTCATGAAAGTAGTAATGAGCATCTCATGTGCATGAGTAAATGGATCGAATTAGATATGAGATTGCACAAGAATGAAACCATTGATAAAAGCGTGCAAAAACAAATCAATAGACAGAAAGAACATTGGAAAAGGGTGTTGCGAAGGATAATGGTTGTGGTAAAAACACTTGCAAAAAATAATTTGGATTTTCGTGGAGACAATGAGAAGATTTATCAAGAGAGGAATGAAATTTTTTTAAGCATAATTGAAATGATTGCCGAATTTTATCCAACAATTAATGCAAGAGCACCTTCAGCGAATAGAAAGTGGTGAAGTTCATTACCATTATCTTAGCCACAAAATTCAAAATGAATTGATACAATTGTTAGCGTGCAAGAGCACTTTCGGCGAATTGAAAGTGGTGAGGTTCATTACCATTATCGTAGCCACAAAATTCAAAATGAATTGACACAATTGTTAGCGTGTGAGATTAAGAATGCAATCATTGCAAGAATCAAAGAAGCAAAATAGTTCTCGATTATACTTGATTGTACTCAGGATGTAAGCCATGAAGAACAAATGTCTCTTGTGATTCGTTGTGTGGATGTTTCAACAAGTCCAATAAAGGTGGAAGAATTCTTTTTAGAATTTTTAAAGGTGGAAGATACAACGAGGTTAGGGCTTTTCAATGTACTTCAAGAAGCGTTGAGTACTCTTGAACTTGATTTTGATAATATAAGAGGACAAAGATACGACAATGGATCTAATATGAAAGGAAAACACAAGGGTGTACAAAATAAGATAATCAACATAAATCCTAGAGCATTCTATACACCTTATGGTTGTCATAGTCTTAACCTTGCACTTTGTGATATAGCTAACTCTTGTCCTAAGGCTACATCTTTCCTTGGAGAGGTACAACGAATATACTTGTTGTTTTCATCTTCGCTAAAGATGTGGAAAGTGTTGAAAGATAATGTAGAAGGTCTCATGGTCAAGCCATTGTTGGAAACACGTTGGGAAAGTCATGTGGAAAATGTTAAAGTTATAAGATACCAAACCCCACAAATAAGAGATGCTTTAGTTGAATTGACCCACACTATAGCTACAAAAGATCCGAAAACAAAGAATGATGCGGAGTCATTAGCAGAACATGGAATTGACAGTTTTGAGTTTTTAGTTGGCATGATTATTTGGCACAATATATTATTTGCTGTTAATTCCGTTAGTAAGGTTTTTCAAAACGAAGACATGCACATAGATGTTGTTGTTGATCAGTTAAAAGGGCTCATTGCATTTATTAAAAAGTATAGAGAAACTGAATTTGTAGAGGCCATGATTAAAGCTAAAGAGGTTGCAGCTATAATGAATGTTGAGCCGGCATTTTAAGAAAAACGAATCATATATAGAAAGAAGCAATTTGACGAGAACAATAGTGAAGAGACGACACAGTCAGCTAAAGAATCTTTTAGAGTGAAATATTTCTTATATATTGTAGATCAAGCTCTTTCATCACTTCAAAGCCGGTTCGAACAGTTTCAAGTATATGAGAAAACTTTTGGATTTTTGTTTGATTTAAAGGATTTAAATGCTACCAATGATGAAGCTTTGATGTCCTATTGTATTAATCTTGAAACTTTTTTGAGCAATGATGCTCTTTCTGATATTGATGGGAGAACTTATTTTCAGAATTGAAAGTGTTGAAAGAAGTTTTGACAAAAGAAACAACAAAGCCAATTGATGGACCAAAGAAACTTTATTTTTATTTTTTTTGGGTGTGTGTGTGTGTGTGTGTTTAGAAGCTCTCCATATTCTGTCAATCTGATGATTCCCAACTTGCATGACTCTTCTAGTTAGGAAGTTAGTTGAGTTTAACTAGAAACAAAAGGCATTTGAGATTCTCCAATATAAGTCATCCACGACAGAATGCTTCATGGACATCTCTTTAGGTTCTCGAAGAGTTGACAGCTTTCAAGTATGTCAAAATGTCTGTTTTTCTTTCCTTATGCTGTACTTACTATGTAATCGGATTTGCTGGGCTGATTATTGTTGTTTCTTCTCTTTACAAGAGACTATAACATACGCACCCACGCACACTACACCCTCTTCATAACCAGCTGCCCAACATATGGGGGCATTTTTGTGGTTATATTTCTGGGATTTTTCTTTTTGAATTAAGTAGAATTTTTGGGTGATGTGCCTGAAGTTTGTATTCAGGATGTTGAGGACTGGGCTTCAGAATGAGATTAATTCCATTCAAGCAAAGTCAAGCTTTTGACAAGGGAATCTAATTCCGATCAAATATTCACAATCAGGAGATAACCTTAAGTACTATCACTACCACTACCACTGGGTACTGCATTTGTGGCAATAAAATTATTCAATTTCAGACCATAACTAGCATAATAAATCAAGAATGAAGAAATTTGGTACAAAGCAGTAAGCTAATATTGTGGAATAAACAACTAAAACAATTATAAAAAATAAAAAAAAATATTTTTACATAATTATATTTTTTTTCTACTCTTTTTACACATATATAATTTGTATTTCTTCTATTTTTCACAAAATATAATTCTAAAAAAATTATTATAATGGATTAAATCTATATTTATTACTTTTTCTATTTTTCTACTTATATATGTATATATATTATGTTATATTTACTCCGAAACGTAATTCAAAAAAGTTTCGTCGAAATCTCGAATCGGCTGAAACTTTTCATTTTGCAGGCCATAGCGAAATGATGTCCGAAACGATATTAATAACTATGCAAGTGCCTTCGTTGGACTCCTTCTAACATGGCTGAACCATTTCAGTCGGTTTTCTCTCATTTTATCTTCAATCGGTGCTATTCCTACTTTGCCCCTAATTTCCTCGTTCCTAATCCTATCTCTCATTGTGATCCCGCATATCCATCTTAGCATTCTCATCTCCGCAACTTCCATCTTCTTAACATGATTATGCTTTACTACCCAACACTCTGATCCATATAACAACGCTGGGCGTACCGCCACCTAATAAATACTTTCCTTTAACTTTGAAGGGGACTTTCCGATCACACAAGATGCCCGAAGCACTCCTCCATTTGGTCCATCCGGCCTGAATCATGTGACTTACATCAGTATCAATCCCTCCATCCTGTTGCACTATAGATCGAAGGTATCTAAAGTTTTCTTTCTCTACAATCTTTTGTGCGCCCAAACTTACTTTTATGTTATCAGGTCTTTTACTTTGACTAAACTTGCATTCCATATATTCCGTTTTGCTTCGACTTAGCCTAAACTCTTTAGTCTCTAACGTTTTCCGCCACAATTCTAACTTAGCATTCACTCCTTCTCCCATCTCATCCACTAAAACAATGTCATCTGCAAATAGCATACACCACGGCACCTCATCCTGAATATGTCTTATAATCTCGTCCATAATTAGGGCAAACAAGTACGGATTTAACGCTAAGCCTTGGTGTAGCCCAATCGTGATAGGAAACTCTTTAATCTCTCCGCCCGTCATTCTTATAGATGTCACAACTCTATCATACATATCATTTATTGCCTCAATGGATTAGTTATTACCTAAAAGTCAAAATTAACATACATCTCAAACCAGCTACTTGCCCATTGATTTGGACATGGATCACAGCTAACATCCAATCCATTTTATCACCACCGAGTGGATGATCAAGATGGTCAGACTAATATTGTCTCCTGACATATTTTTACACACAATGGAACTCATGAATGGACAGAATGGATTTCATCGCAATCTGCCTGTGTATTGGATTTATATGTATGAGTTGCCATGAAGATTTGCTTTAGGGAGATGGACAATTGGAGCTCAGGCCATCTTTTTTCTTGAATGAGCAAATACACACACACACAAGCATATAAATGGTTGAAAGAACAAAAAACAATCTTCAGACCTTTGCATTGTCTCCATCAGTCCATCTTGGATCCAGTCAGCCTGAGTGCCTGCTGGTCTGACCCACAACAGCACTTGTGGATCACAGGCTGAGTACATTAAAGTGAGGCCCATTAAGTAAAAAAGTCCAATGCCGTTAGCCTTATCAGATCACTCATAATTTATCAAATTAATAGCTGGTTAGTCCTTCGCAAATTAGTTTTAAGCTAAGTGAAAGGTGCTTACCATCATTATTTTATTTTTATCCTCTATTTCAAATAACCAAAAAGAAGTATACAAAAGCTAGGTTGATTGGGCCATGCCACAACTGCTTGAAAGTAAATTAGTGAAGCAGTCATGGTTTGACAAAGAAGCAGAAGCTTACCATTCTATGATTTGGACCGGATCCGATCAGAAAAGCACATTTAACGCACTGATTATCAAAACCTGACCCATTGCAACCCTCAATTAATATTCATACAAAGAATTGATAGGGAAAAATTCAATGCAGAGTTCCTCAGTCCTGACAATAGAATAACTATAAGATAAGCAGACAGTATTCAAGAATCTGCAATGAACAAATATAATGAGGATCAGTAGATAAAAAAAAAATGAATTTTTAAACAATCAGGCATGCAAACAAATTTTAGTTTGAGAAAATATACAATGTTCAATGGTAACATTTGGACATCCCTGCAAACTCTGAATGAGAAGCAAAATTTATTGACCAAACCATTGGCAACCCAAAAATCTACCACATCTGATGAAATGTAGGATTCAGGCATATTAAAATCATCAACAACATAACAGTCCATACAAATTGCAAAAGAAAGGTAAGAAAGGGAAAACAGCATTCCAATAGCTCAACATATAAACTCTCTTTCTCAAAACTGAAAATCATGACTGCAGTCACAGTAGGATTAGAAATCCCACAAAGCATTGAAAGGAGCATTTTGCAAGATCACAAGGCAGCAGCAAATCAGTAAGCAGTTGCAGCTTACATCAGTTGAGGACATAAATCCGCGAGGCAATGTCCTGAACAAGCCAATCAAATCCCTCAAGCAACCCCTCCCCAGTGTAGGCACTACAACCCACAATTTCCCAATGCCTGGTTTTGTCCATGGCATCCAAATTCAGCACCTTGGCTATTTCAGAAGGTGTCAGAGCACCTTGTATGTCTTGCTTGTTTGCTAATATTAGTAATGATGCCCCAGATAACCTCTCTTCTTTTAGAAGATTATCAAGCTCCATTTTACAATCATCTAACCTGCGAACATCCGAACTATCAACAACCCAGACCAAGCCATCTGTTTGTTCAAAGTAGTTTCTCCAATAGGATCTGATCGTTCTTTGGCCGCCTACATCCCATATATTAAGAGTATACTTCTGGTACTTCATGGTCTTGATATTGAAGCCCAGTGTCGGACTGATGACACTCGTGTCCTCTCCATTTATTCGCAGCACAATCGTAGTCTTCCCAGAATTATCAAGGCCCACCATGAGAATCCTCATCTCTTTCTCTTTTCGTTTGATCTTCCGAATGATGCTGAGAAGCCCCATTGTGTACGTATAAATCCTCAAGTACTGAACTCCACGTTGAGCCTTTGACACTTCTCCCTTAGTCTTCAATCAACTCTGCTCTTGTATTCCTTCTCCATTGTACCCTTCTGCACCATTCTTGTAAATTAATTAGTATATAAACACACAGAGAGAGAAGGAAAGGGTTACATAAAAATTCTCAGGCCCACTTTTCTACATGGAATTGAATTCCAAGAAATTCATAGAAAAACAAATTCCAACAGAGGATTATTAAAGAGGTGACGGGTGAATGATATGAGGTAGAGATGTAGATGGAACTAGAGGCGGCAAATGGGTTTGGGTACAACAAAAATGAGTATGGCTGATTGAGGTGTCTACAGGTTGAAGCTCAACCTGTATTCGACCTGTTTAAAATGGGTAAAGCAACCTAGACCAGCCGATGTGGGTCACCCCGAGCCGACCAGCATAACCAGCAGAAAATGAAGACGACGACAATGCTGAGGAAGAGGATTTTCCGCCTTTGTCGCAAAGAAATAATCAATGAATCTGAGAAATCCATTGATTTGGTGAAGGATTTGTAAGAAACCCATAGATCTAATCATTAAAAAACACCAGTTGCAACATGTTTGGGGAAAATGGACTTTTTCATCTTGATTGGCCATTACCCCACATATGAGGGGCCATCACCCTCCTCATCTTACATCTCCATCTCTGCTGCACCACAACTTCATCTTCATCCACACATGGTGATTAGGGAAAGGGCATACTCTTCGTTTCATATCTCAGTATGCCGGCAACCTGGCATGCACCCTACATCTCCACAGTAACCTGAGTCACTTCAAAAATGTGACCCATGACCAACCCATTGTATACGGTTGGGTCATGCAGGTTAACAACCGATTGGATAAGATTTTGGCACCACCAAATAGGACCTGAACTTTCCTAGGAATTGATTTACAATTCATTTCCCATCTCACCTTAATTAATTTTCTATTAAAGGGAAAATTATTTAATGGCCATTTATGGACTCTCACCTTTGTTTCTTCAATTTTAGCCACTTATGGGAATACATTTCTTAAAACTCATAGGAATTTAATCCAGCAAACGAATGTGCCCTTAGGCAGGTATTGAGAAGGGAAAGAAAGAGGGAAAGAAGTTGTCACACATGAAATATATGATAGTAAAAGATTGCAAGGAAACTCCCATTGATGTGAATTTTCTGGGCAGCTCAGCAAGGAAGAAATTTTTTCCTTAATTGTTTCTGTCATGTTTGGACTTTGGACGCATTACTTATAGGAAAATTCAGTTCCCGCTTCCAATTTGAATGAATCCAGATCAAAGGCCTCTTCTTTGTAAATTGTTTTTTCAAAAAAAAAAAAAAAAAGGCATTGTTTTCTTTTGTTTCACCAAGTACCCTATCAGTTGGCATTGGATTCCTAGGAATTCAATCCAATGACTTCCAAGCCAAACGGGCTGGATTTCAGGGGAGAGTCAGTGAAGATCCACAAAGGGCCGTCAATTAGTCTCCCCTTTATTAGTAACCAGTCACCACCTTAGTACATTAAATTCTACAGAAGTGTAGATCCCATCTTCATGTCCTCCTCACATCCTTCATTCCTCACCACTTTAACACTCCTTATTTGGAACCCTCTTTATTGAGAATTCCTAGGATTTCAATAAGAAGTAGACAAATGGCAAATTGGATGTCCCGAGACCCCCTTGTATCAATGGACTTTCTTTCATTAGTAAATCAAGTTCTCACAGGCTTTGGTCACAGGTCATAATAAAGGACAAATGAATGGGTTTTCTTCTAGGAGAAATGGCTCCCAAAATAACTAGAGGAAGTAGGATTTCCTCTGTAAAAATGGGTTTTTCCATGCACTTTCCCTGAGCAGAAAATCTCTCTTTTATCATTCTTCTCCCCCATTTCCCCACTGGATAAGGATGCCCTGCTTTTCTATTTCAGCACATCCAAACAACCCCCTTTGAATTAATCAAACAAATTACATTCAAGGATGAGAAAACCAACCAACAGGTCTAGACGGATACCCCCAAAAACTTCTACAACATCCAAACCAGACCAAATCAGACCTCCTGCAACAGTAGTTTTTTATTTTCTCTAAGATGGGTTCCATACATTCAGAAAAATATAAGCAAATCTCATTTCTAAGGAAAAACGTCTTTGCAATTCAAATCAAACACATTAGAAGTTGAAGAAACACCAAAGGTATGGAGAGAAACAGAGACTTGCCTTATGTAAATTCAACAAGGGTGGCAGCAGCTATGGGATTAGGAAGCAGGAAGGCGGTAGTGTTGGTAAAACAAGAGATTGCATGATCTACCGACGGAGGTACTTGAGTGAGACTTTAGCCTGAATCAGGTGGGGGGCACCCCGTCGAATTTTAGGGCATGTCTATTTACTTAGTGGAGTTTTTCACATATTTGGCTTCTTTAAATCCGATTTTTCCACTAGGACCGAAATTCAGATAATGACTCTTGTTCATTTTTTTTTAAGGGATTTTTTTCTTTTTTGTTCACATCCGATGATATCACGGGACTTATCAGTTTCTGCGTCATACACTTTCTGACAACTAACAAGTGAATTCATTTTTTATAAAATATGAAAAATTATAATGAGATATGAATTTTGGGTGGATGCCCACTTAAAATAAGTTACGATTAGAATTAAAATTACTCAATTATAATGGTATTTTGCCTATAGCTAGACTTTTTTTTTTTCATTTACACATAGTTAAATGAGATACCAGAATAGCTCTCTCCTCTTCCTCTAATTCTCTCCCCCTCTAATTCTCTTTCTCTTACTCGCTGTACTTTCTAACATCTGTGTTTTTTGTTTCAAACAACTCCCCTCGATATGCGTGTATAATCAAAGGACCCTTTGGTTTTGGTTTTGTTTCAAACATCTCCTCTCTCCTCTTCTCACAACTGCAATTAGCACTTAGCAAAGTCCATAGAGTTTCAAACTATTTTGCCTCGGTTTGCGTGCATATCCAAAGAGCGTTTTTCCTACGGTTTCCTGCGAACGTTCAAAAGCCAGCAAGGAGTCCTGCCTCTCGGTTTTCATAAAAGGAAACCATTCTCCTTTTTTATTTTAGTTTTCTGTTTTTCCACTTACGTGCAAAAACAAGGAATATTCTGTTTGTCAAAGTCAACAAGAGTTCTCGGTCCTGGTCTCTTCGGTAAACAGAATTTTTGACCGGCAACAACTTCTTCATTCGACTTCCGATCGACGAACGGGTTGGTTCTGCAGATTCGTGACGACGAGCATTGCTTATTATAAATAAAAAATCAGCATTCCAAGGGTCAGAAAATGTTTTTTCCTATTTCACGATAAGTGGTATCCAAACCATAGTTCAAATCCAATCTATTAAAATGCATAAAATTAGTTTATGATACTAATTTACTGTAATTATAGTGTTTAGTTACTATTCATCATCTTGCATGATTTTTTTTTCTTTTAATTTAAATTCATTAATACTATGAATGGATCACAAAATAGAACCAAAAGGTCTAAATCTAAACCAGGATCTATGAACCAGCATTCCTAGAAGTTGGAATACTAATATGAACTTGTAGATTCATATCCATAAATCAAAACCTAGAAATTTTTTTATTCAAATCCAAATAAATTATATGGCCATGAAATTAAACCTAAAAATTTGACAGAATCAAACGTTTTGATCATATGTTAAAACAAGAAATTCTACTTCAAACCTATAGATTTGACAGAATCTGCAGTTCTAATTTCATGTATTATGAACTTGAAGTTCTAAATTAAGCTTGAAGTCTTGAAAGAACCAACAGTTCTGATTATCAAAGTTAAGAACCTGATGTTCCAACTTTTCATTGGCCAACTTATTTGTCTATGTTTAAAACATTATTAAAACCAGAAGTTTTACTTTAAATCTGAATATTTGGTAGAAACGGAAGTTCCGCTTTAAATCAGAATCAGAATTTACCGGCTAATCCTACCCACCATCCTGATGACGCGTACCACATATATGGAAGAAGTAGACATTGGTCATACACTTGCCGTGCACCAAAGAAAGTGGTAGAACAATGCAAAGCATACAAAGCCTCTGTTCATTTAGCAGAGACAAATGATTTGAAAGGTTGGAATTGGAATACAATGACATCAGAAAGGCCTCCAATTGACATTACAAATTTGGAGACTCGAGACTTCTTTGACGATGAGGACAACCAACCTCTGGATAGTGAGGCATTTAACACTCACTTAGGAGCACCCCGTGGCATGGTCTAGAAAACCAATAATTCTTTGAACTTTCACAAACTTAATTTTTTTAGTTCATTTGAGATCATGTTTCTTAGACTTTTCCTTTATGATGGGAATCTTTATTTTTCATTAATGTCCTAATTTATAGTGAATGGTTTAATTATTTCAGTTTTATCATGTGATTGCATAGTTATATTGATTTATTATTTAAGGTATAAATCATGGAACTAAGGACAATCTATATTTGGTAGATAGTGCCATAACACACACCATTCTGAAAAATTAGAAATTTTTTTCAGAATTATTGTTCATTCCACGAAAGGTACTCACTATAGCTGGACCTGTGTAAATAATTGAAGGCTCCGGAAGAGTCCATATGATGAGACAATATTCTCGTCATTAGGGGGAGATAAGATAGTTTTTGAATAGCGTATTGTTCATATAGAACAACCCGTTCCTAAAGAACGGTGAGAACTAACATGGAATACTTCAAGTCTATCTCATCTAGATCCACATACTTCATAATCTGAAAATGAAGTACGGAGAATTGTGACTTACAAGAAATTACAAACAAATTACTTAATGCATTTAACGATGCATCAAAGGTGACAAAGTCACATGTACCGGCTATAAATGCACCGGACATGATCAATGTCCTTGTAGGACAAAGTCAAAATATAGCAGCAAAAGAATCTGCAATACGCCAGAAGAGTGCAAACCTATAGGTTAAAGGACTCAGCTCCGCAGAAAATGAGAAAATGAACAATCATCACTATGTCCTCCCGAAGAGGCACATAACCCTCCTGAAGAGATTTCTTCCCGAAGAGGCACATAACGCTCATGAAGAGGTTTTCTTCCGAAGAGGCACATAATCCTCCCGAAGAGGCACGTAACGCTCCTGAAGAGGTTTCCTTCCGAAGAGGCATAACACTCCTGAAGAGGTTCATCTTAAAGACGCACGTAACGCTCCTGAAGAGGTTTTGGTAAAACTCGTTCTCTCTAGAATAAAGAAAGTTCCTAGTGAGACTCTGGAAGCCTCTGAAGAGGCACCAATACCTAATAATGAAGAGATCTCTATACTTTACAATTATTCAAGTGAGAGATGGAATAGAAATGATGATGATGATTGGGACACAGAATCACGTTCTATAAATTCCAAAAGGATTTCTTTGCCTGAAGCAAAGTCAAAGAGTACGTACTCAATCCAATTATGGCACTGGATTGATATTAAACACATCCTACAATATTTGTGTAGAACAACTGATTTAGGAATATTTTATTCTTATGATTGTAAATATTTCAGTTTTGTAAGATATGCAGATTCAGGTTATCTCTCTGATCCTCATAAGAGTCGATTACAGACAGGTTATATGTTTCTAAATGGTAATGTTGTCATTTCTTGACATTCTACTAAACAGACTTTGGTAGCTAATTCCTCCAACTATGCTGAGATTTTGACTTTTTATGAAGCCAGTAGGGAATGTGTATGGCTAAGATTTTTGATTCAGTATATTCGTAGTTTTTGTTAATTACCTTCTATTGCAGATATTCCAAATATTATCTATGAAGATAATGAAGCATGCATAAAACAGAATCGAGAAGGTTTCATTAAAGGAGACAATACTAAACATATAGTACTGAGGTTCTTCTTCACTCATGAAACTTCAAAAGAACAATAAAATTTAAGTCAAGTAAGTTTGTTCGATTAACAACCTTGCTAATCTGTTTACCAAATCTTTGTCAAAATCAATATTCCGAAAATTTGTATATAAGATTGGCATGCATAGAGTTCATCATCAAACTATGTGAATGGTTGCTATCATCAAGAGGAGTGGTTTATCAGGGAGCATCCTGAAGTATGCTACCCATGACATTTGTGCGTTGTACTCTTTTTCCTTCTCTAGGTTTTATTTCATTACGTTTTCCAAGTTAAGGTTTTAATGAGACAGTATTATGCACGTCCAACACCAATTCAATGATCTTGAAGAATGTTGTACTCTTTTTCCCTTTGCTTTGATTTTTTTTCCACTAGGTTTTCCTTAGCAATGTTTTTAATGAGGCAACTGTCTTTAACTGGTGGTCATCTAAGGGGAAATGTTATGAGATATAAATCTTGGGTGGATGCCCACTTAAGATAAGTTAGGGTTAGAATTAGGGTTCCTCAATTATGAGTGTACTTTGCCTATAAGTAGGCTCTCTCCTTTGTATTTACACACAGTTAATTAGATAATAGAAAAGCTCTCTCTTCTCCCTCTAATTTTCTTTCTCTCTCTCTCTCTCTCTTTTCTAATAGAAATAACAATTTTTGAAATGTAAATACGCATCTTACCACAATTTCTTAGGTTCTATCATTAGTAAAACTTTTTTTTTTAAGATACTACATAAAAATCATGACATCATGAGATAGTTCCATGATATCATAGGACTTATTAAGTTCCGTGACATACGTTGCTGTTGTTTTCATTTTTTTTCTTTCTTTGAATAGGTTTTATAAATCTCTAAAGAACAACAATCATAAGATCAAATCCAGATCTTATGCAAAATCAAAGCCCACATCTCAGGCAAGAGCATAGAGAAAGCCCACATCACGGATTTCAAGAATACTAGGAAAATGCTCCTTTTAAAAGAACAATTGAACTAGTCATACAAGTAATGCCTTTAACTCCGTAGCAGTAAATTGTGCAGGCCCAATACTGACTCCCTTCATTTTCTTATTTAACCGAATGGGGACCTTAGACAGCGAACGAAGGAGTGCTAGATGGTATCTATTGATAACCACATCCATCTTTCGAATTGTAAATCTCTCTCTCTCTCTCTCTCTCTCTCTCTCTATATGGAGATTTCATTGGATTTTCTTGAGAAATTTCCATCCAACTCAAACACAGATAGATACATGCAATGGGATCATCTCTAAATGAAAATGAGCCGCATGATAAAAACATGACTATATATGGGTAGCACCAAAGTGAGGATCTCCTGTAATTGCCCACAATACTCCAACCATAAAAGGAGAAAAGGATGCAATGGACATCCGCCATCCCTCCTCAGCTACGAAGCCCACTTCAAGAAGAGGATGACTAGGGCTCCTCAGATCAAGAGTCTGAATCACCTAAATATGTAACCCACCCCATAGATATTGGTGAATTAGGAGCGCTAGCTTAAAGCCCATGCAATGCACTGGTTGAGTTACATAATGAATAGAAATTAATATCCAAAAGCATGCATGATGAGCCAAATATAACAAAGCATGGGATGAACGAAACCCAGTACACCGAGGATGAGGCCAAGCTAGAAAGGCAAATTGATCAGGCCCAAATGGAAGTTGAAGTTGGTAAAAATAAAAGAAGAAGAAGGAAGTAATACATAAATAAATAAAAGGTCTCTTTTGAATGTTGGAATAAAAGAAAAAAGAAAAAGAAAACTGAAAAAAAATAAGTATAAGAAGAATCAAATTCATATATTTATAAAAAAAAAAAAATGAAAATAGAAAAGAAAGATTTGATAAAATTCTCAATACTGTAAATATGACATAAAAAATTTGTCGGTTGTTTTCCCCCAAAAAGATGATAATGTTCGTTTCTTTGAAGCACCTAACCAAGACCCAAGCTCAAGTCAAGCACAAATTTCAATGGACTCAAAAATCGGATCGAACTCAAATCACAGTTTCGTGGGATACTTTTATGTGTTGCTCCTGGCCAGGTTTTGGACAGAGTAGGAGATACTGTTTTTCTGGAGAGGAAGATAGGAAAGAGAGAGAGATAAGAGGGTATGGAAGATGCTCATTGCTTTGGTAAATACTCACATCCATACACACTCTTCCAAGTCTCTCACCATTGGCACTATTTGTAGAGGGGAGGTATATTGCATCTTCCTTCTACATAAGGGGCCAATTAGTGTCACAAATCTCTTGTTGGAAAAAAATTCATTTTCTACTTAAGGAGGTTTTAAAGATGTAGGGCCCATCTTTTTTAACTGAATTGAATTCCTGTGAATTCATAGTAAAATGTGTTGTAATAAAGGATTATTAAATAGGTAAGGGGTGAGGGCCGAGGGATGAAGGATAGTCGCTGAAGATGTAGATGAGAACCTCTCATTCCCAAGATCTGATTTATTAGGGCAATGGCTGGGGTTTTCAATATCTCTCATTGAAAGAGTTATTATTTGATGGCCAATTATTGATCTGCATAGTTGTTTATTTAGTTTTAACCAATTTTATAAATGCATTTCTAATGTGCCCTTAAAAGGTTTCCTGAGATGAAAAATATCATTAAAAAATAATATGATAGCAGAAAATGTACCAAAGTTAATAGTTAATCAGCAATGCCACAGGGCCTACATGCATTATTCCTGAGAGAATGTCAACTTTTGGAGAGGCCCATGGATGCGTGACAACAAAAGGAAGGCAAGATGATGGAAAGGTTTTGACGTGAACTAGGAATCAGGAGTATGTGCAAATATCAAGATGATGAAATGATTCTAGTCCTTAATTTTAGTTATCCAGAGTTTCATGGTTATACACTGTGCAAGTGTATTATGAAAAAAACTCTAAATATCTAGATAATTTGCCTTCTTTCAATACAATACAATAAATACTTCTTTAAATTATCAAATATCAAGCTGATCAAATAATTCTAATCCTTAATTTTAGTTCTTCAGAGTTTCATGGTTATACACCGTGCAAGCGTATTATGATAAAACCTAAAGTTCTAGATAATTTGTCTTCTTTCAATACAATACAATAAATACTTCTCTAAATCATCACAAAAAAAAAAAAAAAAAAAAATCTTCTCATCCCCCACAACACCCCAAAAAAAAAAAAAAGAAAAAAAGAAAATTTCAGAAACCCCTCTGCCATTATGTAACTTTTTTGTCTTTTAATATTGACCTTCCAAAGACTTTATAAAAACAACCCAATGTTATGAAATTTTTTTTTTTTTTTTTTTTTTTCTATATTGGTTCCCCCAAGAGTATCTATTTAATAGTGCCCCCCTGAAGGTAATTTTTTTGGTTTTGCCTCTGCCACGGGGTATGAGAAGTCCCTGCCTCCCCCACGCATCGGGTAGCTGAAGCTTTTACTTAGGCAAGGGACCCTAGGGGGAGAGCGAGAGTTTGAAACCGCAACCTTCAGTTCTTGAGCCGTGGTGCTAGCCAAGTGAGCTACGCCTCGGGGTTAATGATAAGAAGATTATGAGAACGTAAAAAGGGGTTTTTCACAAATATTCCTGCTCTTATCCCACGACTCTATTATAGTTATGGAATAGCGTTTTATGCTTTTTATCCACTACTCTATTATCGTTATGGGAGCCTTTTGTTCTCTCCTTAATGAGGTGACGACATTGATGACATTGCATTTTCAGCATTTCTTTCATGAGTCCATATCCTTCAGGGTCTAGGATGTAATTAACATTCCATAGTGGAAACTATTTATTGAAAATCAGAATGGCTTAAATGCACTCCCTTGTTGTGGCATGTCTCTTAATTTTGTTCCAATAGGAGATTGAGAATGTGATTAATTAGAATCTTATGCATTATTAATTATAGGTACAATCTAACAGTGAGATCAACTCCTATTGAAGTACAATTTGAAGACTTCACATTGAAGGGAAGGGCACTCATTGGCATTCATTTTGAGCAGTTTCATATTTCCAATGGGTGACCCTGTTGACTTTGCTTTTTACCACCACTCTATTATCATTAAATGGGAAAATCTTTTTATTCTCTCCTTAATGAGATGACCTTGATGACTTCGCTTTTAAAACATTTCTTTTATGAGTACAGGTCCTCAAGTGTCTAGGATGTAGAACTCCACAATGGAGCTACTTTTTTTTCTTTTTTCCTTCTTTTTTTTTTTTTTTTTTTTTTTTTTTTTTTTTTGGTTGTTGTTAACCTAACCAAGGGGGGACCCAAGAGAGAGCAGCCTGCACACACTCGGAAAGACAGCCCGCACAAGTGGGAAGAAAGCACAATGGGGCCTACTTATTCAAAATCACAACTGCTCAAAATAAATGTTCTCCCCTTCCATAAGAAGTCCCTAAATTTTACTCCAAGAGATTGAGAATGTGATAAATAAAAGGGTTAATAGCAGAATACCTACTTGTACTTTGGTCATTTTACGGAGTACCCCCTGTATTTTGGTATTTTGTACTAAACCTACTTGTATTTTAAATCACAATGCAAATAGAGACGGCCGTGACGGAAAATAGGGAATGACGAATTTACCCCTCCATATATAAGATGTCTCTTGACCTTTTTTGTTCATTTTCACCTCTTTCACTTGGGGCAAGTTCTTCTTCGCCACCCTTGGAAATCGGCACCGGCACCGACATCGTCGACAGCGTGGCTGCTTTCGCCAGGCACCGACAGCATAGCATCTGTGTCCTTAACGGCAATGGCATCGTGACCAATGTTACTCTCCGTCTGTGAAAATGGCGGTGTTCAGCCCTATATATCGTTTCAAGATCCCCCAAAATAGGGCCTCTGTTCTTCCTAAAGTTGCGTATGCAGGTGAATGGATGGTCGGATGCAAAGCCTGCTAAAAGGCCAATGACTTTTCCTACATCTTTGGCAACAAAGAGATTGTTGAGCTGAAGCTGGGTGAGAGCCATGAGGGATTTCAAGGCATCTGAATAGTTGGAGAAGGTGTAGTTGTTTCCTGATATTGATTGGACCCAGACTGCTCTTACAAATCCCAGCCATTTTCCGGCTGGGGAAATGGGGGATATGAGGGCACCCATGTTTTTATTTTTCTTTGGTTTTGAAAAAGAGTGTTTGGATTTTTGAAGGGGTTGGTGTGGATGGAAAGGGGGGCTTATTGTTTACTTTTTATAGGGGTTTGAGTCCCTTTTGATTTTGTGTGTTTGCTTATCTACTAATGGAAATGGTGCAAGACTGGGGAAGATGGAGCGCTTGGGTGGTCTTCATGGCTGGAAAAATAGGAGGAAAATAGGCAGAAAGCCATTAGTGAAGATTCCTTGCAAGAAATTGAAGTGGGTGGGTGGACGGGTTGGTCAAAACTTCCTTTTCGAGGAAAATAGGCAGAAAGCCATTAGTGAAGCATCAACCATTAGTGAAGATTCCTTTCGATACTCTGCCATCCCAAGTATGAAATTTTATAATTCTTTGGATGCAGAGAGGCTCGGCTTTGGCCAATTGGGTAGTGGCAGTATCGGGTCTCCTCTCACTGGGGAAAATCCTTGCATTATGCTTCAACTCCAAATGATTTTGAGGACAGCTAGCTTTTATCCTTAAATGCCCTGAACCCATTATATTATGGGAGAGGTTGGGTTGTCGAATTCCATGTGTCAGAAATTCTAAGGTCCCATGGGGCCTCAATTGATATAGGACATGTTCCTCTGTTGCCAAATGGTATAGATGTCACATGTAGCCTTCAATTTGGAGCGTTAAGACCACTGTAGGTTTTAGTCCAACAGGTTGCAGGCTGGACTGCTCTCTCTCGCTCCCTCCCTCCCTCCCTCCCTCTCTCTCTCCTTAGTAAGTAACATGATTCAAACCAGCAACCTCATAGTTGTGCATGCTTGTGTTTAAAAGATGAATCAAATTATTAGTGTAGCTTGTTTTCTAATTACATTTGTCATCATCTTGTTGAGCCCCACTCTTTGTTTTTTAAAGGTTTTGCACTACAAATTACACAATGATCCTTGGAGGCGACAGCTTGATTTGCAGAAAAAGGAGTTCGAATTACAAGCCTTTCTCAAGTTCCCTCTCCTGCATCTTTTTCTACTAAGGAAGAAAGGGTCTGTTTCATTCCTAGAGAGGACATCTTCCTACACCCATTCCTTTCATAAACAACAATCCATAGGTGAAATCTGTTGTGACAGAGATCACAGATAAAGGTGATGAAAGTGTTTATACCAACAAAGGGCCAAAGAAGGCAAAATCAAGTTTTTCAAGTACTTCATCTGAATCACATAGCTTTGGCCTGATGTTGAATGAGGAATCTTCTGCAATTAAAGTGGGAAATGGGTCTCAGATTGAAGTGGGAAATGGGCTATAGCACGCCGGAGATAGATAGAGGCAGAGTTATAGATTGATTAGGTTCAGAAATTTGGAAAGGGGGAAATGAGAAAAAAGAAAAAGCTGGTCTAGGATTTTTTTCTCCCCAAGGGCAAACAAGTCTTTTTGGGCAAGTAATTTGTTGCCAATATGCATTAGACACCATTTATACCACATATGCCGTTAATACTAACAGATTCTGTGAGTTTTGTACATTAATTAAAACTACAAGTAGGTTTAGTACAAAATATCAAAGTGCAGGGGGTACTCTGCAAAATAGCCAAAGTCCAAGTAGGTATTTTGCTGTTTTCCCTAAATAAAATCTTATGTATTATTAATCATATACGTTACTCAGATTACTAATCATATTATCAATCTTATAGTATGACCAACTTCTATTAGAGTAAAATTTGAAGAATTCACATTGAATGGGAGGGCTTTCATTTGAGTGGATTCATATTTCCAATGGGTGGGTCCCACTATAGAGTTTCACATCCTCCAAACGAATCGGGAGCTGCCCACGGTGATGTGGTGGACCATAATTGGTCCACTAACGGTCACAGTGGGAAAAAGGCTTCTCAGGATCCGAACTCCCTCCAAACACTCGGATGATCTGGACTCTCCTTTGGGGTAATGCAAAGTCCAAAATTCCAATAAGATATTTTCAAGCATTGTTTTGTAAAGATCACAAGACAAACATAAATGGTGGCCTATGCAATTTGTAGATATTACCAAGGATCTTCGATGGCAATCCATGCAACAAAATATCCCATCTGCACCTTATTCTCCAGATGGGAAAAAAGGAAAAATGAGAATTTTGAGGGAGAAAAACCAACACTTTAAAATCATAAATGAAGAGAACAAACTCTTACCATAGTTTGTTTCACTTTTACCGTCTCCAACATGGATAAAAAAATCGGCCGATACCGGTTCGTATCGGCCGATACGAACCGGTATCGGCCGGTACCGGTCCGATATCTCATCGAGATATCGGACTGGCAAAATATCGGCAAAATCTCGGACGATATCGGCCGAGATTTTCAAAATCTCGGAATTAGCGATATCTCGGCCGATATTTTCAAAATATCGGCCGAGATGCTTTAAAACCCTTTTTTTTTCTTTTTTTTCCCCCATCTTCATCTTCTTCTCCTCTCTTCTCATCTTCTTACTACCTATACCAGCAGCCCCTCTCCTTCACACATCCCCCTTGCATTTTTGAAATTCCACTTCTATTTTTGAAGAAAAAATTATCTAAGGTAAGAGAAAATCAAGTTAAAGTATTTTTTTTATGTTATTTTTTTTTTAGATGAAATTTTAGATCATTTGGGTATGTTACTTTTGTAGTTATGTTGTTTCTTCATTTAGAAGTTAGATCTACATGCTTTCATGCTAGATCTACTCATACACATGATTTTTGAACTTTTTTTTTTCATTTTTTTTGTTTATTTTCGGATTTTTTAATATTTGAATTATAATACATAATTTTTTGGGGATTTCATCATAAATATGTTCTTTTAATGATTCATGGTCATTATATGATGTGTAAATGATTGATCTACATACTTTCATGTTAGATCTATAGATTTAGGATTTTGAAAATGATTTTATTAAAAAAAAATTTCTAAAAATAATTGTTGTTAGTTGTTACTTGTTACTTTGTTAGCATATATGTGATTCCAAAGGCTTAATGGCTTATTAATAGTGTGTAGATGATAGATCTACATCTACTCATAGTCATAAACATGATTTAAAATTTTATTTTAATTATTTTTATTTTCAGATTTTTTAATATTTGAATTATAATATATCATTTTTTTGGCATTTCATCATAAATATGTTCTTTTAATTATTCATGATCATTGTATGGTGTATAAATGATTGATCTACATACTTGTATGTTAGATCTATATATTTAGGATTTTGAAAATGATTTTATTAATTTTTTTTTCCTAAAAATAATTGTTATTACTTGTTAGCATATTTGTGATACTAACCAAAGGCTTAATGATTTATTAATAGTGTGTAGATGATAGATCTACATCTACTCATAGTCATAAACATGATTTAAATTTTTATTTTAATTATTTTATTTTCGGATTTTTTAATATTTGAATTATAATATATCATTTTTTGGGCATTTCATCATAAATATGTTCTTTTAATTATTCATGATCATTGTATGGTGTATAAATGATTGATTTACATACTTGTATGTTAGATCTATACATTTAGGATTTTGAAAATGATTTTATTAATTTTTTTTCCTAAAAACAATTGTTGTTACTTGTTAGCATATTTGTTATACTAACCAAAGGCTTAATGACTTATTAATAGTGTGTAGATAATAGATCTACATCTACTCATAGTCATAAACATGATTTAAATTTTTATTTTAATTATTTTATTTTCGGATTTTTTAATATTTGAATTATAATATATCATTTTTTGGAGCTTTCATCATAAATATATTCTTTTAATGATTCATGATCATTGTATGGTGTGTAAATGATTGATTTACATACTTTTATGCTAGATCTATATATTTAGGATTTTGAAAATGATTTTATTAAATCTTTTTTTTTCCTAAAAATAATTGTTGTTAGAGTATTAGTGTATTACATGAATTTCTTATTTTATAGGAACAAGATGGTGCGTGATATAGATCCAGCATGGAGCCACGGTGAAGCAGTTGGAAGCAGAAGTAAAGTACAATGTAATTATTGTGGAAAAGTGCTCAATGGCGGGATTACTCGATTGAAACAACATTTGGCACATGTATCAGGACAGGTAATAAAATGTCATAAAGTGCCACCGAATGTAACTGCTGAAATGAAGGAGCTCCTCAATGCATCTGCAAAAAAGAAAGTTGTACAACAAAAAAGAAGAACTAAAGAACTTGATGCTTGTAGAGAAGAAGTATTTGGTTCCTCTGATGATGACGATGAAGATCCGGAAATGAAGAGGGCTAGGAGAGAAAGTGTGAGGTCACTTCAGGAGGAGGAAGAGAGGCGAAGAATGCAATATGAAGCAGCCTCTAGAGGTAGCCAATATGAGCATGGTGGTGGGTCATCCGGACCTGGGGGAGCGAGCTTGCGTCGGGCATTTAGTCAAAAACAACCCCGTCAGGATCCAGACATTGAGGAGATATCAAGACCTCCTACACATGCACCTCAACATGTGGGGCCAACTGACCCATTTGCTTATAGAAAACCAACATCAAAACAGCTCAGCATTATGAAAGCATTAAAGGGCAAGTTTGGTAAAGCAAGAGAACATCTAGTGAGAGCCACTGGGAAGTTTTTTTTAGATGGAGGCATTCCTCCCAACAAGGCATCTTCTCCTTATTTCACCACCATGTTAGATGCAGCTGCAGAACATGGTCCAGGTATAAAGGCACCCACCCCTTATGAGATTGGGCATGTTTGTGTTGAAAAAGAGTATGAGGAGTTGCAGGCTTGGGTGCAAACTTTCAAATGGGCATGGAAGGAAAGAGGTTGCACAGTAATGTGCGATGGGTGGACGACCATTACACATCGTCATCTCTTGAATTTTCTTGTCTACTCGTCTATGGGCACTGTGTTTATGAAATCAGTTGATGTAACTGATTACATTCAAGATGCAAAATATATTAATAAGTTATTGAATGAAGTGATTGAAGAAATTGGGGCAGATTGTGTAGTTCAGGTTGTTACCGACAATGCTGCAAACATGAAGGCTGCAGGAATGATGCTTATGAAACAAAGGCCAAGGATTTTCTGGTCTCCATGTGCAGCACATTGCCTGGATTTAATGCTTGAAGATATTGCAAAAGGAAAAGTCATGCAGCAAGTGATTGGTAAGACAAAGAAGATCACCAATTTTTTTTATCAATCATATAGACTCATTTCCATGATGAAAACGTATACAGACAACCATGAATTACTACGGCCTGGCATCACTAGATTTGCCACCCACTTCATTGCTATCGAAAGTGTTTACAAGTATAGAGAAGGACTTCTTCGATTGATAAAATCACATGAGTTCATAAACTCAAAATGGGGAAAGAGGCCAAGTCCCATTACTCTTGAAGTATGTAAAATAATTGAGTCCAACAAGTTTTGGCTTCATGTGAAGGGTGTTTTGAATGTTTTTGATCCCCTAATAAAGGTTCTTCGATTGGTTGATGGCGATGATAAGCCAACAATGGGCTTCTTACATGAGGCCATGGAGAGATCAAAGCTGGCTATTCAAGCAGATTGTAAATATTACAAAAAGTTTTGGAAGATCATCGACGATCGATGGGGACGACAATTGAAACATGATTTACACACTGCCGGTAAGTGAATGCTATTTCCTTTAATACTTGAATTGTTGTATTCAACTCTCCAATCTCTCCTCAGTCCTCACTATATTAATTTATCAATGACTAAAATTCATTGGTTTTATAGGATACTTCTTTAATCCCCAATTTACGGATGGACACATATCTGATGAAATCCGTTTGGGACTAAAAAATGTAATTGAAAGATTGGCAGCGAATACAGATGATGCAATTTGGGCTACTAATCAGGTAGGATAATTAAGGAAAAAAGTATATAACATTGTAATTTATAATTTCTCTAATTTATTTTTCTACGTTAATGTCTTCAGATTGACATATACAATGTACGCGCTGGAAGCTTTGGAACGACGACTGCGCGGAGAGCTATCGCACAGACCTATCCTGGTATTGATTGTGATGTCGTCTCTATATTATTCAGAGACTTATTATAATTTTATTGACTCTAATATCATTTCTATTTTTTTTCAGCTGAATGGTGGTTGAATTATGGAGAGAGTGCTCCTGCACTAAGGACAATTGCTATTAAAGTCCTTAGTCAAACTACATCGTCTTCCAATTGTGAAAGAAACTGGAGCACATTCTCATTTATCCACACTAGACCAAGAAATAGATTGACAATGCAGAAGCTAAATAAATTGGTCTACATCCACTACAAGCTCAAGCTCCGGAGCAGAAATAGAAGGAGAAGACAGTTTGAAGATCATCGGGAATATTTCTGTCCAATTAATTTGGACTATATTTTTTCAGAAGAGGATACTGTGTTAGGTCAATGGCTGGAGGAACAAGAAGAACCAGTGTTAGATTAAGACCCAGAGTTTGAGGAGTTGATGGAGGAATTGACTAGGGATAGGCCTGAGCCAGTGAGGGCTGCAGAAAGGATACAAGAAATAAATTTGACAATGCAGCAGGGGCGCGCACCTGATACGAGTGAGCCAAGGGGAAAGGAGGTGGACGAGGAGAGTGAGTCAAGTATTTCTACTTCTTCATCATCAGCAGGAATTCCACCTGACTCTCCCGGGGATGAGGGTCATTATAGAGATGATGAGCATATCACTTATGAAACAGTTGAACATTTTCCTGATGCTACCGAGTTAGATCCTCGTCGTGGCTATGTCAGACATGTTGGACAGACTGGGGCAGGGGGTAGTAGTAGCGGCGCTGCTACTCATGGTCATCATGGGAGTTATGTTGGCCAATGTGCCATGTATGGACAGCATGGGGGTTATGTTGGCCAACAAGGTGCCATGTATGGACAGCATGGGGGTTATGTTGGCCAACAAGGTGCCATGTATGGACAGCATGGGGGTTATTCATATGACCCTAATTGGGTACCCCCTTCACCAACACCGATTATTTCTATTGAAGAGATGTTAATTGAGCAAGGGAGGCTTGCCCCACCAATTTCCCAACGACCTCTTCATGCCCCTCATCTCTATTTCATGCCATATGACTACAACCAGTCATCTCAATCCACGGGGGATCAAGAGAGTTCATCATCTTATCAAGAACAATTTGAATATGGTTATGGGTATGGTAGTGCTGCACAACAGTATGGAGCATATCATTTTACCCAATACCGAAGAAATGATGACGATGATATCGAGCCAGGCCGACACTCCACTTGGAATTAAGTTGTCAATCTGTAAATGTAATACACTCATAGTCTCATACAGTCATACTCACCAATCTCTCTATAGTCTCTACTCTCTACTAGTCTCCTCTAAGTTCAGGTAAACCATGAATCTTTGATGCCTAACTGCTTTATGATTTATCGATCTTACTATCATGTTTCTGATTTTAATGTCATCTTCATGGTCTTGAATTTCACAACTCCTTTTATTATTGAGTTAGTATTAAATGATGATTGATATGTTATATTTATTTTCTTATATTTTACACTAATAAATTGATCATGATCATCAATAATGGCTGCATTATATGAAATACTGGAAAAGACAGCGAACTGCGACACAGACAGGACTTATAACTTAAGGTGACCGAGATTTTGATTTATTGCTATTACTAATGGAAAAAAATATTGTTTTCCAGCATTTTCTAATATTCTGGATTTTTTGGATATTTTTGCGAATTTTTTTGGATTAAAAAACAAATTCGCACCGCGATGACCGCGACGGACCGATATCCGCGACCGATACCGATATCATATCGGTTTTTCGGCCCGGCCGATACCGCGACCGAGACCGAGATTTTAAACCATGGTCTCCAAGCGGTCGTTTTTCGGAAACTACTGCATTATTAAGGATGGCCGTTATAGAAGAACGACGGCCATAAGCCGTCGTTTTGCCGTATTTTTTGTGTAGTCACTTTTCACTTAGTTCTCCAAGAGTCAAACTCTTCGGCATACCATTTTCTTTTACCTAAGGGCTCTCTCACCTCACCCGAGTTCTACTGCCCTCACCCAAGGACAGGTTCCAAAGCCCTATGGCTGGGTACCAAAAAAGATAAAGAAAGTCATAAATGAAAAGAAAACTGACATTATACAACGGGACTGGCTATTTTTCAATAGTTCCATTCCACTCACTCCGATACATGATTCTAAAAATGAGAATACGAGATATTGAATTAGTAAAAGTTGAAACCATCCATATCGGCTAACAAAAAATCTACATGGACAAACTTTTTGGCCAGAATTTTGGACAAACCCCTAGATATCCCTTGAATATCACTATGATATGCAAGGGATATCTAGGGGTTTGTCCAAAATTCTGGCCAAAAAATTTATTCATGTAGCACTACTGATGGGCTAATATATTAGTACTTTATTTTTTTTTCTTTTTTTATTAAAATAAACAGTTTTATAAATAATTACAAATTATCATTTCTTAGGCACTTTTAGAGTATTGTATAATCCATGAGGGGTGCCTCGTAGGAGAAATTTCTCCATATATAGGAATGAAATAATTTAAAAAAAAAAAAAAAAAAGGAATACAAAAGTGATGAGAAATAAGTTCTATTACATTTTAAGTTTTGGACTAAACTCACTGTACCATGCCCATTTCCATGGGACCAATATCACACATGAATACTGGGATCAGCAATATGACCTTGCACTTGTGAGATTTATGACAAGGATGCTGAAGGGGATTTCCTATTTTAGGTAAATTCCAATGACAGTTGCAAGAATATCTCAAAGTAAAGAGTTTTTCAAATACTGTCATTAATTTTAAATGTTGTAGATGGTATTATGTAAAAGAGTCTGAATATCACAGTATCTTTAAAATACAATGGCAGTTTTTCTTACAATCCTGAGAACTAAGCTTAGACTTAAAACACTATTTCAGATTAATCTAAATATGTAATTAGAATGAATTGCAAGGTGCTAACTAGTACATACATACCTCATAATATAGAGCAAGGTTAAAACATAGCTGAGGAGACAAACAAATCAAGTTTAGTCTTAATAATGACACAAATGAAAGATGCAACTCATTTTTAATAGAACCTAAGAAGCTAATAACAATTTAAACTCACAAAACTCATGAATTGATTAAATGGCAGGTCAACAATGCCTACACAGTCTCTCCACTGAGTCCACCCAAATCCAAGTTTAACTCAGAATAGTTCCTACTGAGTCACACGCTCAAGCGCAATGGTTGATGAGCCACCAATTCTGAGATTTAAACCTTCTTGTCAGTTGAGTTCTGTTGTGTAAACCTTTGCATAGACAATAGTTTCAGAAACAGTAGCAAGACAGGTTGGGCTAAGGGCATAATCCTTCCATGCCTGAACAGATAACAGAATCTGTTAGGCACTCTGATATTACACACTTCAAACTGATAGCAGCAACTGGACCGCAAGAGTTAAGAACAATGGAGGTCTTTGGTTGTACTCTTAACTAGCAAGTGAATCCATTTGGCAGCCATTTCACCTTTTGTTTGGGGCTGCAAGGAAAAAGGACAAACATTGTGGGCTATTGTTTCTTCCACCCTGTAGATTAAGATTATTGGCATTTCAAGCCTGACTTAAAATGCAGCTGACATTAACTTGGGTAGTTAAGCATCCAAGACAATGAAAAAGTTAGAAACACCACATGCAGCCTAAAATCAAAACCCAACTGATAAAAACCCAATGCCACAGAAAAGACACAAGTCCAAGGATCACATGGATATCAGGACCCGGAGTGTGATTCGTATCTCCAGTAAAGAAGTATTGTTGGTCATCTCAATCCTATTGCACTGATGTTAGAAACATTAACTACCATACAAGCATCCGCGTAAAATGTATGAAAGCCAAACACGAGTCATTGGGGCAATCAGGCTTGCCTACAAAATTCTTATTTCTAGAGATTTCACATAATTCACTAATGCAACAAGTACTTCATAGGCAGTAGAATGACGAGGAGTTGCCGGTGTTTTAACCAATTCAACAAGTCTCAGAAACAGATCCCAAACCACAAAGTCTGTCAACCATACAAGCATAAAGCACACTCCTGCACTGTTTGATGACATCCCTTCACAGACATGGTCAAAAAGCACTTTGGAGACTGAATTTACGCTTTAACATAGAATTCATGAAGGTATTGAATAGGTGAAGATTTATTGCCATCCTATTTCCCTCCAAGTAATGTCCATTTCTACTGCCACGCCTCTCATACTGAAAATCACAACAGCCACTGTTATGTGGTTGAATATTATATTTACTGATAACATCTTTGCCAATGTGGTCAAAGAACAAGCCACAAGCTAGGCAGTAGGCACCAAGCCCTTTTGAAGTGTAAGATGCTTGCTGGATACACTTTCGAGGAAAAGCAATACAGATACACACTGTATTGACTTCTGTGTTTTGGCCTTATGCAACGCCACTATTAACGAAATAAAAGCCATAAATTACTCGTGTCAACTTAGAAAGCTAATTGAAAGTTTAAAAAATGGCCATTATACAAATTACTGAAACTTAAAATTTAAGCATTTTCAAGAAGTTTCATGACTTCAGCCAAACATGTTTTATCCGATGAAAATAAAAATCAGATCAACAAGAAAATAAGGTTCAACTAATAAATCCTTCATCAATTAACATTGCAGAAATCCAAACTGCAGATACATAAATCATAATTGTAGTAAAATAATAAGAAAAGAATAAAAGAATAAAGAGAGGGACAGAGAGCTTGCAGAAATTCCAAAACGGAAAATAAAGAAATAAATATATAAATAGAGAAAGATAGAAAATGATATATGAGCAATGCTCTCCTAAGCTCAAGTTTATGATAAAATTTCGTAAGCTCATGCTCGTGGGGCTCACTTTTGATCCATCCAAATGGACCAAACACATGACCCCCCTAAATTACACATGTCCACCAACTTCTGGTCAGATCCGAATTTATTGGACCGTTAGATTGACTATGTATCGATCCGAATGAACTATTGACCATTTAACTTTTGGTCCCATATGAAGATAATAGAAATCACGGTTTGGGCTAATTTTTTGCAGAGAGGAGGATCCTAGGGAGTCCTTGAAATTCCCCTCATCCCCATTCCCATGAGGGTCCCCAAGTGGGCCCCACCACACATTTGAGCTTACCTTATCCTAAGCTTGAGCTTAGGAGAGCTAGCCCCATGATATATATATATATATATATAGAGAGAGAGAGAGAGAGAACAAAAGTGAGACATCAGGGAACAGTTAAACCCATTAGAGTAAAACAAAACACCAGTTAATTGTAACAGCGGAAGGAAATGGAAGAGAGGAAAGATAAGTAGAAGAATAAAAATAGTTGAATTGAGGAATAAAACAACAATAAGACCAAAAAGAAATAGTGAAGATATGAACAAAGCAGGCACAAGTGGGCTGAAGCTGACTGAGGGAAGCCCACTTGAAGGCTGAGAGGCAAACACCGGGCCCACTTTGTGTATGCCATTTCCATTTATTTAATATCTTATTTATCTTTTTAATCTTCAAGAAGTGGGCATATTTCATGTACCAAATAATGTCCAAGTGACATGGAATTGGATCTATTGGATGGGTTATTCAATTACCCTTTCCAATAGGCCCAAGTTTGTGTGTTTCCAGCAAGAATTGAGAAAGTTATGTCCCGCATTTGAGAGGGATTAGGTCAGTGAAAAAAAAGAAGGGGGATTTTCTGTATTGTTTTTATTTATTATGTTTGAATGGTAAAAATTAGAACATCGTTGAATTGGATAAATGGTTGAATTGTTGAAAAATAAAATATACAAAAACATGATGTAAGGCCATCAACCACATATTTTTGGAGAATCTTATGAAATGGTGAATTATTTCTTTCTTTGTAAAAGCTCTTACGTTTTTCTGTGAAACTGCCTACGTTTGTCTGAGACATGGGTGTGAGGTCTGCACTTATTCTGCCTGCCTTCTACACTGTAGTTGGAAGACTAGCATTATATAAGAAGATTTATCTACAGGGTATACCCTGCATTTCTTTGATAGCTATTAAAGAGCTCCCAACATAGTTGGGACAAGGCTTTAATGATGATGATGAGTTGTTGAAGGGTTCCAAAAAGGTTGATTTGGTATTCCCTAAAGACATGATTTAAGAGAGTTGGTTGATATTGGTTGGATCTCTGCCCTCATCACATAAGGGCTTGTCTAGCTTACATCAGATTATAGCAAAACAGGGGATAGGGAAGAAGTGATGATGTATGTTGTTCTTTGCTCCATCAGAGCTTTGTGCAGGTGGTATTTGTGCATACAGAATACGTCTGTATAGTATCCTTTTTATAATTATCAATAAAATGCTAATGTTGGCCATCAAGATAAAATCTAAAGAAGTAGAACTTCCAAGGTAGCTAGGCAGATCTTTCTCTTTCCCTTTCACTTTTCCCCTTCCATTTTCACTCTTTCAAATAATACAGCCTTAACCTATCCTCCTTCTGCCCCTTGTTCAAAAAATGACACAAAGACATGCCTAGGCACCCAGTTGCATATGCCTAATATGGTGATGTGCCTAAAAAATAAAGGAGTAAACCCCATTAGAACCTGAGCCAAGACCCTAGGTGCACCTTTAACTAAACCAATTCTCATGAAAAAGATCTAGAGTGCCATACGATTATTCTAAGTTTTCCCATAATCAAGGAATTCCAAGAAGAAACAACTTTCCCAGTACTAATGAAAAGTACCCTTGCAGTTCATTCAGTTCAATGATTCACATGACAAGATTCATGGTAGCATAGGATATTTTTGCTCTCAGCAATATTCTTAAGATTTACTCAAGCAACTTCTATATCCCAATCCATGATATAGCAAATGATCAAAATGTCACATACTTACTGCTATAACATTCCATGCCAATAACTTCTTTAGATTGAATTCAAAAATTGATCGATTACATTCTCCAAGATAATGCTGCACCAGAATTAAATTCAGTGGAAAATAAATTCCTTTTCGTAGTTTGTACATGTATGGGATGATTTAGAGGCATAGTTTAAAAATACAAGGCATTCACTAGCGTCATCATTAAACTCATTAAACCACACAGCTTATGATGTTCATGCTCACCAGAGCCTTACCTTATTGGTCAGGGTCGGCTTAAACAAACACACTAACAGTGCAGTTATAAGAACAATGGAACAATTAAACCCTATAGATTTAGATGCAATATAAAACTTGAAATGTAATCCAGGAATCCTATTACTTGCACTCAATATGAATTCAAGTCTCAAAAGATGATATTCATCATAATTACTCAATCAATAGAAGTTTAACATGTTCAAGAATATTATTCATCTTCCTTTTCTGAATTCACGATCAACAGTCCTAACTCAAAGACCAATGGACCTTTCATTACCTGAAGAAAAGGTCAGATTCAACTGATAGGTGATGGTAAACTAAGAGGCCCTCGCCCCAGTTCAAACTTCCTCTCCACCAGATTCCCCTTCCATAGCCCTCAAACTTTCAGCGATCATACGATTCCTGTTTTGTGTCTGTCGCTCCACCGCAACCATATATAGGCCTAAGCAAGCAATACAATTTAAGTTTTAAATTCAGCAGACAAATAACATCTAAGTCTTCAATACAAGTAGTGTCTTTCTTCATTTTCTTTTTAATCAGTTTCAAGAGAAGTGTGGTTGCAAAGAAGCTACCTACTGCACTTCCAAGTGCACATAACCACAGAATTCTGGAGGACCACTTATCCCCAACTACTCCTCTTGCCATCTTCTATTGAGAGGAGATGCAGAGAAACAAAGTTACAGATTGACCAAAAACAGCTCAATCCTGCTGTAAATAACACCCAATAGAAACCATGAGATCCACCAAGGAACAAAACATACCTTGCACTGTTTCAAAAACATTAGACCTATATCAGAGATAAAATATAACAAACTGGAAGCTGGACCTACAGTGAAATCTCATTGAATGCTAAAGCTAGCAACTTCAACATGACAAGAAAATCTGTGAATTTATTAGGCTGAAAAAACTATAGTACATCTTGAGTGCATTTGGCTTTATACAATATTGTAATAGTTTTTTATTTTTTGAATAACGATCAGATCGTTAATTAGAATATTCTGTAAATAAAAGAAGCACATAAAGCAAGGGTTTCCCAATCATGGGAATAAACTGCATCTTATAAAAAAGACAATTACAATGACTGGGAGTTCCCAATTTCCAACTCATATCTAGGTACTTATGCCTTGCCAAAGCATTCACTTCTTCATTCTCTTGGAATATACGCAGATGGGAAATTTATCAAAATGCATGTAGACTTTATCTCCTTTGCAACAGAAGCAAATCTCTAAAGGGGCAGACATTTCCTTGTACCCATCTCATGGCATCAAGTTAATCGGTTTCAACAAGAGGTGGCCCTAACCGAGAGACAGTAGATATTTTTAGCCTTCTCTAATGGCTAAAATTTCAGGTCTATGACCTGGACTACTTTCTCCTGAAAAGCAAATCAAACCTCCTTAATCATTGTTCATTGTGCCTCTGAGTCTTGAGTCTTGAAGGACCAGGCTTACCATGGGATTTCCCTTTATTGTTCAGCCTCCAGCAGCCTTGGATAAGGGAACCGGCTGAAAGTCATCACTTAGAGAAGAGCCTAACCACAACATTAAAATCTCTTTCCAAGTACAAAAAGGATATACCACCGAACTGCTTTTTCTGTAACCCCATTGAACCATCCGAAATAAAACATACATCCCAGACTTTCGGACACAGTTTTTCCCCATTCTCTAGAGTGTACTCCTTAGAGAGAGAGAGAGAGAGAGAGAGAGAGAGTCTATGCAATTTGATAAACTGGAAAGTCTTTAAAACCTTGAAGCCAAAGATACATCTCTCATCCTTAAAACTTAATTAAGCCGGTAGTGCTACAGGTAATCCTGGTTTTGTGGGAGTGGGAGGCATTATCTGAAATTGTCCTTCCAGGTGAATATGTTCTTTCTCCAGCCTGGCAGGTTTTTGTTCGGTTAGCTGAGATGATGCCCTTAGGATCGGCCTTCATGAAGATTTTCGTTGTAATTTTTGTAATATTACGGTGAAAGGAGAATCCAGATTTAGCTCTAGCCCTTAGTCCATGGCACACATAGTGGAAGAGGCACTAGATCCAGCTCATCGTCTTCGTGCTTCCTTTCATCATGTTCATCCAAGTACAAATTCTAAAGCTGATAGTCTAGCCAAGCATTTGCTCATAATCTTCATGCTTCCTTTTATCATGTTCATCAAAGTGCAGATTCTAAAGCTGATAGTCTAGCCTAGCAGGAGGTTGTGAGGCAAAGCTTGATTATAGCTCCTAAGGATTTATCTTCTTCTTCTCATTAACTTGTTTCTGTTGTGTGAAGTCAATATCAATAAGCTGCATGTTATAGTTGTGACACAAGTTTTACGTAAGCTATCAACCGACCTAATGCAACCCTCCTCTCTCTGTCTTGGGACCGGCAATTACAACAAACTGATGTGGGGGGGTGGCGGTTTGAGCCAGACATCCCTTTGTTCCACCCTTGAGTACAAAGGATCTTCATTTGGATTGTGCAAAGGATTGACTACAACTCAATTATTGTTATGTCAAAAAATTCACACAAGTAAGCGAAATATTAGCAAAATCCAAGACCCAACCAACATTAAGATTGGCAAAATTAAGAATCTTGTGGTAACAAATAGGCCCATGTACCATAAGCACATTAAGGCATCTATGTGACAATTTCTATTATAATCATCATCCTTTTTCTGAAATGACAAGACTTTCACTTGATTGGGCATGCAACATTGGCATCCTAAGAGAATCTACTTGATTGTAATGTGTTTTAAGTCTAGTGAGGTGTGTAACTGTGGAAGTCAACATCCTTAGGAGCCATGGTTAGAAAATAAAATTTCTAATTAGAAGTTGTAATCTCTAATTAGGAGGCAAGACTATTGCCCACTGGTCTATGTAAAGGTTGTAAACACCCTTTGACGTGATCCAATGAACATATTTTTCACTTCATATCTTGAGTTGGTAAAAAAAAAATCTTACCCTCATTTGAAGACTCCTAGGCATCTCCAATGTGTGAGACTCTATTCACATGTTCAAGTGGCAAAAGACAAAAAGAAACTCCATTGCATGGCTTCAAAACTGTATAAAGACCCCTAACTGATCCACCCTCCGCTTAAAGGCCGAGAACTCTCCAGAAAATCAGATTTAAAAGAGATCGATCTATTAACACTCTACTTCAATGTAACTCTTGCTATATGTTAATACGTAAGGAGAACGTCAATATCTTCAATCACAACTGCAGGCAAGTCGGTTTATGCATAAATCAGTGCTCATGCCCCTATGCATATCCTAAGTTAGCTTTAGCCTGCATGTGACAGTTGTTTTATTCTTTGGCTTAACTCATTACAGGTAAACAGGTTAGAGAAAATCAGATCCTGGCATACACATACTGCAAAAGCAATCAAGTTCCGAGGATCAAATGGGGCAGGTAACCAGATTCACAAGGATCCAAAGGCACGCTTACTTTCGCAATTTCAGGGCAACCAGTTTTGTCCATAAAAACATCCAAATCAATGTCAACACATCTTTTCTTTCACAATAAACAGCTCCCTCATATCATCATCTTCAATGGTAGACCCTTTTCGGAGCTTACACGGTTTATATGGGAAAAACAGCATCACCCCAATTTGGGTAATCGCAAAAGCGCAATTACTGACCTTTCACTACAAGAAAATGAGTACAGAAAATCTAAAAAAAAAAAAAACCATTAAAGAAGAAATTTGGCATAAAAAAAAACCTCATCTTCTACAAATGGGACCATGATCAAAAGTACCAAAAACTATAGAAAGATAGAGAAGACCCAATAAAGTAATGGAGATTTCAGACATACCCATTTGATAAACGTACTAGATAGAATTAGGATTGAAGCTTTCCCAACTATAACAATGAAAGTGAATTTGTTTTGAGTACTAAAGATTTAGCAAGATGATACCATAAAAGACGGTGCTGAAAGATGAAGAACATAAATTCAACCTAAATGACATAGACAGTTGGTTTTGATTGCTGTTGGGAAAAGAGATGGGAACTTACCTCGCTGCAGTCTGCAGAGGAGTGGAAAAAACCCCAAAAGAACAAAACCCAGAGAGAGAGAGAGCGCGCTGAGTGGGCTGGAGGTTTATGAACCGGGTTCCGTGTAAGCAGTTCGGGCACGACCTAACCCGCTTGTTATGTGTGGGTTAAGGGTATCTGATTCTGACCGTTAATTTTATTGAGAAATGAAGAGTCATTTGGGGCTAAGAATTAGACATGAGGCCCACCTGATGATCAATCAAGGCCATTGGGTTGGACCCACCATTAAGGGCGTTGATTGCTGCTGGTTGCAATCATTGGGCTATTATCCGATCAGGAATGTGGGCCATCCTTACCTGAGATGGCTCAGATCAGGCATGTTGGGGCCATCCTTAACCATAAAATTGATTAGACATTTTTCAAAGTCCAAATGTCAAGTGTTTCACTCACATTTGCAAGAGTGGAGTAGGGAAACTCCATAGTGGGCACAACTATTTAAAGTCAAAATGAGATGTAGATAACCCTTTGTAAGGATGTCTCTAAATCTTACTCAAATTCTTCCTTACAGGGGTGTATGCATTTTTTATTGGTTCTGATTTTTGATCGATGGACCCACTAGGGTAGTTTATTCCAGGTTGCTACTTAGTTGGAGCTTCCCTCCGGACTACATAGATTGTATTCATTACTCTTTGGAAATATAATCTCTTATCTTTGAAAAAAAAAATATATATATATATATATATATATATATGAAAATATATTCATCCATATTTATATCGAAAGAAAAAAAAAATTAACAATAGTAATCATAACTTCCATCAACAATACAAGCATATACAGTCCTAATTTCTTGACATCTCTCGCTTCACTGCGGACAGATTTGGTTGCATTCAAAATTAAGATAAAATGCATGCCCATGCAAAAGATGAAATGTCTAAGTTGATTTCGAAGCCTTTACTATATTTTATACTCAAATTCAGTAACAAAACAGTTGTTTTGCAACAAAGATTGGGTCACACTGGATTATCAAATCCTTGCATAAAAATTCATCAATAGCCATAAGAAACCGATTTAGGTGAAAGTAAATAATATACTTACATGGGCCGTGTAGTTTATGATGCTGATTTGTCCCCCAGAGAGATCTATCACCACAAAGTAAATAATATACTTACATGTTCTCGATAAATCAAAATCATCTAATGGTGGAGGGTGGCCCCAATGATGGCGAGATAGAGAGACCCATCAGAAGTGGTTTAGTGGTGGTGAAGCCGATGGCTATGTTGCAACATGACCGACTTGTTGAGAAGGATGGTGTATATCACTACTTAGTGGTCCTAAAGGGCTGGGAAACCGAAAAAGAAAAAAATTAACTACTTAGTGCTTGGGGCTTCCTCTCCATTTCTCTCACGTACAAATTCTATCAAGCTTAGAAAGGAAGTTCAATGTTAATTCAATGCAAGGAAATAAGGGTGAAAAAATAAACTAAGAGGAATGTAAGGTTCACCATAAAAAAAAAAAAAAAAAAAAAAAAAAAAAAAAAAAAAAAAAAAAAAGGAATTTCATATGTAAGCATCTACAACAACCACAAAATCAACAACAAAATAGAAAAGAAAATAAAATCATATGACATCTTTCAACTCAATCAGAGCTTTCTCTATCATTTCTCCCAAATACAAATCCAAACAACACCAAGTTGGAGGAAGAAGTCATGCAAGATGATTCCCCAAGTGATATATATGTGATATGCATGATGTAAGGAACGTTTTTAAAAAGTTTCATGTGGTTATATATTTCAGAAATCATCATCATAATGGTGCAATCATCTCCCTAATTAATAGGGAACGAGTATTGAAACACTTGATTTTGATTAAAAGTTTTTATGGGGATTAGTATGAATCCCATAAGTGAGGGGTCTAAGTGCTAGATTATAAAAACTTTACGTGGGTCAACTAATTTTATGGAGTGAGATTTGATTTGAATTTATAAAAAATGAAGGCATTAATCTGATTAGTTTGGATATCTTTTAGAAGTTGGCTAAATGAGGACTTGTAGAAGATGTGTCGATTTAGGAGTATCATGAATTTGTCATTGATCCACTGAGTGCTAGGTTATGAAAATTTTGAGCGGGCAAAGCTTTTATTGAGTGAAATTTGATTGGACTCATAAAATATGGGGCCATTTATTTTTGTTGGGTTAGATTTTCTTAGTGCGCCCAATGAGGAGTGTTTTGAAAAAAGAAACTTCTTTTGAGTAAGGAGGTTTTTTTTGGGGAAGTCACGTTCTTACTTGACTCAAAATAAAATTGCTTACCTTAAAATATTAAATTAAACAATGAATTTAGAGAAAGAATCAATACTAATGGGAGAGAATTTAGGTAAAGAATCATATTTGGAGGAGAGATATAGAGATGATGATAATTTAAAAATTATAGTAAGAATTGGTTGTGCCACGTGTCATTGTGAAATTCCAAGAGGGAGCGCCGCCGCCACGTGTCACCCAAGAGCTGACGCCCATGCCCAAGACAGGCTGAAAAAATAAATAAATAAAGATGAAGCAAAATGAGGAAATGAGTAAAAGAAAGATAAAGATTTGGATTGATTAAGTATGCCCATAATGATATAGTGTTGGCCTAGTGGCAAGAATAAATAAGATTAATAACACTAATCTATACAGAGGAGATGCTCCTATCAGAGATATCTCTCACCTTATATGAGAGATATGGGTAGGGAGGGATCTTCACATTTAATTTGTTGGCATTAGATATGGATGTGATGGCCCTCACCTTATCTCTCATAGTAAGGTGAGAGATGCTCTCATAGAAGCATCCCGTTATATATATTCAAGTTAAGATATTAATCTAATTAAAGTTAAATTAATGATGGAGAACATATACCAATCGTTACCAAAATTATTGTATGTAAAAATCTAAAATAATAACACTAAGAATTTTCTTCCAATGCAAAATAACTAAAATTTAAAATCAACTGCATAGTAGAAGGATGAAGACATTGGAAGTAAATTAATTACCAAACATATTCCAGTCATATGTTGAATTCTTAGAAATGAAAACCAATTACAGTCACCTGACATGAATAGTCTTTTTCCAAAATTAGGTGTTGCGGCTTGCCCCTATCTGCTTATATTATTGAAGTGATGACTCTTTTGATGCAAATTCACGTGGAAAAGAAGGGACTGAAAGATAATGCCTTTGAAAGAGTATACAAATCTTCATGGAAGAGGAGAATTTTCAATGAGAGTTCGGATGCGGAAAGACTTTTTAAATTTTAAGCAAGAGTAAAACTTTTAAATTCTCCAGTTAGAAGTTCGGATATGAAAAGAATTTATATAGAAGAGGAGAATCATCAATTGAAACTATTATCAGATCCAAACTCGTATTAGGAGTGTATTAATGCTCTAAATTTTTATAAAGTGGGCCCCAGCTGTGCCTTTTATGAGGATCCTTATATCAGCAATAAACCCATCAGATCAACAATCTGTATCAGCAAACACTATGCCCCAGAATCGAATAGAGGGAAAGAATCCATCACTTGGATGACCAGCACTTGAATGACTCATGACCGCTAGATTAGTAGTAAAAGGTCCCTTTGATCAGCAGAATAGATAGATTATACATAACTTTTGAGATCAATAGATTCTCCATCATATTTAATAGATGTTAAGAACATGTGGTGGTTTTCAATAGTGAATATGGAGTCCGGGTTTGGAAAGACTTTTTAAATTCAAAATGAGAATCAAATCTTAACTTGTTCAAATTAGAAAGAAATATTAAAGATGGATAGGGATAGGTATTGGTTGGTCAAATAAAGTTTAAATTTTGATGGAGATAAGATGGAGATAATTAAGGGTAGTTTTTGGAAAAAAATTAAATGGATTATGAGTTATCGATAAAGAGGGTATGCCACATGTCACCGCAAAATCCCAATAGGGAGCGCCACGTGTCGCTCTCCCACGAAGGAACTGCTCCTTTAATATATATATATATATATATATAAATATATATATATAAATATATATAAAACTAGCGCTTTAGGGCCCGCGTCCAATGCGAGCCTTTAATTTATGAAAGGAAAATCCAATTTAATTTGAAAGTAAACACTGTGAACCAAATCTTTTGGAGAACCATATATACCTTTATGCCTTCTCATTCATAGGACGTGGATATTTGATAAAGTGAATTTAGTTGAAAGTAAATTTAAATATAAATAGGAAGTAATTGTTGGTCAAATGCATATAGGATGCATGATTTTTTTTTATGAAAGAAAATATTTTAAAAGAATCTTATATATAAATCTAAATCAATCGTCAAAAGCAAAACATCGAATCATGTTCGAGTCAAACTTACCGTGTTCTTTATGGTATCGTGTTCTTGTCATTCTTCTCATTTTTGAAAGTTGATATTCACTTTTATGTGCATTTGTTTAATGACAAATTTCCATAGAACGACTTATAACTATTATCAATAAACTAATTTTATTTAATATAAAATTAAATTGAATAGATTTTCACGTGTAGATGTTATTATTTTTTTCATTTTGACATCCGTAACAATTGAGTTCGACGTTGCCTTGCAATCTTGGAAGGATTCATATCTTCTTGATGTTCCATTCTTAATTAAAGATAAGAGAGGAAGATGTTTGTTTCTTAGTTTCATATAATAAATACCTATACCTTATATATGGAATCAAAACTCATGCAAAACAATTAAACTATTAGGGTGCATTAAATTCACTTTACTCTGTTTTTTGCATATCTAATATAAATCAATCTCCAAATCCAATTACTATACGTAAAAAGGCTGAAAGTTAGAATTCATTTATTGATTCAATTATCGCCAACCTTGTTATATTGACTTTTTATCTTTTAATCATTCTTCATTTGATCTCTCTCTCTCTCTCTCACTCTCTCTGTCTCTGGCTTCCTTCCATTTAAATACTTCATGATTCTTATTGGCTTCCTTCCGTTAAACAAAAAACTCATTCAATTCATATCGTGATGATGGGCCACAGAAAAGTGATGCCTCGTGCATGGCATATGTATGATCCAAACCATTCATGTTCATATGAGTTTATTAAAAAATTCATATTCATATGAGTTCATTAAAAAAAAACCATTCAATTCATACCTTGATGATGGACCACCAAAAAATGATGCTTCCAAATCACCTTACAACTGCAAGAGGGGATGGGACACTGGGACAACAACTGTTGTGCCTGCTCTCCTTTCTCGAGTTGTTGACCTCTCGTTTTTTTTGGAGATGACCCACCTGTAGACTTTCATTATAATATTAATAAAAAAAAATCAGATCATTTCCCCTTGAATCTATTTGCATATATAAACTTAATTTTCATATACCATGCATGCATGGAAGATAAATTAATGAAACTTATAAAAGGGAGAAAGAGAGGGCAAAATGGAGGGTAAGAATCTCATATTTCACCTCTTCTCCAACAACACACTGCAAAGTTAGAAAGTTCTCTCTCTTTTTAGTTCTGGGTGAGTTTTCTATTTTGGTGATGGAGATGACTATTAGTGTTGGCGTGAGAAACCTGGTCCCCAATTATTCAAGTTAGAAAGTGTTTAGAAATCTGATTTAAGGGGCCAGGAGGATAAAAAAAAAAAAATTCTCATAGCAACTTAGACTATAGTCCTGCTAATTAGATATGAATGAATGTTTAAATGAATATAGTGCATAAACACTATTGAAGAAGAAATAAAAAATAAATAGATAATGAAATACACTTCAGGCCAGCTGAATATGTGTTTGGATTTTAGCAGCTTTGGGGGCAAGAAATCAGCTGCCAGAGATGGCATGCTCATCCCTTCTAGAAAGAGCATTTAATGCAAAGGGTTGTATTCAATGTACCATTCATTCCTTAATCCTTAAAAAATTCAATTGTCGATTCATAGCAACCCATGTCATGACCGGAAGATTGTGTTCTGCAAGGCATCATTAGTGGGTCCCTTTCATTGAAGGTGATCATCATATGAGGTTTCTGATTTTAGAGACCATAGATCTTGACCTTTGACTATGGGGCCCTTCAAAAAATTCAAATCAGATTAATAGTGTGCATTATTTGGAAAGAAAAAGATAATGATTAATTTTGCATTTAGATTCGATCCTATTATGTAGGAAAATTAGAGAATAGTGGTTTGGTGAGATTAGATGAGAAGGACAATTCCGAAATGTGGCATTGCAAAAAGTTTGAGAAAGCACCATGTGTGCTCTCCCACATAAGGACCTGCTGTCTTTCATTATATAATATTACGGTATAATATGTTGTGTAAGGGCACTTTTGTCACAAGAAAGATTTACTTTTGTGAATCACTCAACAGAAAATATTTAAAATTCAATTATTTTGTACGGGTGCTCATGGGTTGGGCCATACGGAGCCCCATCTAGGCCCAATCCATTTTGGGTTGAGGTAGGATGAAGTGATAGAAAGGCCAAAGCCGGCCCGGCTCAGCCCAGCCCAACTTGACTATTGAGTGTTTGAAATGTAGTGCATTTTTTCCAAACAATCTGTAGAAAGCCAAGTTTGGCCTGCCCCAATTGACTAAATGGGTAGGTTTGTACCTGACTTTTACGGCTCGTGTTAGGCTTGGGGTGGACCCTGACCTATGTTTCTAAAGTGAAGCCGGGCCTATATATGCCCCAGTTTGGACCATAAACACCCTTATCATTCTGCAATTAATTATATATTTAAGATGTATTTCCTAGTAAATATCCATTTTATATTTTGGACAATTGCTTTTATCAAAGTAATTTTTTTTAATATATTTGTATTTTATTTCAAAATCTTACATTTTAAAGTACAAAATTAGCTCTAGCAATATGAGTGTGTTAGTGCCTCCTATTAGCAATGTGGATGTCTAATCGATTAGAGTACATGTGAGAAAGATACCTAAGGGCGCCTTTCATCCACGAGCCTTGGACGTGGCTTTGCAGAAAATTTAGTACATGCCTTTAATTTAGAGGGGTCCTACTTTTGCACATGGTATGGATCGAAAATCTCTCACTATTTACTTACAAAATCCACTAGGTGAAAATAATGTGACTTAGCATAAAAGAAAAAAAAAAAAGAAAAAGGAAAAAAAATGTGACTAATTCCAACATTTAGTATTCCCTTTCTTTGCGGATACGGAAAGGTAATATCTTTTTATATGTCATGCGGTCTATTTCGTCGTTCCGTACAAACAAACTCTTCACAAAAATCATTCATATTTTTGGGGAATTTTTTCTGCATGAGATAAGAAACACAAGTCCGGCCTACTCCGTTAAAAAGGCATTTATGTGGAAGAGGAATCCATATTTCCTTTTCAGTGATGTTGTACAAACCAGCCTTAAATAGTATTTAATTTTGGAGGTGAAGGCCACTGTCCAAGGGTTTGTACCTTTGGTTCGTACCTTTGGTTCTTGCCACAATCTAATTAGATCCCAACCCTCCTCAAGCAATTTATTCTCTTTTTTTTTTTTTATTTCTTTTGCCAGATAGGTTGGTGGTACAACTCCATTGTAATAACGTGTTAGTAGTGTCAACGGATTGGAGATCCTTGCCCCTTAATTCAATGAGGCGTCTTGTATTTCTCAAGTAATTTCTTTAGGCATGTTTGTGTGACTGCTTTTTCGTAGAAAGTGTGAAAAGAAGTAAATTTTTTCTGTATTACTGTAAAATTCACGTTTGTTGAAAATTATTGATTTTTTGCGATTTCTATAAAAATTTAATCTCATGCATGCTCTACTAAGTTTTTTTTTTTTTTGGGATGCAGACATGTCTTAGTAGTAAAATCAGGTTTCCGCAATTGTATTCTCAATATTTGGCTAATCTATAACCCCCTTTGTATTCGGCACGTTATTACCTTCAGAAATACATGGCACGGTGGCACCTCATTAATACCTTCACAAACATTCCATATATCATTTTTTTTAAAGGGTTCCAGCATTATGGGAAGAATCACTCTTCAATACCTTTCTTAAAAGGCCACATTTGTATTTGCATGGCAACAACTTTTTGTATTTGCATGACAACAACTTTTCTCATGAAATCATAAAAATAGAAGTAAGTAAAAGGAATCTCACTGTCGCATAAACATGCCCAAAACATTAGAATGTAATGGAGAAAGCAAATTTCATCATTATGCACAGCTTGTCTCAGGACAGTAAATTTCACCACCTTCAATGTTTTCATACCAAGAAACAGTAGTGGAACCAAAATTTCAACAAACCCCTTACATTTTGAGTAATTTTTAGACAATTTTTATATATGGCCCCTCCAAGATTCTTCTTATTCTACATAGTGGCAGAAAGAAAAAGGCCTGTCAGATGTATGTATTCATTTTCAGTTATCCCCAAAGATTACCAACTGGCAACTACTAGTATACTATACTACCATTAATACTATTAACTAGAGAGAGAGAGAGAGAGAGAGAGTAGGTTTTTTTTTTTTTTTTTTTTTCTGGTGGTCTGTGGAGGCACTGTGTTCTTCACAGTACAAAGACATTCCTGCAATAAAAAAAAGGGGGAAAGGAGAGTGAGAGAATGGACAGAGTTAAAGGTTCCATTTGCTGCAATTTCATAGCTGTTTTCAAACCCCACTACCTCATTGCCTATTTTCATTACAAGGTATGAATGAAATTACAGACAGATAGATACATGGATAGATGATTTCATTTCATGTCATTTCATTTCAAACAAACAAACAAAAAGGAATAGAAACATAAATAGAAATCTCTTGTCTCTCGCTCTCTCTCTTGTTATGTTGTTTTACTTTTCCTATTTTAAGAAACCGTTCTTCAATCCCCCTTCAACCTTTGCAACTTCTCCTCTGGGGGTTTCACATTTTCCTCAATTGGGGCTCTTCTGCTTGTGCGATTCTTGGTGATTCTCTCTACATATTTTGCTTTGCATATGATTGTGTTCTTGAATTTCTGTCTCTGTGATGAATTTCAATTGAGATATGTATTAATAATTGATGGGTTTGTTTTTCCTTTTCTTTTATCGATGTTGTTTCTGTTTGGGGTTTTGAATCATCCGGTTTGGTGGTCTGATCTGAGTCAAATGGGGGTTTTGGGATCTGGGTTTTTGTTTTTCCTGAGGGTTTTGGCGTGCTGGACTTGGATTTTAGGGTTTTGGGTTTGTGGTGTTTTTCTAATTGTTGCTTTACTGACGGATGTTGATGGAGACGGGGACCTTCATTTTGAAGAAATTGTCTATGTATGATTGCTTTATATAACTATTTGGTTTAATTTTTTCTTGGGTTTGGGTCTCTTGAGTTATTAGATTTCTTAGCCAAAATGTATTTGGTATGGAATAGATGGTTATGTTTGGATACTGTGATTTGCTTCTTGTTATCATGTTAGCCGTTCATTTTGTTTTGACATTTGAAATGTGCAGTGTGTCTGGTGAATCTAGGTTACTGGGTTTAGCTTGTCATCAGTTTATTTGATTTGTGGTGTTGTGCTGCAAAGTCCTGCTTTTCGTTTGTTAAATTCTTCTGAATTTGATTTGTTTTGCTTGTTTAAGAACTTTGGACTGCTAGATTTCATATATTCATGTCTTTTCATGCCAAAACTTTTGTAGTTCAAGTTGTGTGATGCAAATTCTTGGACATTTTTCACTGATAGAAGAATAAGGTTGTGGAAAAAGTTTGTGAATCTGAAGTTTGGAAGCTCCAGAGCAACAAGCACATTATGTTGAATTAATGTGCCAAAATTTCTTAATTAGTTTTTACTGCTTCGATGCCAATGGTGAATTGATTCAGTCACTTGTATCGGTATGAGATTCACTATCTATACATGAAGTAACTGAATCAGACTAGTAACTACACTATGAGGTGTTGGTGAGCAAGGAATTTGTTTGTGTTGTCCTAACTTATTAGATTTATGATGTATATTAGTTTGTATTTGCTTTTGTATGTTGTATATCATACCAGTGAAATTGGTTTTGATAGAGGACTGTTTGCCGGATTGCATTGTTGGTGTCTGATTGGAAATCTGGTTCAGTAGGAGAGTTGGTGTCCAAGAGGAGATCAACAGAATGAGGCACGTTATTGCTAAGCACTGTGTCTGGAAGATCTGTAGAGGAGTCATCTTGTTCTTGTTCATAAAGGCCTAGAGAGGGATCAATTGGAGGAGAGTTGGTTATGTATTTTGCTCGTGACTCAGACAATTTAAATGAAAGGATCTATTTGAAGAATGCAAAACTTTTGGAAATGTATAACGAACGCCATAACCTAAAAATTAACACATGGCAGATGTTGATGTTAATTTTGAGAGCTGATGCTTAGGCAGAAGTACAGAACAGACGCTACCTTGTAAACAAACCTTGAATAATTAGGGAACATTCCAAACAATTGCTGAAAGAAGGACCTTTGTTAAGAACATTTATGACATTAGATTGACAAGGTAAGTGAGGTAACAACACTTTCTTGCATAAAACTTTGAGAGAACATCATTAGACAATGACTTGGATTTGGCTGTTTCCATTATATGATGATGCTGACATTCATGCATGCCATTCTGTTGGGGACTTTAGGATCATCAGGAGTGTACTATAAGACAATGTATGTTGAAAATCAGAAGACAAGTTCTCTGTACTCCCCTCTTGAGTTTGGATGTAAGAGATTTTATTATTTTGGAAGATAAGAGAGCAAATCATGTTGGTAATTTTTTTGTAGATTTCCTTCAAACTCATAACTTGATTTCATTACATATATCCAAGTGTATCTAGTATGGTCATTAATGAAAAGCACAGTTTTCATTACCCACATAGAAAAGTGAGGGTGCAGGACCTACAGGCTCTTAAATTTCCAGATGCACTAGATCAAAAGCATGTAAAGAAATATATTGACTTATATTATAAATGAGAGATCAAATACAGATCCAAGACATGAGTTAGTATATGAAGGAACTCATGAGAGAATGTTTCAATGTAGGAAATGCCATAAGCTCATGGTTTGAAATCACGGTCGTGGTTGCCTTTGTGGTCAACCTCGAAAAGTGTTACGTTGTGGTTCACAGCTCTCGTGATGTGAGTGTTTTTCGACTAAAACATATTTAAAATAGTATCCATAAGATCTGAAAATTTGAAAATTGCTAGAAAACAATTTTTTTTTTTTTTAAATTAATATGCATATAAGCAAAAATATTGATCTCCCTAAGTCGTAACATCTCGTGTTGCTATTATGTTAGAAAGTATTCAAAGATTGTTTAAATTTGGGGGATTTTTGTGGATTAGTACCTCTTAAACTTTGGTTTCATGGGCTAATGACGAAAAAACTTAAAATTCCACGAGAGTGCCTTGATCGCACTCTTTTCTTTTTTCTGACAGTCTTAACCTTAACCCATGATATTGTGAGTCACGATATTGTGGGTGAGGAACCCATGATATCATGATTCATGGGTAATGTATTCCTTTTCTCCTTGCTCTTTCCTTAGCCCACCTTTTCTCCTTGTTTTCTTCCTCAACCTGCAAAACCCTCATTTCAAGCTTTTTATAGTCTTTAGAAAACTCGGCTTTCTATATTTGATATCAACTGAGGGTTGTCGCTTCAAAGCAGATGATTTTAGAGTCATCTTCTTCCTTGTTTTCCTTCTTGATTTTGTAATGAGATGACAGTGTGAAAGAACAAAAATGAAAGATGTTTATTTTACTGTATAGGCACCTACTATTGAATTCAGAAAGACATATTGGAGTCCACGTTGTCATGGAAGCATTGGGTCCGAATGGTCCACTGTGTTGTGTTGGCGGGACCGCACTGGGTGATGACCTTTTCCCTACAACTCAGAACTTGATTTCATTACATATATGCAAGTGTCTCCAGTTTGGTCATTAATGAAAAGCACAGTGTTCATTACCCCCATGGAAAAGTGACGGTGCAGGACCTGCAGGCTCATAAATGTTCAAATGCACTAGATTAAGGGCGTGTAGAGAAATATATTAACTTCTATTATAAAAGAAAGCTCTAATACACATCCAAAACATGAGTCGGTATATGAAAAAACTCACAAGAGAATGTTTCAAGGTAGTAAATGCCAATATGCCATAACTTCATGGGTTCAAAATCACAGGTCAACCCCGAAAAATGTTACGCCAAAATGATTTAAAGGGTTCATAGCTGTTGCGATGTGAGTTTATTTTTTCGACCCCAAAAAGATTTAAATAATACCCTTAAGATCTGGAATTTTGAAAATTGCCTGAGATTTGTTTTTTAATTAATATGCACTATGAACAAAAATATCGATCTCCCTAAGTTATAACATCTTATGTTGCTATTTTGCTAAAAGCTATTCAGAGATTGTTTAAATTTAAGGGATTTTTAAGGATTAGTACTTCTTAAACTTTGTTTCCGCGTGCTAATGGCAAAAATACTCAAAAAATGCTAGGGAGTGCCTTGACTACTCTCTTTTCTTCTTTTTTTCGACGGTCTCCATGGGTCACGATATCGTGGGCATGGTTTAGAATAGCGGCCACCGCATAGCAGGGTGGCCGCATTATTGGCCGTAGCGGTTGAGGCCGCTACGTTATTTTGAAAATAGTGGCGTTGTTGTCTAAAATCTAGTAGAGCTAAGCAGTTTTATTTTAAAATACTGTTTTTTCTATTTTTTCTCCTTAGCGGCCTTTCCTAAAGATGTATCTATCCTTATATGGTTCCTAATCACTAAAAAAAAAATAAAAAAAAAATACAAGATTGACTTCTGCATAATATTCAAATTTTATTGGCTGCTCTCAACCGCTATTTTGATCCTTTGATCGTGGGCGAGGAACCCATGACATAATCATTATACCTTTTCTTCTTGCTCTTTCCTCAACCCACTGTCCTTGTTTCCTTCCTCAACCTACAAAATCCTCATTTTAAGCTTTATAGAAAACTTGGATTTCTATATTTGATATTAACTGATTGTTGTCGCTTCAAAGCAGATGATTTTAGAGTTATCTTCTTCCTTGTTTTTCTGCTTGATGTTGTAATGAGACGAGAGTGTGTGAGACTAAAACTGAAAGTCGTCTATTTTATTGTAGAAGCATATACTGTTGAATTGAGAGATACCTTTTGGATGTCCTCATTGTCATGAAATTTGGTACCTCATTGTCATGAAATTTGGTATTGGGTCCAAAGGGTCCACTATGATGTAGTTAGATTGAGGGGAGCGACCTCCAACCGCATCAACAGAAAATGATCTGATTTGAAAAGGGTACTCGTTCATCAAGATGAGGCACCGACCTTGTTTATTGCAGTTGTTCGCTTCGTATTGGAGTTGGGTTATGTCAAGACGAGGTGCTACTCAGTACTCACCCTTTAGAAGGTGGCCTCTCTCTTCATTCTTATTCATCATCTTATGATTAATATATAAGAGGAAAATTACAAGTTAAATGCAAAAGGGTAGTTTCTAACTGTCAAATGATTGGTGACAACTGCCAAAATCTCCATTTCTAGTTGGTAAAAGAAGTGATCCCCTTTCATCAAAGCCAACAGCTAAGGGATCAAAGCCCATCATCAGCCATTCTGACAGCCGTCATCAAATTCGCATTGCTTTAGATGAAAGGGAATTTTCACCTACAAGTGGAATGTAGAGTGTTCATATGCTGTCTCATGCACTGCATGAATACTGGGGTACGTTATTGCATTAGGATCGGTGGAGTGACGTAGCCCAAGGAGATGCCCGATCTCATGCAATAATGTATGGGGTGCATTATTGCAATAGGATCGGTGGAGTGATGTAGCCCAAGGAGATGCCCGACCTCAGCCTCTTATATATTGTTTTTAAAGAATTTAAAATATTTTTCTCTTTCTCAACCCAAAGCCTGTACGATGCGTTGAATCCCATCAATTCAAGCTAAATCTTGAGTTTTTTTTTTTTTTTTTGTTAATACATTTTTTCCTTTTTGTTGGCGAAATGGTGCTTAAGGTTGTCTTAGAGGTGAGGAATAGGAAA